>PVIU01001495.1:0-145560 GCA_004026605.1 Ondatra zibethicus | reverse complement strand
AGGAGAGAGCCATTCCCATTGCAGCAACAATCAGAAAGGGGAGCGAGACAAATGCTAGTGTTCTGCTCACTTCCTCTTTCCTGTTCAGTCCAGGACCCCAGGCCATAGAGTGGTACCACCCACATCCAGACCTTCCCTCCTCAGTTAGCCCTCTGTGCAAACACCCTTGCAAACATGCCCAGAGTCTTGTCTCCTAAGCGATTCTAAATTCAGCCTAGCTGACAATCAAAATTAGCCATCATAACCTTTGTAAAGAAGACCCATCATATTAAATAGCAGTACAACCCATCCCACACTTGAGAACAAATCCTGTACTAGATAAAGTCCTAATTTATGGTTGCCGGTTGTGGAATATTACTTTAACTGCATAGGTGTGTTACATTTGTTTATACTGCATTTGTTTAACAATGTAAAGATGTATTGCTTTGCCTGCCTCAGGCACCTGATTGGTCCAATAAAAAGCTGAGTGGCTCATAAATAGGCAGAGGAGGGATAGGTAGGGCTGCTGGGCAGAGAGAATAAGTGGGAGGAGGAATCTAGGCTTGAGAGAGTACCGGGGAAGAGAATGAAAGAGAAAGAGAGGGAGATGCCTGGGGCCAGGCAGGCAGCCACCAGCCAGCCAGAAGTGAAGTTGAACATACAGAATGAAAGAAAGGTAAAAAGCCCCAAGGCAAAAAGTAGATGAAGAGAAACAAGTTAATTTAAGTTATAAGAGTTAGTGGAACAAGCATAAGATAAGGCAGAGCACTCATAATTGATAAGTCTCCATGACTTGATTTGGCAGCTGGTTGGTGGTCCAAGAAAGCCTGTTACAGTTGCCAATACAGATAACCACCATTCTCTAAAGAGCCTGTCTCTCTGCCTAATTTCTACTTCTTATAGCCTTGCAAAGATCATCTTACTCATACAGTAATGAATCAATAATATGGGTCATAGAACTTTACAATTAAACAACCACAACAGAAACTGCGCTAGCGACCCTCTGCCAGAGATCAAGAATGAGTGTGTGTGTGTGTGTGTGCGTGTGAGTGTGTGTGTGAGTGTGTTCATGTGCTCACGTGCACGTGTGGGAACCCAGCATGGCAGCAGTGTCACTGCTGGTGATTGTTGGAAGGAGAAACATTACCAGAGTGACACAAATTACTAATTACTTTATTATGCAGTGAGAAGAATAAGAAGCTGGAGTTGCTTCAGCAAATTCTATTTTTAAGCAAATAATTGTTGGGTTTCCGATGCTCTAAATTAAGTAATTCTCTTCAAGACCTTGCTGGAGTCTCCCTCTTCGAACTCTGATGGCTGGCAAGGAATTGCAGCTGGCTCTGGGATGGGCTTCAGATTTCGTTTGAAATTATTCTTTTTTTTTCCCCCCAACACACTATTCTCAAAATGAGCTGTCTATTTTTCTCCCTCTTGGTAATTATGAATGGTTGTACTAAGTCATCCAGATTTTCCTTTCACTTTATAGAAAGATGAAATAAACGTGGGGCCAGATTTCAGGCTGAGCTCTGCCACCTGACTTTGTGGCTTTGGCTATTGTGTTCAGTCAGTGTTCGCCAGACAAATGGAGCCACAGCCTGTATTTTACTATAAAGCACTGAGTCGCAGAGTTATGGAGAGGCCCCAAGATTTGCACTTGGCCAGCTGAAGACCTAGGAGGGCTAACCATGTCATTCCAGAGAAATGATGTCCATTCCAGGCTGAGCCCGGCTCTGCAGACATTACCCACAGGTCCCATTGACACTCCCTCGATGATACACAGTGATCCCTCTGCTAACCAACTGGATGAGTCGGGTCATCCCTGAAGAGGGCCATCTACTCTGCTCGGCCAACCAATTTCAATCTTAATTTCACCTGGAAATAACATCACAGACACACCCCCAGTAATGCTGGACAACTGTCTCAGTACCCTGTGAAACAATCATGTGGACAGCTAAAATTTACCATCATTAGCGCACCCCAGAACATTATCCATCTTGTGGAGGGACACGAAATAGTCACACCTCTTAAACTGAGGAAGTACCCACCACTGTGTCCTCTAGACAGCCAAGGACCGCGACGGCAAGAAGAATTATAGCAGCTCACGTTGTTCGGGGTGTATTGCAGGTTTATTGCGTGCCTTGTACTGCTCTAAATGCTGTGCATGCGTTAACCCATTCAGCCCTCATCACAGCCCTCTAAGAGGTACTAGAGTTTCTGACTACACAGAGGCTAAGCAACTTGCATATGATCACAGTCGGTGAGCAGCAGGGTCCAGTTTCAAACTCAGACATTCTGGGCTGAATCTGACTGTTGTAATTGGGGAGTACCACTGCCTGCCTGGGCTAATGGAGGCAAAAACAACCCACAGACATGAACACATGAGCTCCATTCTCCGACTTATTTTTCAACCATGAATTCAGATATCCTTTTAAATGCCTTAAAGACGGTCTTATAATCATAGTTGCAAAACTAGCCAATGTTACCAGGAGGTTCCCAAGGTGGAGAGAAGAGACAGATATGACCTGGAATTATGGGCTAGGAGTGGTTAGAATGAGGCCAGTGAGTAGCTGCTCAGGGACCAGGACTTGTACTGCATCGGTCCACATCTACCATCTGATGTCAAGAGGGCAATGGGGCTATGTTGAGAGGACTGTCCCTTGCCTGCCTTACCTCCTGGGAACCACAAGAAGCCACCCAGCAATGTGTTTTGCAGACAACATTCAGGAAGCCGGTCAAAGACACTGACCCTGTGTTTAATGTATATTTTGTATATATGAGACTCATTAGAGCGCCTTATGGGCTGTGCCATGATGACAATGGACTGAACCTCTGAACTGTAAGCTGTCACCTCAACTTTCCACCAACACTGACCCTGAAGGAGGCTCTTGTCCAAAATGCCAGGACTCTGAATTGGGGCATTTCTGCCTTACAGAGGTCAACTTTGCCCTGGGAGGTCAGGAAGAACAGGGATACAGATGGCGAGCAAAGCATGGGACACATGAAATATTGCCTTGCTTTGATTCTAACGTTAAAAAAAAAAGCTATCCGAACCCACCCTGGTCTTTGTAGAGCCTCTGAAATTTCCATCTATTCAAGGGCGGCGAGAAATGGCACAGGTGTTCCTTGGCCCAGGCAGCTTAAAACCTTGGCCAGGTTGCCAAATATTTCAGCAAAACTGGTGCCAACTTAAATGACTCCCCTTGGTGGCTCTGGAGGGGGTGTCTGTGCTCACGCTGCAATTTTTTTTTGTTGCTATGCATAGGAAAGGAAGAGCTTTCCGCGCAGACTCCAGCAAGAAGGCTCTGGAGACTGAGGTGGCCAGGTGCAGAAAGGGTGCAGGAACTCTAGGGAGACTAGGGAAAGCCTGGCCAGACCGTCAGTGCTGTGAAGAATACCAGCTTCCAAAAGGGGCAGACTGGCTCAAGTCCCACCTGCCAGGGTTCCAGTGACTTCCTGGGAAGCAGCTTTGCTCACTGACAGTATTGATAGAGGAAACCTATTCCTACTCCGAACCCTCATTCTGAATTTTCTCTAAGCAGGACTGGGCACAGTGGAAGTCCGGATGGCGGAATGGGATGAGGGAGATGCCACAGGCCAGCCTATAGCACACACGCAATCATGCCTAGTGCCTTTGTCCCTGCTCAGACCCACTGGGTTCTGGAGCAGATGATTTCTGACCAGTTTGAAGAACGTAGATGAACCCGGGATTGATTGTGCCTGGCCACTGGCTCCACCCCTTCTAGAAGCCTCACCCAGTGGGCAGAACTGTATCCATCACTGTTGACTACGCCCTATGTGTTCTGTGCTCTGTCATTCTTTCCTTAGCCCAGGAATCAGACCTAAAGGAGATACAAGGAAGACAAAGAGGGGAAAGAGTCTGTGGGTTCCACTGCTTGAGACTGGAAGTACCAGGGATTAAGTGTGTGGAGGCTTAAAGGGAAGGGGGACTCTCAGCAGGCCCTTGTCCTTGGGCCTGTGGGATAAGACAGCTGCAGCTAGCAGAAGCAGAAGCGAGTTGGTGGGTGAGCTCCATGGGCCCTGGAGGCCAAAAGAAGAAATCCCACATTTCTTCTGTCAATCACTTCACCTCACCCTGTTGAACTCTCTTCTTTGTTCTTCAATCAGCCTCTTCAGTAGGAGTGGGGAGGACCAAAGAACTTAAACTCACGTATAACAGAACAATCTCTATGCGGTGAAGCAGGTACGAGGCACAGTTTGGTAGGTCTGTGTCCTCCCTAGCAGAGGCTTCTGGGGATAGGAGTATTGTCCCATGCCCTTCTGCAATCCCTGCCCTACCATAGTAACTGGGACACAATAGGTATCAGCAAAAGATTCCAAGATGACAGGTGAATGAGCCAATGAGAGAAGCCCCTTTAGCCCAGACGTGGGCACAGTCCAAGCTGCTGAGCACTTGAAGAGGTTAGAAACACGTGGAGTAGGGCCGTGGGGACGCTGTCTCACCTGCCAGCGTACTTCCGCTCCCCAGGACTCACATCTCTGCTCCTGCCCCCTCACAGCATCTTGCTTCTCCTGCATGGGGAAGGCTCCCATCCCTTACAGCATCAAATCCCCTCCTGGTTCTTATGCCTTCCCACTCTTCTAGTGTGGTGCCCCTTTTCCTTTCCCTCCCACTAACTCCCAGCAACTTACTGCACAGTTCCTCGCTCCTTGCCTATTTTCTCACCCCCTAGCCAAATCCAAACAGCTTCGCAGAGGCCACTTGTGTCTACCAGTTCCAGCTGCTGTGAGTTGCCACAAAAAAAATCCAGATGGCAGATGTCTGGGCTTCTCCTGGCCAATCCTCTCTCTCTAGGTCCCTAAGAGTCTAAGGTAGACTCTGTGCCTAGAGGAGAGAGATGAATCCCTTCACACATCACCAGTATCCCTCCTCCCAGGACCTGGTTCATGATTGACTGACAAATTGCATAGGAGATAATTGTAATGTAATTGATTAAATTCAACTTCACAAGTGCCTGGTGAGTTCCAGACAATGGGAATTCACAAATGGGGAAGACGGAGAGCCTGTTCTTAGGAGGATGCAGCCCCAGCCAGCCTGCAGCAAAGCAGAGTGGCCTGAGTTAGTGGGGACACTCCATCTCACTACATGAAGCTGACAGAGTCTGACCCTTCCAGGGAAAGTGAGAGAGAGGAGATCACTCTTCTGAGCCCTTTGGGGCCTCACTCTTTCCCTCTCTCCCATATGAGTCGGGGTTTTATTATATGTATGTATTACATATGTATGTATATATGTATGCATGTACGCATGTGTAGATCTTAAAGAAAATGGCCCCCAAAGGGAGTGGCACAATTAGGAGGTGTGATCTTGTTGAAGTAGGTGTAGCCTTGTTGGAGGAAGTGTGTCACTGTCGGGGGCAGGCTTTGAGGTCTCTTTTGCTCAAGTTTCCCTCAGTGTGACACCGAGTCCACTTCCTGTTGCCTGCAAGATGTAGGACTCTCAGCTGCTTCTCCAGCACCATGTCTTCCTGTATGCTGCCATGCCCCCCACCATGATGATAATGAACTGAACCTCTGAGCTGTAAGCTGTCACCTTTATTGAATGTTTTCCTTTGTAAGAGTCACCATGGCCGTTGTGTCTCTTCACAGCAATAGAAACCCTAAGTAGGACAGTGTGTGTGCGTGTGTGTGTGTGTGCATGTGTGTGTGTGTGCGAGTGTGTGTGTTTGTGTTGAAAGAATTGGAGTGGTCCCAATGCATAGGCACCCAGCCTCAAGGACTGAGTTACTTCTAGGTCTCAGCCTTGTGGATGTGAGACAGCTACTATTTCTATTAGCTGATTTAATGAATTCTTTCTACACACAGTGGCCATCTCATGCTGGAGAGGCTGAGAAGCCAACAGCAGTCCCAATCAGACACTGTAAACCTGGAGCCTATAGTCCTTAGTCAATGATGGAGGCCTGGAAACACTGGTCCTAATATCAGTGAAAGAACATCATCTTGCCTAAGCAAGCAAAAGGCAAATAATCTTCCTTCTGCCAAGATCCTTTTATCTGGATTCCTACCATAGAGTGCCACCCATATTTGGGATGGGTCTTCCCACATCAGTTTAGATAATCAGAACAATTCCCCAGCTGAGGTTCCCTACTCAGGTGATTTTAATTTGTGACAAGACGACATTAAAACCAACCATCACACCCTACTGGTTTTCCCAAACTCTCCTTTCGGCAGCCAGTCCTGAGTCGGGCCCCCAGAGATCATGGCTTACATCCCTGCCTCGTGTAGACAAGTCACAGATGTCTAGGACCAACATGATTCCATTTGTCAGTAATTGCAGGCCACCTAACTCTGCTCAAATCCTGTTCCTAAGCCCAAATCTCACTTTGCTCCAAATGAAGCTGAAGTGTGGCAGGGCTACGTGATAAAGTTCAGCCTATACTGGGGACAGTAGTACCCATCATTAGTGACCTCTTTGTCCTGCTGGGTCATAGACCTGAGGGTCAAGGCCCAAGTCTGTTGATCCTGGAGCCTCGCTCAGGGTTTGTTGAGCTAGCTGTCTTTAACGTTTCAGCTGAGCAGACAGAGCAGACTGGGGTCTGTTTAGGACTTCCCTGCAGGGGACCCTTGTCAGGGACCCATCACATGTAAGGAACCACTGACACAGGGACCCCCCCCCCAAGGTGGAGAGGTAATGTGAGGGACTGCTGCAGAAACATCCAGGGCTTTTGTAAGTATTTTCATCTAATTCTCTCTGAAACGTGCAAGTGGTTGCAGTGACTGTTGTAACAGGTGGAGGGCGCTGTAGACTCTAGGTATTGAGGGCCTCGTTTAAGGGCTCACAGGTCACTAGGAGAGCTGGAATTAGGGTTTCTCCAAATGCACAGACCCCAGTGCAGCCTCTACACCCAGGCTGTCTGGTGGCTTCTCAGCAGCTCTCGTTCAGGTGATGAAATCAAGTCTGTCATCTCACTCGCTGGTCAATAAAACTTAGGGCCAGGGACTTTTCCTCTGTGACCTCTGGGTTTACTTGCCTGCTGGCTTGCTTCCTTTTAATCTGTCTATGGGGCAGGGGCGGCAACGATGGGGTGAAGCTGGGGGTAAGTAGGGGCAACAGCAAGCAAATTATCTCCAGACCAGCCCAGCTTTACAGAATTCTCCAGGCCATCTCTGCTCATTTGAATACAGATTACAGGTCTCATTTTCAGTATCACTTTCTCCATTGCCTTTATTCAAATCAAGTCCCAAGTTGGGTTTCCCCGCCAAAGCCAAGGTTGGTTTTAACAGCACTCAAGTTGCTGCAGCAGTTAGCTAGCTGGGCAGCCCTCGGTTCCTCGCTGCCGCCAAAACAGTCACCAACCATGGGGAGAGGAGCCAATAAGGAGAGTTTGTTAGAGCTTGGGGACCCTAAGGACCAGTTGTAGTTCCCCTTTCTACATGCAGGAAATGTCCCCAGAGGGCTAAGAGATTCACCCCAGCTCTGCAGTCACCACCAGCAAAGCAGCAATGCTGGGATTGTGTGCATTCCCAGTCTCTGTGCGTTCACAGGTCCTAGAAAGCCTCAGGCAGCAGGGAAGGAATGGAGAGCTGCAGGCATGACCATCAGGAAAAGACTGTTCACGATGATTTAAAAACACCTTCTGAATACTCATGGTGGGAAGCCAGCGTTGAGGATGTCCTGAGCATGGCGGAGAACCTGGAGTGTCTGAATTCACCTCAATGGGACCATCCATCATTTGTGACTAGTCGTCTCTACCAAGAGCTGTTTTCTCTCAGAGACAATTTCCTGATCTGTCACAAAGCACGTGAAAACCTAGAAAAAAGCCATATTTCCCAGCCTCCCTTGCAGTCAAGAATAGCAAAAAGATTTAAGTTTTGGCCAGTGAGCTATGAGGAAGAAGGGCTATGGGCAACTTTTAGGACCTATCTTTGGGGTAGGTGGCCATGGCACGGTCTTGTCCTTCTTTTCGGCTCCCTTGAAGGCAGATGTAACGGTTGGGTCTTGAGCAGACATCTCAGGTCAAGAGCCCTAAGAGGCTATGATCATGAGCCACATCAATTCAGACTATCCACACCCACTTCACACTTCAAATCTGAAAACATGTCTCGTTTAAACCATTGATATTTGGTTTTTCCCCTCAGCTGAACCTGATTCTAGCTAACACCAAAGTAGAAGAATAATTAAGTCAGACATCCTAATAAATATCCAGAAACTTCTGAGAGGAGCTGGCTTTACACTGAGAGAAACACTGAGCTGCAGAAATGCTGGTGAATCTGGTTTTATTTTTGTTGTTGTTTGTTTGTTTGTTTTGTGTTTTGTTTTTTATTGATTTTATTGAGGTATACATTTTTCTCTGCTCCCCTCCCTTCTTTTCCCCTCCCTTTCAACCCTCTCCTGATCCCAATTTCTCAGGAGGTCTTGTCTTTTTCCACTTCCCATGTAGATTAGATCCATGCAAGTCTCTCTTAGGGTCCTCATTGTTGTCTAGGTTCTCTGGGATTGTAAATTGTAGGCTGGTTTTCTTTGCTTTATGTCTAAAAGCCACTTATGGTGGGTACATATAATATTTACCTTTCTGGGTCTGGGTTACTTCACTCAATATGATGTTTTCTAGCTCCATCCATTTGCCTGCAAATTTCAAGATGTCATTATTTTGTTCTGCTGTGTAGTACTCCATTGTGTAAATGTACCACATTTTCTTTATTCAACTTTGTTCATAGCAGCTGTTTGTCATAGCCAGAACCTGGAAACAACCTAAATGCCCCTCAACCAAAGACTGGATAAGCAGATCTGTTCTTAACTCTCTGACCTTAGCTTTACATTAGTGCAAGTCTGTGCCAGGCTACTCATGATAGCCAGCCTGCATCTGATACTTTCCGTTCCAGTGATAAAATACCATGACCAAAAGCAACTTATAGAAGGAAGAGTCTCTTTGTACTTACAGTTCCAGGTGGATATGAGTTTGTCATAGAGAGGAGCCATGACAGCAAGCGGCAGGCATGACAACCAGAGCAGGGAGCTGAGAGATCACATCTTCAACCACAAACTCAAAGCAGAGAGCAAAGTGGATTCTGCCGGAAGTGGACCAAGGCTATAAATCTCAAAGGCAGCCCCCACCGAAGCCCTTCCTCCAGCAAGGCCACATCCCTAGTAACTCCCTCAAACATCGCCACCAACTGGGCACAAATGTCAGAATATGTGAGCCTGTGGGGGGCAGTCTCATTCAAACCACTGCACAGATCAAGGGCTCTAGGGACTGACTCTGGTTCAAACACTGGGATGCCAGGCCCCGCCCCAAGTACCATGTGCACGTCTCAACAGTCGCCAGAGTACTCACGCCTGTGGCTCGGGGGACCACACCTTGAGAGGACCATTGTTTCAGACTTTTCAAAAACTCTCTTCCCCCAACTCCGTTTGCTTGCATGAATTTCAGCTTTGAAACTCTAACAAGGAAACGCAGTGATTTTTCAAGACCAGGGAGCTTCGGGGAGGCAGGAAGGGACTGCACAACAGCTTGGGTGAGCTGAGCATCCAGGGAAGAGAAGATTTGTGATGCAAATGATTTACTGGTGTTCAGCTGGGAGCAGAAGGGATTTCAGGATGGTGAGCCAAATCGAATTCATTACCTGACAATTAGCTCTAAATTAATGCAAGACTGTGCCGGCCCAATGTGCTCCAAGGAAGAAGGGCCTTGACAGCTTGAGGTGGGCAGGATCTGAGGCATCCATCTCGGTTGGATCCAAGAGCACTCCTTCCCTCCTGCTTTGTCTGGGTGTTCTGAGCTCAGAGCACAGTCAGCACCCCACTAGGGAACCAATTACCATCTCTGTCAGTCCAAGTTTAGCCCCTGTTCATCCAATCACACCAGACCCTATCCGGGACGGACCTGGGCTCGCACCCACAGGCTTACTCCTCAGGGGCTGTGCTGACCCACACAGGCTTTCTGTTGATTCTGCCGCGGAAGAGGCTGCAGGCTGAAGCTCCTCATGTTTGACTGAGCAAACTGTTAATTGAGTGTGAGTGTGTTCCACCCTCCTCAAGAGGAAGCTGCATACCCGTGGAGGATAGAAATTCCTTTTCATACATTTTTAAGTAAAGCCATTCTATTGTCCTCTCCTGCTTCCTTCTTCTCCTTTTCTCCTCCTTTACCTCATATCGTATCTTTCCTCCATTGCTTTCTCAAGGAGTCTTAATTGATTCTGTTCCTAGTTCTTCAAATGCTTCCCATTTTACAGGTCAACAGTGGGGACGTCATCACCAAGACCTGAACTCTGACCTTTGACCCTCAGCCCTACATTCTTTCCATCACACCGTTCTCCGCTTGTATCCACCCAGCACACCACGTCCTGAAGACGTGATCTCGGGAAAAGTGTGTGCTCTCATCCAACCTCCACTGCCGTTGTCACCACATTTGGAACCTGGCCAAGGGACTGTCATGGGGGAATAAACATGTCATATTAGTGATTTCAGCTGGGTCAGCCCTGGTTCTCAGAGAACTATAACCAACAGGGTGAGTGTATGTACACATATACACGTATGTGCGTTTTTAGAACTGACTCGTGTTCACGGGGCTAGGAAGTGTGAGCTCTGTAGAGCAGGCTGAAAACTCAGGCAAAAATGGGTGCTGCAGTCTTAAGAAATATTTATTTTCTAGGAAATTCTGATATCCATAAGGTCTTCAACTGATAAATGACATTCCTATTTCCCATTATAAGAGTGAGGGTAACCCTTGGTATTTAAAGGCAACCGAGTTACTCAAATCTGTATAGAATATCATCCCTGGGTTAGAGTTTACTATCAGAGCCCACACAATCAACACCTAGAACTGACTGTCACACACAGCATGCCAAGTATTGCTCCCATGGGACAGAAAGTATAAAGGAGAAGAGCTAAGATCTAGGCATCCCTTCTCATCAGAACCCAAAGGTGAAAAGGTCCCCAGATGAGTGTCCTTCTCTAGCATTTCAGGGAGAGGGTGACTAATTGGTACCATTCCCCTAGCAGGAATTTGATAGAAGTACTTCAGTGACAGGGGTTCTGGTCCCCGACACAGCCCCTGTGACCTCACACAGTGTCTGCCTTGCACAAGAATGTCTCTGATACCAGTTGCAGCCAACTCTGTACAGAATTCCATGCTAATAGAAGAGCGGTTCACATTACAGACACAGGATTCAGGTGCAACCAGGGTGTGGCCAAGACTGGAAGGCAAACAGGATAAGGACACTTTTTCCATAGTTCACCAGAGAACTTTCATTTGACACTTTGTCCGGAAATGCCAATGGTTCAAGGGCCAGGTCATAAAGCTTCTAAAAGAGTCCTTAAGGATATAGAGAAGGTGCAAAAAAACAAAAATCAAAACAAAACAAAAAACTCTCTGACACTTAATGGGATCCCAAAATCTCCACACGTGCTCACTGCCTTTTGCTTCTCAAGTCCTGGATAAGCTGAGCCCCTACGCTTTTCCTTATTGTCCCCTGAAACAGTCCCTTGGAACTGATGTTCCCTGACGAACTTCCCAACATGTGATAAATAACACCTGCCACCCCACAGCTTTCACCCAAACTCTGTTTATTAAACAACTGTCGAGATTTTTCTTCTCACATGATGGGTCCTAAAAGCACAAATCAAGCCATTCAAGCAGAGGGAATGTCACCAGTCATCCATGGCTTGGCGCCAGGTGGTGAGTGACATTTTATTTGTCAAGGCCTGAGTGAGGCCACGCAAGGCCAGGTGGGGCTGAGGCTGGCCAGCTTTCACAGAAATGTTTGGATTTGGGGCCAGATGCAGGGTGACCCCAACAGTGCCTCAACCTCTGTACCACCTTGGGCTGGTACTTTACCTCAATAAATCTCCATAATCTGAGGATGAGGTTTTGTAAAGAGGTCAGAAGCGCAGGAAAGCACATTATGAGGGGTGTGGCGGTTTGAATGAAAAATATCCCCCATCATGCCCTTGAGTTCTAGATCCCCAGTTGGTGGCACTGTTTGGGAATGTTATGGAACCTTTAGAAGATGGAACCTTGTTGCAAGACATATGTCGCTGGGGTGGGTTGCCTAATAACCAAACACTGTGTGCTTCCTGTGAATGGATGAAAATGTGCTGAGCTGGCTGTCTGGCTTCTGACTGTTGCCACACTTTCCTTGCCGTGACAGACTCTGCCTCCGGAACAATAAGTCAAAATAAACTTTGTATTCCTTATGCTACTCCTACTGGGATATTTAACACCGCAACAGAAAAGCAACTAATACAGCATGTGAATTAGGAGCTGGCATCCTGTCCTCACTGTCAAAAACCCCAGCAAGCCAGGCGGTAGTGGCACAGGCCTTTAATCCCAGCACTTGGGAGGCAGAGGAAGGCGGATCTCTGTGAGTTCGAGGCCAGCCTGGTCTACAAGAGCTAGTTCCAGGACAGGTTCCGAAGCTATAGAGAAACCATGTTTCAAAAAAACAAAACAAAACAAACAAAAAACCAGCAAGCCTTGTAACCACATGGTCTCAGGATCCCCTGTGCTGGGGTCCATTCTGCTTACAGCTGCTTGGAGGAACACTGTCACCATTGCACCGGCTTGGAGAACAGTTGTTACATTTGGTTCACAGGTCAGGAGTTTCAGAAGGTTGCCCCAAGAGTGATTTGTGTCTGTTCCATGAGGTCCTAGGCCTCAGCTGTAAGAATCAGATACAGGCTGAGGGAGGAGGACTCAGTCCCTGAAGACTGAAGTCACCTGATCCTTCCCGCACTTGGCCTCACTTGGGACTATTGGTCAGACACCAGCATGAAGCCTCTGATGGGACTGCCTGGGCTTCCTCATGGCGGGACAGCTGCATTCCAAGAGTAAGCGTCTCAGGAGAGTTGGCGCATGCTAGACCAGGTTGTGTGAAGCCTGACTGTGCACATCACCTCTGTCTCTATTGTGTGTCACCTCAGATTCCCCAAATGAGATCTCAACTCCCACGCAGGAAGTTCCATGGCAAAGAGAACAGGAAGGGTAAAAGATATTGCTGCAGACATAGCTGGATATCAATGAGTCACAAAACGAATGAAGAAGTTGGAAAGTTGGAGTTTTGAGCCAGGGATGGAGTTTGAGCCGATGCCGTACCTGTTCTTGGTCATTCTGATGAGATCAGCACAGGTACTCCTTCCACACCTGCCTGCCTCCCACAACCCTGAACTGGCCTTGTCCTTACAGCTCTTGAATTCCAAGAATGCGCTGTTCTAGGAATAGCACTGTCCACGGGCAGCCTCCTTGAGCTCTCTGTAGGATATGCTCCGCCCCCTGCCCATCTTGGCCATCCCTGGGCACACATGCTCTGGTTCCCAGCAAATCCTCAGGCTATCCCAGGACGAGGCAGTCAGAAGACACATTTTAACCTCATCCCTTTGAGTCTTGTGTTGGTTAACGTTGAGCTAGGAAAGGGATGTTATGGGGGAAAGACCCTGATTTGAAAAGGAATACCACAGGTATCCAATGACAAAGGAATGGATAAAGAAAATGTGTTTTCCATACACAATGGAATCTTTTTACCCATAAAGATGACTGACACTATGTCATTTGCGAGGAAATGGATCCAATTGGAATAATCATATTAAGGGAATTTAGTCAGCCTCAGAAAGACAAGTATCTCTCACTTGTGGTTCCTAGATGTTATAGATACACAAAACCAGTATGTAGTAATGACATGAAAATAGATGAGAAATTGTCTTGGAAAGAGGGTACTAGTGGGAGCAGGGAAGAGAAGAGGGAGGATAATGGGGCACTGGGGTGGGGGGAAGATGTTCAAAGTACGATACATGTGTACATGAAAAGGGCCTCATGCAACTCTGTATAATAAAGGGAAAGAGCACCATAGGATTCAGTTCTGACTTGTACATTTAATGCTGGGTAAACACTGGCAAGTTGTTTCATTTTTATGAGCCTCAGTTTCCCTCTATGATAACAGCCACTCAGAGGAAAGACATGGGTGGGTAGCTGAGTGTGCACCTGTGCCTCCTTGGACAGACAGACATTCATTTTAATACTGAAGGTCAAAAACTGCCTTGAGTCCAGGCCTCACCCCACAGCCTCCATTGGGCCCTAGCAGGCATGGGCCTCCTTAGTACCTCTGGTCCCCGAGGACCTTGAGGGCAGCTCTAGCTCACTCACAGGGAGCCATCCAGGCAACAGTTCCCTCTAGGCTCCAGAGTCTGCCTTCCCTTTGGAGCACAGCTCTCTCTAAGAGGGAGGGGCTCGGAGGCCTGCTCCCTTCGGAAATGCTATTTATTTTATTTCTAATAGACACTGTTTATCGCCCACTTGCAGGAGTTTGTCACCTTTTAGACTCTGGAAACTAGGTCAATCCCCTCCAGAATTCATTGGAGCTAGGAAACCTGACTCACTGTGGCAGTAAGGGGCTCCCAGCCAGGACAGGAGGCTTAGCAAGGATTCATAGATCTGAATCCTGTGCCCAGGGCTGCCTCGGAGGTCATCCTCCTTCTCCTGGATGTGACAGCCAGCGATGCAGAGTTGTGAGGCCCTAGGTGTATGTGTTGGGATGGGAGAGACCTTTAAGTAAAGCCCACGTATCTTTATGATCCTGGAAAGCAGAAGGACTGGGGGAAAATGTTAAGAGGGTATTAAAATATTCAATACCTCCAGGCCTTATTTAAAAGGTACCCAGGAATGATCTCATCCTTCATCAATGCTTTAAGTAAAGTCCAGACAAACCCTACCCTATAAATATTGATAGCTGGAAGTCCTTCTTTATGGCTAACTTGAAGTGTTTCTGCTCTAAGTAACTGCTCTGAGAGTCATAAAGAATAATAAGTTCTCAGCAAATACAAGCAAGGAGGTAGTTTTTGGAATATCACTCCCCCAGGGCCAGGACAAAGCACTCTACCTTTGAGGCATTTCCAAGAAGCCCGATTCCTTTATAGTGGCAGGGTGCCAGCGTGTGAAGGACCTTGCTAAGCTTAGTTGGTCCCCTTGTACAGGAAACCATCTGATGGGCTTTCCCACAAAGAGTAGAGGCGGTGGGGGAACTTAGTCCAGATGGTACAAAACCTAGGGAGGAGCCTGCCTTATGCCTTACAGAGACCAGGAACTTTTCAGCAGAACAGTTCTCTGGGAAATAGGGATGACCGAGCCTCATGTCGCTTCTGACCTACAGTCTTTGGGTCATTCTGGCCAACCTATTCTGTTTGTCTGTTTTGTATGGGAGACAGGTCGTTATCAAGCATCTTCCACCATTATTTTCCACCTTATTTTTTGAGGCAGGATCTCTCACTGAACCTGGCGCTCACTGACTCAACTAGGAGGGGGCTGAGAGGTAAACACCAGGGTTCTCCAGGGGGCACCTCTCCCCCAGTGCTAGGCTTACAGACACATGCTTGCCATGCCTGGCTTCTATACCAGGTGCTTGGGATCCAAACTCAGGTCCTTAGCTTTACTCAGCAAACATTTCACCCGTGAGCCATCTCCCCAGCCCCAAATCTGTGGTGTTTTATGATTGCTTTGGTCCATAGTCATTTATTAAAATATTGCAAAGCGTCTCCATAGAGTATGTGGGTACTGTGTAAACATCAATAACAATTCACTCACTTCAGACCTGCCACAGCCAGCAGCCTGCCATCAGTCACCTGTGGGGTCCTTGGAAGGATGACACAGAGGTACACTCAGTTCCTCTGACTCATGGAGAGGCTTCAGGCCAAGTCCCTTCCCTAAAGCGGCTGCAGTAGAATTGATCACCTGCCTCCCACCTGCTGGAGCCCAGGCAAGAAAGCTAATGGGTAACAAGGCGGCTCATAAGCCAGCAGGGAAGAGGAGTGACAGTCATGGGATACCTCAACAGAGGCCCTGGAGAGAGAGCCATGTGCCTTCACTCCACCTGGCTTATCCAGAACCCAAGGCCCCTGGTACTGCAGATCACATCTCGTGATTGGTCCCCACAGAGCCAGACAAGGCAAGACCTAGAGAAGCCCTGACATTCGGCCCTAGTTGGGGACCGAGACAGCTAGGAAAGGAAGGTTTCTCCAGAGTTTGGCTCTTGGCTCTTGTACACCTGGGTCTGGTTTGAGGTTGGAGGTAAAGGTCTTCAGTGGTAGAGTAGGAACTCTCTGGTCCCTTTGTCTTTGGGAAAGATGAAGAGGAGTGACTCAGGTCCCACTGCCTGAAATGGCCTTCACCCTTCTGCAAATTCTCTATTCTCTTCTGATCTCTGCAGCAGTTCCTGTCACAGGACCTTGGTGGCATTCTACCTAACATCTGCCGAATCCATTTACTCAGGTGACCGTACCCACACTGAGTCTCCTCTTCATTCTAGAAGCTTCTGTCTAAGAAATAGGAGGGCAGAGGACAGGACAGGAGTGGGTAATAGTAAAGGGGCTTGTAGCCCCTGAGACCCAGTCCTAGGGTAGTGGAGTGAAGAAAGACAGGAGACATGGCAGACCCATGGAGGTAGTATGGGGACTGAAGGGGCCTTGAAGAATGGAACCATGATCCTCAGACATAGCAGAGCAGGGGTTGGTTGATCATGTACAAGAGGATCGGGCTACCAGGAGCCACCCTGAGAGAGACGTCAGGTCCCATGACCTTTTCATGTGTTTGTACATGTGTCTGAGCCTGGAGTGGGGGTGATACAGGTGGAAGAAAAATCACATTATCCAGTACCAAGCATGCTCATTCAGATATACCCATGGCAATCATCAGAGCCCTGTCCATCCCTCCCTTGTAATGCCTCAGCCTGGGGTCCCCCAACTCCCAGGCAAAACCCCAAGATCTCATGATGTGTTCTCATGACCAAGGGTCCATGATGAGCTCTCATGGGGGCCTCCTTCCTGGGGGCCTGTCAGAGCAAGCTTAGTACACAATCAGTGGAGTCTCTCAACAGCAGCTGGCAAGTGTTTTCAATGAGTTGGAAAATCTGGTTGACTGTGTCCTGAAGTCTGGTGCTTTCATGGAAGCTTGGGCGTTGGAAGTGCTTCTCAATTAGGCCTGCCTTTTCTGTTTTCCTCCATTTTCTTCCCCTCATTCTCCAGAGTTTTTAAAGTTAAAATGTGGCACATCTTTTATTAATATCTTGTAAGACATGCTTCTTCAAGTAAATGGTTCTTTGCCTTAGGGATCAATGTGATAGTGTGCATGGTGGGAGGGGTGCTAACTTGTGCATGAGTTTATGTATAGGTCTGTGGGAGGATATGCTGGGCCAGTGTTTACTGATGATGCTCACCTGTGTATGTATTACGTTTGCATTTTTATTCCAAGTATCATGTTTGTATTTTTATTGCAAGTATATCTTGCATCATAAGTATACACACATACAGCTTTATCCTCTAGTGCCTTATTTTCAGTTTCTGGATGTCTTATATTCTGTCTGGATGATTGGACAGAGGGCCAGTCTGGGAGGCTACCAAAATGTCTCTAACTCACCAGGACCCTTTGCATGACAGGGAGGTACATGTTTCCAAGGGCTACCCCATCTTCCTTTTCTCTCTTCCCTCTCTGGTCTCTTCCAGAACTGGTCCCCTTCTGCCTGTCCACAGAGCCAGATAGAAAGGTTTACTTGACAAGAATTCAGAGCTGTAGCCATCACAACAGAAAGCCCTAGAAACCAATGCCAGACACCTATTCCATGGATGGACACACTGGGGCTCAAAGACACAAGGGATTTTCTCCTGGGTACCCAGAGAGGTCCTTGCAGAGCCAAGACCAGAGCTCAGTTTCCCCCATCCCACCACACCACCGTGTCCTCAGTGCAGGAAACCTTTGCCCCACTCAGGTCAGAGCTGAGGGTAGACAGTGTAGCTGGTGAGCATGACTGTCCAATGAGATGGTCGCAGTACCCAAGCTCAAACTAACTGTCTCTAGGACATGGTGACCAGGTAGTCTTTCTTCCTCAAGGAGCAGGAAATGGTGTGTATTGGGGGGAGGGGGTCCTGCTTCTCTCAAGCAACCTAGTTCCCTGTGTCCCCCAGGCCCCTGGCTCCAGCACTCCAGCATGTTGGAGTGCTGAGGTCAGCATGAGGGGAAGGCAGAGCCCTGGAACCCTAGGCTTGAGCACTGGATGGAGCTTTAGAGAGGATCGATCTTTAAATAATCTCTTCTTGTTATGCAGAAACTCAACACACAAGGACTTGGTGACCTGCCCAAAGAAACATGGAAAGGTGGCCAAGCTAACAAACCCTTCCCCTCCATCCCCTCCTCAGATGCTTCCAGGCTCCTACAAGAACAGCTTGACCAGTGCTCTTCGTTCATTGGAGGGTGCTGATCCTGAGTAACTCACCCATGTGGTCACTAGTCTCTCAAGCGCGGTTCACACTCTCCAGCTCCTTTTCTTCCCCACACCACTCTCTGCTTCCTTAGAGACAGATCGGATGAGGAAGGCACAGGATTGAGAACACGCAGATATGCCAGATCTGCACCTGGCAAGCGCGGGAGCCCCTCTCTCCAAAGCAGTGACTCTACCCTAGCCTGCAGCACCCTTGGGGCTGGATGAGGAAGGGGCTGTGGAAGACACAGTTCATTCTCCAAGGGCAGGAGCACCCTCTGCTGTTCGAATGACTAACTGCGGGTTCCGACCCAACTGCGTTGACTGTGGCAGTCGTCTGATTCCCACCAAAAACAGAACTAAAGAAAAAGCGAATAATAATGAGAGCCAAAGTGGAATATGGGAGGGGAGAGGCTGCTTGGATTCTTTCACGTGGACTTCAGAGCAAAGGTCAAGGTCCTGTCCCTCCTCCTCCCCACCTTTGCCTCTTCAGGAATTTTGTAGTCTCATTTCAAAGTCCAAGTTGTGTAATAAAGGGATTTTACTCCATGGCCTCTTGAGTACCAAGAGTTTATAAATATTCACCTTGGCAGTTCTGAGCACAGATCAAAGCTGCAGCAGAAGGGATGCAGGACTAGGACCCTGGGGAACTGCTCCACGTTCTACTTGTCTTTGGCTAAGTCTGGGAGCTCCCTGTGCCTCGCTTTCCTTGTCTGTAGAATGGGTCTTCGGTGTCCTAGGGAATTCCTGTAGGAAACAGATGGTGCAGCTTTTGCAAACAGAAGATAGGGGGAACACAACATGGGGGATATACAGCCGACTGGGGCCCCTCAGTTTTCTTTCTCATTAAAGGAACAGCAGTAGCAGGAAGTGGTAGGCAGAGCCTAGGGCATCTTCCCACTCTATTTCTTTCCCTGGATGCCCAGAGGGCAAGGCCTCTGGTGATTCTATTGCAGCCTTGACAGTTTATAGAGCTCCTACCTTAGGTAAAACCTGCCATGCAAATTCTGGGGGCTCCTGGGGAATGCGCATGGGCGGGTGGGAGGGCGCACAGTAGAGATCCCAGGACTGCCTTGAGATTGGAGCTTGGGAGGGCCAAAGGAAGGCCAGCTTCCTCTGAGTCTAATATTTCCCTGAGGCCAGCCTTGAAATGACTTTCCTCGTCCGGGAGGTCAAGAGCATGGGGAAGAACTGTGTTAAGGTGGAGTGCTACCCCAGGTGTCTGGAACAGCTGCTGTGTCTCCTGATCTCATTGACCACACCCAGAAAGGAGAGCCATTAAGCAGACCTCGGCCATGCACGCACTATTATCGTATGGCCCCGGCATCTATCAGCCCTCACGTTCTTATTTTCTGCATGATGCTCCCTTATTTGAATTTGTTCCCTCAACAGAAATGAGAGCTCTCTTTGTCCCTCTTTCAGTCCCCGAGCTGTGGTGGGGGCGGGGAATATCCCAGGTGCATCTGCGAGGAAGCTTCCAGAGGGACCCAGAATGCTATTATTGAAGGCTAAATGTTCCGTGGCTAAAAGCTGCTGTAGCAATCTTGGCATCCACTCTGTTTGAATGGGTACATTACTGTAATGTCCCATTGCGCCGTCAGCACGCGGAGGGCTGCGCTATTTGTAACCATTTGTAACCATAAGATGCCTGAGCAGCATAAAGATCAAATGGCAGAGAAGACTTGCAGGGCTTTGAACCTGGCACGCCAGCCACCTGCCTCTGGCACAGCTGCCCGGAGCTTCTTTTGGGTGGCGGGAGCTAGTGAGACAGAGTGAGAATAAAGTAAGGACAAAGGGGGAGAAAAAGACATGTGGACACCGGGAGAGGGAGGAAATACTTCGGGTGTAACTCCACCCCAATCTCCTCAGCTCCATTATATTTTCTGAGCCCACCATCTGGCCCCTCCCCTACGCCACTCAGGTTGATGGCTAGCCTTCAGCTGTTCAGGTGAGCGGCTCCAGATTTCTACCCTGTTGTCATGTGCAGACGGACAGTAGCTGCGCTGCAAAGGCAGTCATTCCCCCAAGGTCCAGCATGGATGGGGTGTGGTCAGGGACTATTAATGTCCTGGACAGGATTTAGAGGGTGGGAGGAAATGGGAACATGAAAGACAGAATCAATGTGTCAAGACCTTGTTACAAGGTTACCTAAAAGGCTAGCTTTGCCTTTTAGGGCACTAAGCCTTCCCCCACCAAGTGCCTTTGTAGTTGTCCTTTCTCTCCATGGGTCCCCATCCACATTGTGTGATGCACCTTTGACACTTATTTCCACATTGGGAAGGAAGAAGAAGATTGTCCTTTGGCCTAACTCTAATGCCCTCATGGGAAGACAAGGTATTTGTCGTCCTTTTTTTTTTCTTCTTCTTCTTCTTCCAGACTCTGGAAAGATCTCCAGGTCTTGATTTTTTCACCTGTACAGACCAGAGCAGAAGTTGGTACCCTTTAGGGCCCTACTCATTTCTAACCTGTGCTCTTCTTTCTTTTTCCCTTTTATTAAAAATAGATTTTCCCCCTCACATAATATATACTGATTACAGCTTCCTTCTACTTCCCCCAGTTCCTCACCTCCCCTCCCATCCAGATCCACCCCTTTCTGTCTGTCATTAGAAAACAAACGGGCTTCTAACGGATGACAATAAGATAGAGGATAAAACAAAAAGCTAACACATTGGTATTGGACAAAACAAACAGGGAAAAGAGCCCCAAGAGAAGGCACAAGAATCAGAGACCCACTCATTTGCACACTTAGGAATCCCATAAAAACACTAAACTGGAAGCCATAATCTAGACACAGAGGAGCTGGTGCAGGCCCGTGCAGGCCTGTGCAGACCTGTGCATGCTGCTTCAGTCTCTTTGAGTTCAGATGAGCTTGCTCCTGCTGATTTAGAGGACCTGGTATTATTGGTGTCCTCCATCCCCTCTGGTTCTTACTCCCTTTCCACCTCCCCTTCTTAGGGTTCCCTGAGCTCTGAGGGGAGTGACTTGATGGAGACATCCCATTTAGGCTGAGTGTCTGTGAGTCTTCTTCATGACACTCTATCGCCTGACACTCTCCATGGCTGTGCTGAGTCATCTCCCCCACCTCCTCGTTCTTATATAATTATGGCCAAATATATACAATGTGCTATTATTACTCTAACCACTCATGTCCAATATGGCAGCACTAAAACACAACTCCAATGTCACACAGTCACCATCACTATCTATACCCAAAGGTTTCCATCATCTCTAACACAACTAGACCTGGCCAGCAGTAACTCCCCATTCCCTCTTCCACCGTGTCCCCATCATCCAAACTCTGCATCCTACCTCTGTGAATGTGACCTCCCTGGGGCTCCCACCTGAGTAAACTCACAGAAATTCACCATTCTGTGTCTGGCTTATTTCCCCCAGCACAGTTCTTGCAAGAGCCATCCATGTTGTGCTACATAGCAGATTTTCATACCAAATTTTCATTGTTACAGCCAATCAAGATCCCATTGTAAACCACACTGTTCCATTCATACACCAGTGAATGATTAGGTAATTCCAGGCTTTTAGCTGTGGTGAACAATGGGTGGTGTCATGTACACACATGTAGGAGAAATCCAGTTGAGTTTCTACTTTCAGGTTTTCTGACTGTAGACTTAGGAGTGGAAGCCCCGGGCAGGTGTTATCTCTGCATTTGTGTTTCTGAGGAGCTGCCAAAGTGTTTCCCAGTGAGGTCACACCATTTACATTGTCAGAAGCCCTGTGAGGCTCCAGTTTTCCACATCTGGACCAACACTTGCTATTTTCCTTTTAATTTTATTATGATCATCATTACCCTCATGGATGCCAGGTGCTTTCACTCCATGCTTGACTCCGCTCAACACCTAGGGCCGTTGTGCCAATGGTCCTAGCTTTTCAGCCCAGTGTAACCCGTGTGCTTTAAGACTGACAACTCCCGGAGGATAGGAATTGTCAACATATGGCTCGGAGTCCCGTGATCTCATTCCCACCTGCCGTAAGTGCAAAAGGAGCCCACAGGCAGCTAGTCCCAGCACACGAATCTGTGTTGGTCGCTACTGTCCACTTTAGACTGCACGTTCCCCATCTAGCTGCTCCGTCCTTCCTGTTGATAGGACCTGGAAAACCGAACGACTTTTTGATAATTGAGAGTAAAATAAAAAAAAAAAAGAGGAAATTTTATTTTATTGTTTTACATTTAAGGACCCCAGGACAAAAAAAAAAAAACCCACAGAACCCAGTGGTGATGAGAGAGGAGACTGAAAGAGTGAACTAGTCACAGGATCAATCTCCAGAGAGGCAGAGCCTGCGAGCTCCTCCTCCAACATTGTCACGTCTCCAGAGAGGCGGAGCCTGCGAGCTCCTCCTCCAACATCGTCACGTCTCCAGAGAGGCGGAGCCTGCGAGCTTCTCCTCCGAAATCATCCGGTCTCCACAGAGGCGGAGCATGCAAGCTCTTTCTCCAAAATCACCAGGTCTCCAGAGAGGCAGAGTCTACAAGCTCCTCCTCCTCACCTTTCTGTTGCCTTATGGACCTCAGCTGCAGAATTGCTGCCAAGTTCCCTGCAACTTTAGCCACCATTAGCCTTGGTGCGCTGGTGGGCATGGCTTCCCTGGGAGCAGGAGCCCCGAGCAAAGTGCTCAGTTGTTGCCAACACACTTAAAGCTCTGTCATCGCCAAAGGAGCATATGCTCTGGGTCCTTGGAGGAGCGCAAGCTACTCTGAGACAAGAGTATGGGGCAATGGCGATTATGGGATCTGTGTGGGCCACACAGTCGGTACCTGCTTCTTCTCATCTAGACAGTCATATGAAAGGCAGCCGAGCCCAGAAATCTGCTAACCAGAGGATGATCGAAGTAGGTAGAGGTTGGGGAGTAGGTGACACTGGCGGCTGAGGGAGGAACAGAACAGAGGGATCGAGAGTAAACTGATTACAATAGGTCTCCCCCCCATCACTTCCTGGCCTCTTCTCACCCCAGATCTCTCCCAGTCGCTATCAAAGCAAAATTCATGAAGGGCTCCAGGCATTGGATATTCCTTGTATTTCAATCTAACTTTTTGCAATCTCAAGTGAACAGCTTGGCTGTCTCTGCCTGTCAGGGAATTTAAATTGCAGATGGGATGGTGAACAGGCTGCCCTGCTCAGGAGCAGCCCCTCTGGTGAGCACCATCATCGCTTAGCAACTAGAAGTTTATGAGGCAGTGGAAAGTTCCACTCTGGAAAGTGCCCTTGACCCAGGGCATCTCCCAGGAAATGAGAGGAAGCTACTCAGAGAGGGGCCAAGGCCGACGGGAGGTCAGCTTGTGTCACAGCCAAGGGACATCAGCTTCATCCTACATAGCCATTGTAGGACGTGTCTTCTGTGGCAGGCAGTGTTCTCACCAGATTCCATGTCATTTTTGACATTCCATTGTTTTCAGAGATTTTTTTAAATGAGAGGTTTTTTTTAACTTGTTTTTAAACATGAGGTTTCTTCTCTGTGTCTCCTCATAGTTTACACACCAACAACCAGTAGAGAGAGATAGTAGTGAATGGCACACACATACACACACATATACATACACCACACACATACATACACATATACATACATCACACACATACACACATATACACACACCACACACTTACACACACCACACACTTACACACACCCCACATACACACCCACACTCTACATGAATATACACTCCACACACATGCACCCACACACCCATACACACCCTTCCACATACACACCCAGAGTCTATTGAATAACAAATTGCAAACAAATACACATAGCCAGTGCAAAAGAGAACCAGCCTGCTGGATCTGCTCCTAGTCAGACCTCAGTTCTCCAGAGCATGTGTGTGATTATGAGATCTGCCTGGGCCGGAGTTAGTGAGAGTTCAGTCGAGGGTCTCCACCTTAACACCTTATTTTGTAAGTCACAAATGCCCCAAAGTATATAAGCACTTTGCTCAGATACTTGTCTTGGGAAATAAAAATAGGAAGTAGCCCCATGTGAACGGCTGGCAAATCCTACACATACTGGTACCCACTTGATGTTGAATCATTGCATACCCCACATGCCACCCAGGAAAACTCATCCCAACATGAGACACACCCAGCTTCAGTCTGTGCTTGGGAGACAATAAATTTCTGGGTGTTTGGGGGTGAATTATATCTTCCCCAATAAAAGATATGTTGTAGTCCACCCGCATACCAGAATGTGTCCTTATTTAGAAACAGTGTCTCTACAGACTGAGTGAATTCAGATAGAGCTGTCTTGAGGTTGGATACTCAGTATAACTGATACCCTTAGGAAAGACAGAGCCACCACAGGAACGATGATGGGGGCCCAGACCGGAGCTGAGAGTCAAGGAAACCGAAAATTCCAGCAGAAGATGGAAGAGGCAGCAACCTCTCATGGAGGTCTGGGAGGTGGCATAGCCTTGTGGAAACTTTGATCTTGAACTTCCAATCTTTAGAAGGGTGGGGCAATACATTACTAATGGTTTAGGTGCCCCATTTGCATTCCAAAGAAACTAATCCAAAAGTTGGTAAGACAGCTCGGCTGGTAGAGTGATTGCCTTAGCATGCATAAAGTCCCGGATTTAAATCCCAGAATAGCTAAACTAGGTATGATGGCTGCCTGCCTGCAATCCCAGCTTGGAGGTGGGAGGATCAGGAGTTCAAGGTCAACTACACAGCAAATTCCAGGCAGCCTGGGCTACTCGAGACCTTGTCTCAAAAGAGAGAGGTAATTGTGGGAAGGGATTAAGTAACTAACGTAGATCTGCTGTCATCTCTGTGTGGAAGGGGACCAGGATAGTCCTATGTGGACCCAGCTGCACCTTAGAATGTGATAAAAATGATACGCATGGGACCGAGTTGACAGCTGGTGCTGTGGTTGAGCCTCAGGATGCATGTGCCCACACGGAGGCTGGGGCCTTGAATACCTTTGTGATTTGGAGCAGGGATATTGATGCCGACTCTTTAGCTACACTGATGTTTTTATAGCCCTGAGTGTTCGATCAGAGATGATGCCCTCACCCTCATCTTCCTCAGATGCTGCAGTAGAGGGATGAACATCTTCCGGGGCAAGCACTGCTCTGAATCCCTGTGTATCACAGAGAGTGCTACATTATTTAATAGCTGTCCAATTAATGTGTGGTAGATTGATGCATGAGGCATAAAAATACAAGAATCATAATTCCCCCAGAATATAACCAAGAGAAGTCAGACTCAGCTCCCTTCATCTCTGAGTTATTACTGCTGTGACATCAGTAACTTACTGGCATGAGGATAATTGGAGCTTTCCATTTAACTACTTCAGAATATGTTTATATGAGGTACTTGACTTCATATTCCTGGTGAATAATGCTTGCCCAAATAAGAAAAAAATGTGTGTATGTGTATACACAAACACACAAGAATGTATGTAAACAGACATACAGACACACACACACAGCGAGAGAGAGAGAGACAGAGAGAGACGCTGCTCAGTAATGAAGATCTGTCCCCTCAAAGCGCAAAAACAAAAGTCTCTGAGCAACTCTGGTAGTCTCCTGCCTATAGCAGCTGTTTCACAGTCAGAGATCTTGAGCTGTCAGCCATATTTAGAGCTATGGGCCAGCCCATCACCTCCAGAGAACCTCTCTACCTTCCCTTTAATGCCCCTCAGCACCAAGACTCATGACCGCCCATCCAGTAGCTACCTCCAAGAGAAAGGAAAAGCCCAAGTGGAGGTGCCTGGGAGACCAGCACCTCCCCAGCCAGATGTGATGGATAGGAATAATAAGGCCCCTTGAATCACCCATTAAGTGCTGTCAGCAAATCACACTCTTTCTCTTTCTCTGGCCTCTGGAAAATGATACTGATGCTGATGTTATCTCTACCTGACCAGATCACAAACAGACATCCTGTGCCCTGGAGCCACCACCCTCCTCCAACACCAACTCTGAGCAGGCACAGATAGGGGAGGGAGGGGACACATGACCCAAGCTTCTGCCTTTGAGCTCCATCTTCCCCTCCCCTTCCTCCATTAGCAGACAGGTGATAGGTCCTCAATGTCCTGCTCCATAGCTCCCCCCAGCCAGTTCTCCCTGGCTTCTACAGTGGGGTGGCTGAGGCATCGGTATTGCTGCTCCTCAGTGACTTGTAGATGTCCCTACCCAAGTAGGTTCCTCCTGTGGTTCTCTCTCTCTCTCTGGACCACATTCCTGTTGCTTCCAGGTTATCCTGTGTGCTTAATAGATGCACCACTCATGGGCTACCTTGCTCAGAATTCAGCCTGCCGGGCTTACGTACAGCCAGGTACAGGCTGGTCTAAGGGACCTTTGGATGAATCACTTGATACCCAATAGTGTTACACTGCATTGAGCCACATTTCTTAAAGCACTATGTGCTTCTCAAACTTTAACATGTCTCAGAATTACCCAGTTATACACTCCTGAGTGTCTCCATTTCTAATAGGGGAACCCATGGATTCATACTTCCAACCACACCCTTGGTTTTGGCAGTGCAGCTAGCTCATTGACCGTACTCTGAGAACCACATCTCTTAGTGCTGCTCATAAAAGACACCCACCTCATACTTTTGTAACCTTCTGGTCATATTTATCAAAATTGTTCATGAAATACAAATGACAAATGTAGAAAAACCTGGCTCTTCAAATCCAGTGAGTCCATGTGAAATAAAACGACTCTTACCCCTAGTAGGTGAGAGGTGAGGGGAGGCCAGTGAATGCAAAGCAAGGTGGGATGCTCAGCAAGGCAAACCAGCACAGACCATCGAGTACTGGATCTTCAGCCTCTGTTCCAGTCACCAACTGTAGGAGTGAGTCGGCTTCCAAGTGCCTTATTAGAGAACAAATTATTATGAGTTAATCTGCAAGTCTAAAGTCCAAGCAGGTGCCAGAGTTATTCCTACAACTGGCACCAAACCGCATTCAGGGAGCTCAGTTGGCGCTGGGTTAATGTGGCTCGGAATGGAATAATCTACATATTACCCAAAGGTGTTCTCAGCACCTAGGCACGTTACTGTAGTATGCCAACACACAGGTGGCCTGGCTTTTCCCTTTTCAAAGTCCAGCATTTGTCAGCTCTACTCCTTCATTTGGACAAAATAGAAAGGCCCCACCTACCTCTACATCTGGAACCCTAGAAAGACATCTTTCCCCTCCCCCGCTCCTCTTCCTCTTCTTCCTGTCTCTTCCACTCTACCTCCCTCTCCCTGTCTCTCTGTCTCTACTTCCTTTCTGTCCCTTTCTTCCTTGAACTTTTCAGTCCCCAGACCCTTAGGAGGGGATGAAAAGAGTCCTGGCTCTTCAAATCCAGTTGGGCCATGTGGGATGAAACAATATATCCCCAATAGCTAGGAGATGAAGGAAGGCCAGTAGATGCAAAGCAAGGCAGGGTGCTCAGTAAGACAGGCAAACCCGTGCAGGATCCTGCGTACTGGATCTTCAGCCTCTGTTCCAATCACCGAGCTGCATTTTGTTCACACCAACTGTAGGAGTGAATTGGCTTCCAAGTGCCTTAGAGAACGAGATTATTATAAGTAATCTGTAAGTCTCAAGTCCAAGTAGGGGCCAGAGAGCCCAGGTCAGAGCAGATTCAGTGGACTTGCCCGCAAAAGCATCAGAGCCCATTCTGTATGACAGGGGGCCAAGGAACGTAACCTGTCTTTGAGTGTCACAGCCACAGCAGGGTGAGGGGCAGTACACAGAAGGTCCCCAGGGGCTGTGGGCCCATGAAAGAGGAAAAGGTTTCTACAAGTTGAGGGAATAACAGGGCAGCAACCAGAAGGCAAAGTCACAGAGCATCCGTGCCAGGAGGGGTGGTGGCAGCGATGGAAAGGTTGTAGACTCAGGGAATGATCCGTTTAAAAACACATTAGAGCTGTGGAGACACCTCAGTGGGTAGGGCTTACTGTGCAGGCCCGACAATTAGAGCAAGCGAGTGCCATGTGGAGCTGGAGGCCAATCTATAACCTTAGCGCTTGAGAGGTAAGGCAAGCTAGGTAACTGGACAAGCTAAGTCATTGAGCTCTGCATTCAAGTAAGAAACATACTTAATAGATAAGGTGGGAATGATTAAAGAAGACATTCAACACTAATCTCTGGTTTCTATATGCATGTGCACAGATGTGCCTATGCCCATTTGAATACACATGTGCACACACCACACACATGCATGCCAAAAATAATTTAAAGATAACCAGGACTGAACACTACCAAAGAGAGGAACTACAGATATCAAAAAGATAAAGTGAATCTCTAGTACTGGAGTTTTGGTATCTCTGTGACCCATAGTTAGTTGGTTGGATGAGTGGGTAGATGATAGACAGACAGACAGACAGGCAGGCAGGCAGGCAGATGACACATTCCTAGATGATAGTTGATATAATGCAGCTACATGAGTTCATTTATCTGCTTATAAATGTACCTGTGTTTATCTGTTTATTTATGAATAGGCCTAGGAGGTACCCCATCCCAAGGAGTATGCCTCTCCCCCCGGCCAGATCTTCATTTCTATGTCATTCTCTGCTGAAGGTGGCTAAGAGTCTCTGGAGGAGGAGAACAGGCTGAGTATATGGTACAAGGCCAGGTGAGACTGAATGTCTTGTTGGGGCAAAAGTAAGGACATGCTCAGAGAATAATGGGTGTCAGCTCAGGAGCACAGCCTTGTTTGTAGGGTGTATACGCCAAAGTCTTGGGCAGTGACAGTCATCACAGCAACCACACACTCTAAAGAGGGCCAGAAAAACAAAGGCTTGGCATCCTATTCGTGTCCTTTTTAAGTGACTGAAATTAGTTCAAGAAAGTCAACTAGAGTGACAAGAGCCAGCAAAAAGCCTTTGGTCGGTCTGTCTCCTGCGGCCAGCGTTTTCTGGCCAGACTCCCAGTGAGCTAATCTTGCTCAGAGACCGAGTGAGTCAGACTCACCCCACATGGTGAGGTCATCTTTGCCGTGCCTGCCATGCTAAATATCCTGAGCAAGAAGGTACTCAGGAGGAGATGGTGGGTGCTGTTTGCCCTCTGGAAGCCTGTATTGATTTGAGGAAGGGTTCAGATCACTGGATTGGGGAAGATGGCATCTATTATGTGAGTCTTTGGAATGGCAGCCATGTCCTGGCCTTTTGACCTTCACAGTACTCCACCCTCCCCCACTCTTCTACGAGAGACTTCCTCTTCCTTTCACTCCCTCCTCCTTCTCATAAGGAATCACAAGAAAGAATATTTCACCTGGAGAAAATGTTGAAAGAAGTCATACCTCTCTTGTGGCTTTGAGGTCCTGCATGCCGGGGGACACTAGGTCTATTTCAGAGTAGCATTGAGTTCATATCACCACAACACATGTAAACACATCAATGTGATACATGTTCATACCCAAGAAAGTGTTGCTCAGGGTGAAGAGTCTGAAAACCTTATCATGAAAAGACTAGATGAGGTGGGCCATTCACCTTGAATATTGAAGTAGTGGTCCCAGGAAGATGTGGAGATATTCAGACCAGACCCAGAGGTGGTGAACAAGAGGAGATCGAGTAAATTCTGCTAAGGAAGGAGCTTTCTGACCTGAATCTATCCAAGATGGCCAAGTGCCCTTTGTGGTCTAAGATCACGCTATGAATTCAGTCTAAATGCCAGGTCATGGTTCAGAGAAGGACCAGGACCTCCCAGAGCCTTGGATGCCTACACCTACATAGCCGCAATCACCATCACTAAGGTGGCCCCTGTGTCCAGTCTTTAGCTATTGTCCCATCTACTCCCAATGTCTACGGTTGCATTTGTTCACAGTAGACAGGACTAGAGCCGGGAGTGCCAACAGTATGCTTCTGGAGAGAGAGGGCACTCTGACTTCGGGGACTATTATTTTGTCATAAGCAAAGCCCTGCAATGTCCATCTTTGCTCCACTTGTTGTCTGTCTGGCTCCTTCTCTAGAGGTTTGGGTCTTATTCATGTTAGGATGGACTGATCTGAGATGGAATCCTAACTCTAAAGGGGTCACTGATGCAGCTTGAGAAGGCCTAGAGGCAAGATGGGTCATCTGCCTGATGTACCCATCACATAGGTGGAACAGCAATCAGGTTCCTCACAGGAACTGAAAAAGTTGTATTCTCCTTCCCATTTGGCCCGGTTGAAGATGATGCAAGTTTACCTCAGCCCCTGGTAATGGGGGCTGGGAGTGGGATGCTCTAAGACTTTTTTTAGCATCACAGTTCATGTGAAGACAAAGATTGGGCTTTTTAAGCTTTTTTTAAGCCTTTCCATGTAGAAAGCTGTAATTAATCCATGGCAGAGCCCACCATATAATACACAAGGTATATTTTCAAAGTTGTACCCATTGCTCCCACTGAACTTCAAGACGGTATGGTGATAGTCAAAAGGCTGAGGAGGGGCTTTCAATGGCTCTGGAGATGATGGTAAGGCTTCCTGAGTTGTCACGTTGGGTGCATTTTCCCCCAGGGCCCTTAACAATATGGCAGCAAGATCTTATTAGACATTGGATTTCAATTTCCCCCAGAAACATTCTGTTTGCCCAGTTTGCAGCTTGGATGCAAGGCTAAGTCAACCTAGTGGCTGGGCCCTCCCATTTTACACTCCACTAAGACTTTGAAGGGAGGCCAGTTAAGATTTATTAGACATTTTTATTACACCCCACTCAAATCTATTCACACAAATCACCTTTTCAGGACGTGTGTGGTCTTGTCACCTGGCATTAGCAACTCTCCTTATAGCCTCTGTGTTGGAGGAGCAGCAAAGCCCAAAGCTGAGACCTCCTGAAAGCCATGCTTTGGGGGTTGTTCTTTTTAAATTAATTAATCAATTAATTAGTATTTACTTTACATCTGGGCCACAGTTCCCCCCTCCTCTCCTCCCAGTCCCTCCCACTTACCCACCCCCTCTGCTCCCACCCAGTCCTCTATTTCTGTTTAGGAAAGGACAGGTCTCCCATGGATATCAACAAAACACGGCATATCAAGTTGCAGTAAGACTAAGTACCTTCCCTTGTATTAAGGCTGGGCAAGGTGACCCAGTGTGGGGAGTAGGATCCCAAAAGCCAGCATAAGAGTCAGAGACAACCCCTGTTCCCACTGTTAGAAGTCCCACAAGAAGACTAAGCTTCGCAACTGTAACATATATGCAGAGGGCCTAGGTCAGTTTGGGTTGCTCTGATTTCTGGAAATTCTGCTTGCTTTAGCTCTGGCCTGCTCCTGCTGTGCCTCATGCAGCTAACTGACAGCCCCTCTCTGGGTATTGTCTGTCTGACCCCAGTGAAGCTCCCAGTTCAAAGGGCATGAGTGAATGGCAGTTAGGCAGGATACCTCAATTTTGGCATCCAGCTTGACCTTGCTCCTAAGTCCTTGGGATCCTTTGGAAATTCCTTTGCAAGTCTCTACCTCTCTAAGCAACCCACTATGTTTAATTCATGGGGTGACTGGAAAGAGTAAAGACACACCTAATGCCATGAAGCTAGGTGCTGTGACGTTAAAATCAAGTTTAGGAAAGAAGTCTGAACACAGAGCTCTGAAAATCACCGTCTCCACCCTTGACCTCACAGGTAAAGGGGGCCATGGGCTGAGGGTGATAAACACCCGTCGAACAGTGTTGCTGGTGAGGTATGAATGGATGTCAGAAACCTCCCATCCTTAAATGCTCACCTATATGCTGTCTGGCCATCACTTGGTAATCTGTACTGCCCGGGAACTCATTTCCTTAGATACAGCCTTTTCATCCTCAGGGTTAGGCAGTGGGGAGACTGGCAGAAGAAGGATGCAGGAGACCTTTTCCCTTCCTGACACCCACTGGTCCAAGCGTAGATGTGAAAGATGCCAAAGGATCCTGTGGACCCCATCTTCTCCTTCTATATAGTTTTATCGCCTAATGCACTCTCTACATTTCTTCCCTCAGTCTGTTTATCTGTAGTTTCTTTGTTCGTAACTCAGGCAAGGCCCTGACTGTCAGGCTACTCCACACTTTGCATATTCATTCACGTAGAGGCGGCTCCCAGCTCATATCTCCTGTGTGACCATCTTATTCCTGGCAGCTGACAACCTGGCCATTCAGGATCTCCTCAGTCTCATGCAGTCTGAGCAGTTACCATGTGATTCATTAAAACGGAGGGCTCATGTTGGTGGGGGTTGGGGGTCATGCCTGGACAAGTGACACCACATACACTCCAAGATGCTGTTGATGCCTGGGACAAATAAAGACCTTGAAACAGCCCAGAAAAGATGACCTGGAGCCTAGAACTGAGCTGGGGTGCTGGTCAAGGACCCACACTCCCCAGCAAAGAAGCACCATGCACTTGTGGAAGATGGGAAGAGACTCCTGTTGCCGTGGTAACAGTCAGACAGCCTAGACTGCTGCAGGCTGGGAGGAAAAGGCACCAAGAAATATCTCAGTAAGATACAGGAATTCACCTGGCACTATAGGTATGACAAAGTCAAAGAGTACCCAGGCTGTTTCATGGTCAGGGTCCAGGATACAGACTCTGGAAACAAGGCTAGAGCACTAGATTGATACAATATACCTTTTGGGCAGTGCCTCTTTTTTGCAAGGAAAACAGTGACATTAAATGTCTTGGCACAGCTGGAATCTTGCCACCGAGGCTGAGGTAGTCACTCCTCCTCCATGCCCCACAGCTCTTTGCCCATGCCTCCATTAACACTAATTACACTGTGCTCTAATTATTTGTTTACACGTCTGGCTCCCTCTCAGCCGAGCAGCTTGTGTGCTGTGCATGGAGATTGTATCTTGCTCCTGTGTCCTGATTCCCAGCACCATCCTTGGCACACGATAGGTGTTTAGAATGCTTTTCCTGAACAAGGGAACGAATCTCAGCCAAGGACAAAGTTGGGAACTTTGGATTAAAATAGCAGTGTGCAAAATCAAGGCCCACTGGGCAGCTGTCACTGTCCAGCTTTGCACAAAGGGCCCGTAGCTCACAACACCAGCCTGGGGAGAAATGCAAATTCACCGCTCAAAATAAAACTTTCTGCTTGATGCATAATTGCTTTTGCACCATGGTAAAACTGGGAAAATTGTAAGTCAAACTATCATCATAGGTTGAAGACCTTGTATATTTTTCTAAGCAAATGACTATGCCAAGCCTTTAAAAAAGAAATCCATAACAACATCTAAGATAACATCCAGAAAGCTCCTGTTGTATACAGGGCCTATGTCAGACAGCTAGCCTTACTTTCATTGACAGCAAGTGAGAGGGCATTTGCTATGGACAGGGATACTGGGATACTACAGAGTAATATCGATGGCAGAGTTATGAGAAGACCTGTGAAGACATGCCCGCCAGGGTACCTAGGCAGCAGGGAACAAGAGAAAACCTAACTTATTGCACATGTATTCAGCTCTTTCCAATTTACATACAGTGAAACCACTTTTGCATACAGGTCTATGCATTTTGGCAAATGTCTGCATTCATAAATTGTGATGAGGATACAGAACAGTCTGATCCACAGTCTTCTTCCCCATCCTTTATGTTACTAGCAAGCTGCCAACATTAATCCACTGCCATTTTAATCCCACTTCTACTAGAAACATGTAACTTAAAAGTAAGCCGGGCTTTTGTAATAATCTAACCAGCTTGCTCCTCTGGCAAGTCCTACTGGACTTCCCAAGGCAACAGAAGGACCACAGAAAAAGAGGACATCGAGAAGAACTGGCACTGAGTCACTCACAGAGAAAAGCAATGGTTTTATATAGGTACCTCGTCTTTAATTAGAAAGATGTACTGGCCAGGGGATGGCATCAGTGGTGACAGAGCTTGCCATATACCACAGGTTCACTCCAGAATTTCACCCATGTTGTATTTTGATATAAAATGCCCCCCATAGGTCCCTATGTTTAAACACTTGGTTCCCAGCTGATGGCGCCTGTTTGGAGACTGTGGAACCTTTAGAAGGTGGATCCTCACTGTGGGATGTGAACCACCCTGGGATCCTCAGGGGAGGAGGGGACAGCCCGTGGCCCCTGTTTCTTCCACTTGGTGACTGCGAACAAGATGTGACCCCACTGATTCACACTCCTGCTGCCATGTTGCTCCCCACGGTGAGGAATTTTATGCTCTGGAACTGTGAGGCAAAGGAAACTGAGCTGCTTCTTGTCCAGTGTTTAGTCACAGTATCAAGAAAAATAGCTGATTCAACCCAACGGCAGTTTCATCAAAGTGCATCAACCCTAGTTCATGCTTGTCCCCAGTCCTCATTCCTTTCTCATCTTTTCGGTCACCTACATGCCTTGTAGAGTTTGAAATAAGCAGAAAATTGATCAAATCATATGTGGGGGGGTATGTATGTATGTATGTACTGAAGATAAAGTACTGGAAAGGGACTCTTAAAAAAAATCCTCTAGAACTCAGTACAGATGCCTCTCAAATTATGAAGGCTTTATACCCTGATAAGCCAATACATCTAATTTGTGGGCCATCAGAACTCACATACACAGAGCACTGAGAGGTCCCAGTTATTCCCCTCCTGGTCACGTGACTGATTGGAAACTACAGCTCACTGCCCCTGATCAGCATCAGAAGGGAGCACCACGGCTCACCTTGCTAGCTGGCAATATTCACAATACAATTGCTGCTTGATGCGGGTCACTTCAGCACTGCTGTAACATTGGAAAATCCTGTCAGCCCCGATAAGCTGAGGACTTCCTGTACTTTTCCAGGCACAGGCAAGGCTTTAAAAAAAAAAAAAAAAAACCATAACAGGGAGAATTGGAACATTTCCATGATAGTCGTTCCCGAGGCAGTTCTGTGGGATTTTGACTGTTGATCCCATGTTTACTATGACTGGGAATAATGCTTGACCTTGGCCTCTGGAACCACCTTCAGAACTAGCATATAAGCAGTAGAAGCAAACCAGCCTCATTGCTCAAGCCCCTTGTATCTTTATCAAATATGTTTGTTCTTCTCTGACACTTCTGAGGCTCAATCCCCATTGATTTTTGTTAACCTACTGACCGACCTTGAGCTGACTGAACAGAACAGTCAGCAGTGATGATTTGGAGTCTACTCTTCTGGAATAAGAAATAATTCAGACAAGTAAACTTGGGCCATCTACCTCCCCTCTGCAAAGGAAGGAATCGCGAAGGGAACTGATCACATATGCAAGTCAAGAGGAAATTATTTAAAGCTGCTCAAAAGAACACACTGCTCCCAGTCGCTGGCAGCCATGGCGACACGGCTGATCAAAGTGTGAGGAGTGAGTGGCTGGTGAGCACTCAGCCCTAAATTAGACATCTTTGTCGCTGTCTCCGAGACTCTGGGAACAACACGGAAGAGGCATGGAAAGAGTGTAAGAATGGGAAGATGGGAAGGGTAAACACTGTCTTCTGGACATGGTGGTCACTGCCCTCATGAAGGAACAGCTACTGCGGTCGCCTGCACAAGGCCAAGTCAATCTAGGTTCCAGCTCAGGCTAGGAACGGCTCATGAGGTTCTGCCTCTCAATGATGGACCATGGGGCAGGAGGTGTCACCTCCTCCAGATTAGTCCAAATCAGATCCAATCACATGAAACTGCTGATATTCAACCAGTTTTTACCTAAAAATTAGAAACTGACAAGTGTGTGTGTGTGTGTGTGTGTGTGTGTGTGTATTCATTTTCTGGTCTCCTTTTGCAATGGACTGAAAATGGTTCACATTTCCATGTTCCTTTGTGTAGCAAGTACATAGGCGAGTGGGATTGAGTGCCCCAAAACCTGCCACCTGCCCCTCAGGGCACAAACACCAAAACCAGGAAGCGGAAGGGAAAGTCATTCAGAAAGCATGCTTCCATGCTGCTCTGTGAGACGTGTGTCTCATGAACTCCACATGTTTATCATTAGTTTCATGGCCTGCATCTTTGGTGTCATGTTTGTAAAATAGTTAAGAGCAATGTCATGATGCTTCAGCCCTCTGTTTTGTCTTAGATTTTCTGAAGTGTCAGGTCTTAACATTTAAATGTTTGATCCGTTTGGAGTTTGTTTTTGCCTGGGAGCTAAGACAAGGGTCCAGATCCAGCCTTTTGTGTGCACACACCCAACCTTCAAAATACTGTTCATTGAACATTCAGTGTCCTTCCCCCTGAATGAAAAAAGAAAATAAAAAAGAAAGGACATGACTTCTCCAAGTATGTTGGACATTTATTGTACATAAAAAGGAAGAGCCAGAGGCTGAACATCTGGGAGAGTCCAGAGTGAACTTGACCCTGAGCTGGCGCACTTGAGGAAATGGAGGAGGAAAGAGTGGAGAGGAGCCACCAATCAAGAGGGTGGCCTGGGCCAAGAGAGTAAAGGGTAGACCTGGTAATCAAAATGTCTGAATTATATAGGGAAGGGCAGCCCATCACCTAGGCTGGAGAAGTTTAGGGTAGGGGTGAGGTATTCTAACCAGGAGGGCCCTGGAACAGGTAGGAACTGAGGGAGGGTATGTTAAATAGGGCCTCAGCCATTTGTCCCAGGTTTTAGACTCAATACCCCCATGGTGTGTTCTTGGCATCCAGAGTGAAAACCAGTTTGTGGTGTTTGCATACTTCTATTTCTGTGCTCTTTATTCTCTTCCAATGGTGTATGTCTCTGCCACAACCAAGCTGTTTGGTTACTACAGCTTCCTAGTATGTCTCAAAGCCAGGAATGGGATGTCATGCCTCCGACTTCGTTCTTTCTCAAGATGATTAGACTTTTCAGGATGGAGGTGCTGGTTTCTGGATTGGGTAGTATTTTTTTGTTTGCTGTGTCATTTCTTTGAGTTCCTTTGTATGTTTTGTTTTAATTTGTCTATGTTTATTAATACTATGTTTATAAGAGTGAGTTCAGGCATGGGCTTGCCATAGCATGCTTTCAAGTGTAGTGGCATTTCAATTGTATTTGAATAAATAAAACTTGCCTGAAGATCTGAGAGTAAAACAGCCCCACTGGTCAGCCTTACAGACCAGGTAATGCTAACACACACCTTTAACCCCAGTATCCACAATGACATACACCTTTAATCCCAGTAGCCACACTAGTTACCATAGAAACTGGGCAGTGCACGCCTTTAATCACAGTGGTGCATGCTTTTAATCTCAGCGCTAGAAGGGATTGTAAAACAGGAGGAAACAGCTCTCAGTACGCATTCTCATTCTGAAATTCCTGGAGGTCAGATTGTCATTTTTCGGACTGAGGTCAAAATAAGAGCCAGTGGCTGATTGCTTTGCTCTTAGGATCTTCAGATTGAACCCCAATTTCTGTCTCTGAGCTTTTATTAATCATGCTTCATTCAAGAGTTGGTTCTCTTCTTCCACTGTGGGTTCCAGGAATTGAGCTCAGAATGTCAACTTTGCCTGGTAAATGCTTGCACTTGCTAAGCCATCTTTCCACCCTGGTTTGGTTTTTAGACTAGAGATTTGCTGTGTAACTAGCCCAAGCTGGTTTTAAATTATTAGGCCTTTAGCCTCCCAGTGCTCAGATTATAATCAGTCGCCACCCACACATCCATATAAACTATATAATTATTATTATTTTCTATTTATTTATAAAAATGTCATCGAGATACTGATGATTTATATTGAACCAATAGGCTGTTTTTGTGTGAGCTGTTTGTGCTTACATTAATTCTTTTGTCAATGTCTCATAGTTTTCAAGTGTTGCCTTCATAAGTTTATTCATATTTCATTGTTCTTAAAGATATTATAAATGGGCTTGTTTTTCAGTTTTCCTTTTCCTTATTAGAATATAGAAATGGACACCTGGCCTCCATCTCTGGCTCTGGTAGGACCAGATAATGCCATACAGCCATTCTAACTGCTGTTAGATACAACAAGAGTGTGAATGGCTTCATTTAATCTGCTGTTTGATACTTTTATTTGTGAGTCAATTAGAAGTAAGTGATGAAAAACAAAGAATAGAAATGCAATAAACAGAACAGAAAGGCAAGCTAGGGCTGCAAGAAAAGCAAAAAGACCACCTAGGAGAATGTCAACTGTGTGACTGAGAAATTTGTTGGGGGCGCCTACAATTCAATAGCAAAAATTATGGTCACTTCATTCAAAAACATGGTGTGAAGACTCAGATTCTCAAAAAAAAATGCAACAGTCAACAGACACATGGAAAATACTGGAAGTCGTGCTCATCAGAGAAATGAGAATCCATTCCATGGTGAGGCATTATCTCACACATGCCAGGAGACTATTTCTTAAAAACAAAACCAAGTGTGAGTGAGACTCGGAGGATCTGGAGCCCTTCGATTATGTTGGCTGGGAAGGCTATGGAAAACAAGATGGAGTTTCTTCAAAAGGGTAAGAATGGAACCTGCCAAGCGATTCAGCAGTCGCCTGAGTGAACTAAAAGAACTGAAATCAAAATCTCAGACCCCTTACCGGTTCCATGTCCACTGTGGCATTATTCATAGCAGCCAACACATGAAAATGACAGACATCCATCCACAGTTAAATGGATACAGAGGCAAGGGTGGGTCCATGTTGTGGGATATTTTGATCACACTCTGATGCTCCCAAGACTGACAATAAAGTTTACTTTGAATCAGAGGGCGGAGCTAGCTACTAGCTGACCAAAATTAGCCATAGAGGTTTTGAGGACTGAGAACATATAGAGAGACATAGGAAGCAGTAGGGAGGGGCTTTAAAAGCTTCTTGTCCCTTTTACATTGAGGAAGGAGAGAGAGAGGAGGTCACTGTTCACTTCTACACTGCTTTGCTGATCAATCAGCTTCTTACCCTGCTATCTGACTCCGAGTTTTTATTGATAAACTTAGTTGGAATTGGAAAATTAAGGTATATACAACATACTATAAATACATATTCAGAATTTCAATGGGCAATCGCTTTGAGTTCTGAAAAGGTTGATCTGTAATTACACATTATTAGATGTTATAGCCATCATTGGGATACCTGTAAAAATTAAGACTGACAATGCTCCAACATCTGTCTCTAGTAAAATCAAACAATTTTTTTGCTTATTACAATATAAAATATATTATAGGTATACTACACAATCCTACAGGACAAACAGTTATAGAAATATCTAATCACACTTTAAGAGATATGCTTAATAAACAGAAATGGGTAATAAATGCCCCCAGAGATAGAGTGCACAATGCTTTACTAACTTTTTTTTAATGTTAATGAGAAAGGAATGACAGTTGTGGAGAAACATTAGATAGCAGAAGAAACTGCTGAATTAAATCAGCCTGTATTTTTTAAAGATGTGTTGACCTCAGAATGGAAGCCAGGACATGTTTAACATTGGGGAAGAGGTTTTGTATTTGTTTTCACAGGAAAAAAAAAGCTATGGATACCATCAAGATTGATAAAGATTAGATTCGAACAGGAGAGACCTCTTGATTAGTAGAGGTGATAGTTCATCAAACAGCATGACCATTCAATCTATACTCACTAACAAATATCCATCATTTGATCAGATATAACCCGATCAAAAAAGAAACTCCCCAAAGTTAGGGTTGGGGCAGGGTTTTGTTTTGGTCTTTCCAGGAAAATAAAAGCATCCAACAAAGAAATCTAAAGACCACTGGGCAAATGAAATATCTGAAGAAAAAGGATGAACCATCCAGAGAAAATATCCCCCCCAGAAGAGTAAATTGGTCTAATGGTATAACACATTTCCAACAGGATAACATTCCATAAATGTTCCCAAATGTTTGTTTCTGCTGTTCTCTACAGACATATACATCAAATGGTCTTTTTGTAGTACCAATTCAATTAAAAATTAAAGTTCATGCCAGGCAATGGTGGCACACACCTTCAATCCCAGCACTTGGGAGGCAGGGACAGGCAGATCTCTGTGAGTTCAAGGCCAGCCTGGTCTACAAAAGCTAGTGCCAGTACAGACTCCAAAACTACTGTTAGGTATATTTTGTCAGACGAGCCTCTCCGCCGATGCAAATAATTCCAATCAGACCAAATTAGACCCAATAAAAGATGCCCACATTTAATGCAGCACTTCTGGGTGGTCAGGAAAGCATGGCAAGGAAAAGAGAGTGGGAGAGACCACAGGAAATCCAGAGAGCACGTGTTCCTTTTCTGGGCAGCAGCCTAAATAGCCTGTGGGAGGGGTCAGTGCTTGGCCGTCTTTCCCAGAGGTGGAGTCCAGACCAAGGCTTGAGCCTGAATCAAGTAATTAGGAATTAAGTTTGTGTGTACCCTGGATGTATTCAATAGATTATCCTTTAACCTACCCCAAATCTGCTGCATTTGACATTTGAAATGCTTAAGTTTTCTGCAGTGAACCATAACCATTCCTTACAACAACCTTTGAAATCTCCAAAAAGATGATGGGACCCTACAACAACGATTCCACCTGGATTGTGGTAATGCCACTAAGCTGAGAAACACCACCCAAAAACAAAGATCAGCTTTGGGCTACAAACAGCTCAGGACAATTTCAAGTCAGTAAGCAAAGATGGTCCAGCTCATAGACTGCTCTAGCCAGGATGTTAGGTGAGCCCTGCGTTTTCCCATTACACACAGACTGGACAGCAAATGATATAGCTAGCTCTCCTAGGACTTGACCATTATCCCAATTTTCTCAGTGTCTACTAGAAATGCCATTTCCCCCAGACAACAGGAAATAATTTTAAGAACATGACACCCATATTCCCAATAGGTGAGGTGGGTGGTTTTTGATTGTTTGGTGGGTTATGGATGTTTGCCATCATTTATGGGGGGTTGGTTACAAATTGTTACCAGTCATAGTCAGGAAGGAAGCTAAGCAAGGGAGGTTGGATTCAGGGATTTTATTCTGAAATGAAAAAGAGGATATAGGAATGATAAGATAAAGGGGAAGATTATTGAATGTACTTTTAACCTAAAAATGCAACTAGTTTTAAATATTTTGTATTGGTATGGAATTTTGAATATTGATACTAATTTAAATTATTTTTGTTATACTACATATATGTTTCTACTCTCGTTTAAGGTATTTTTTATATATTGATACAAATTTAAGGTTATTTTTGCTTTAAGATAGTGTGTGTGTATATATATATATATACATATGTATATATACATATATATACATATATATACTCTTGTTCAAGGTATTGGACCTATGCAGCCCATTTAAAAATGTAATGTTAAGTTCTAGTCCTTAAAGGCTATTATTACAAACTGTTTAAGATAATTAAAAACGTAGGTTAGAACTGGATGGTGGTGGCACACACCTTTAATCCCAGCACTTGGGAGGCAGGTGAATCTCTGTGAATTCGAGGCCAGCCTGGACTACAAAGTGAGTGGCAGTACAGCTAGGGGTGTTACACAGAGAAACCCTGTCAAAAAGAAAGAAAGAAAGAAAGAAAGAAAGAAAGAAAGAAAGAAAGAAAGAAAGAAAGAAAGAAAGAAAGAAAGAAAGAAAGGTAAATTAGTAGTTAGCCATCTGTAACAATCAAATTTGTTATGTGAGTGCTGAGATCCGAACTCAGGTCTCTTCGTGCTCAGCATTTTACCAACCAGGCTCTCTCCACCGCAAAATGCACAAGTAGAACTTAAAAAGAAAAATACTGCAGCTTTCCTGTCACCCAAACTTGTGTCCTTTTGAATGACCTTGTGCTTCCCTGTCATTAGACAACCTAAAACTCACTTTGGACAGTGCATTCGGGACAGGTGATCCATCTCTATCAGTGTGTGTCTAGGACTTCTGAAAGGGCTGGAGAGATGAGCCGGGAGCTGGTGAAAGTGCTATTGGATGGGTCCTTGGGAGAGGAGGAAATGTAAATTAAGATAGAGAAACAAATTCATTCTCATTTTCCAAGGCCTCCTCATCAATGTATTGGACAGCGTTCTGAGAATGTGTTAAGGATGTGGAAAGGCAGAATCCTGCTTCTGGCCCGGGAAATGGATTTGCACGTTAGCAAGAAGCACTACTGATGTGTGTTAAACTCTCCCAGGATTGCAAAAGATGGAGGAAACAGAGGAGAAGGGATTACACTAGACTGTGAAATCTCTTTGTCCGGAGGTGTTTCAATAAAGGAGTCCTATTTGGACACATCAGGACTAATTCTGCCTCCAGGTAATGCTCTCTCCCCTCTGACAGAGTCCCCGTGACTGGATAGACTGTCGTCTTGGCCACACGGGGTCTCTTTGGAGAAGCTGTGACCACTGAGACAGCTGCAGGCAAGTGTCAGACAAGAGCTTCCTCTGCAGGGCTGGAGACTTCCATCCAGCCTGCAGAACTTCTCCAAGATTTCCCTTCTCCCCAAAAGACCGCCTCCATGGCAGCCATATGGTGCCTGCTGCTGCCAGCCTCCCCAGCACACACAGTTCCTACAGTAGAGAGGAAAAACCAGCTACCTGAGGGGACGTCTCCTCCACAGTGTAAGGTGCAACCAACAATTGGTGCTTTGTTTTGTTTTAAGCACAGGCAGACATGGAGAACACAAAGGCAAAGTAGATTTGAAGCTGTCACCTTTGGAGGGGAGTTGCTACCAGCTGACTCTCCGTGGGACAGTTTTCTCTCCATCTGCTTCCTGATACCAGAAGGGAGCACTCCCCGAGCCTGAGAAGCCAGACAACCCTGCCACTTGAATCCCCATCACGGGGTCACTTGGGCAGAGCATGGCGGTAGATGGCAACTGAATTACTGCGGCTCGAAGGTAATTTGAAAGCGCCAAGAGCAGCAAATGATCACGTGCAAATGCAAATCGTTGCTTATCTGGACTGCTCCACAGATGCTGTGTGATTCATCACTGACTGTTCAGCTGGATTTCCAAGTGAGATCTCAGTGAGCGGGTGGAGAGGCAGGGCGAGCCTTGTTCTGCCTGCAGAGATTTATAGCTCCTTTTATCCAGATGTGAAGCACCCGGAGTTGGGAGGAAACAGTAAATGTATAAAATCTCAATTTATCATGTAGTCCTTATTTGAGGGGGAGCAAAGGACACACAATCGTGCGCTTCCATCCTCCAAATTTGCCTCTCTCCAGACATGCGGACACCTTTGGTATAATGCAGCCATCATTCTGCCTCTTGCCTGAGCTGAGGCAGATTCTCTTCCATCCAACCCTTCAATCTACCCATCCATGTATCATGCACTCATTCGGTCAGTCATCCATCTACCGACCTATTCATCCACCTACCTAGTCATCCATTCACCTATTTACTACTTATCCATATATCTACCTATCCACACACCCATCCATCGTATCCACCTACTTAGCCATCCAGCCCTCTATCCATTCACTCATTCACCTATCCATCCACCCCTACATATACGTACATACATACATACATACATACATACATACATACATACACCTATGCATACATTTATTGCTAATCTACCATCCACGCATCCATCCATCTACCCATCTGTCCACCAATCGATTCATTCATCCATCTATCAAATCTTTTACACATTTGATTTTTTAAAAAATATATTTGTTAATGAATCCACCAAGGCTTTCCTGCTGGCCATAGGCCTAGTGCCTTACTTATAAAGGGGCTCCACATGCTCCAGCGGATGCTCACAACCACAGGTATATGGACAGCACAAATTAGACTCGGTAGGTTATAAAACAAAATGACATAAAATTGGGAGGAGGTAGGGGAGAGATCCAGGGGGTGTGAGACGGTGACTATGATAAAAATACATCTCATACAGATAAGAAATTCTCCAAGGATTAATAAAATATTTGTATTACAATAGCAGTTTTAAGTGAGCTTGCACACTTTCTCTTCTGCTCACATTTGTGGAAATCCTTGCTACAGAGAGGAGCCCAAAGCTGAGAACAGGTTTGAGTGTGTTACTAGAACGCTAGCATTCAAGGCACCATCCCTTAGATGGATAGAAGCAGTCTCTACATTGCCCCTTCTGTGTGGCAGTTGGCGCTGCACCCTTTATGATTGCTTATCTGCACTACACTTCTGGGACCATCAAAGAGAAACATCTTTTAAGCTCACAGTACTCCCCAAGGTGAAATCTCCAAGACTTCTGTAGTCCCAGGACATTTGGTGTCCGTCAGGGTCCTTCTGACTCATGGTGGCTCTTATCCTTGCTCCCGAGAGCTGACCAGTAACCAGCCACCAAAAAGACTATCCCACAGACAACTACGACAGCCCTAGCATTTCTGGGGTGCATAATTCCTGCAGAGGAACATGGGCTAAGGCCAGGGCTGTGTTGCACTGGTTTGATGGGGGCTCAGAACAACAGAAATGTGTTGTTAATTCTTTCTGGGGGCAAGGATTTTGAGCACACAGTGCTTGTAAAGCCCAGCTCTCTGAATGCATTAGGTAAGCAGGTAGGAAGGCACTCAACTCTCAAGAGATCCTCAGTCTATTACAGGACATTTCCAATGTCTCTCTCTCTCTCTCTCTCTCTCTCTCTCTCTCTCTCTCTCTCTCTCTCTCTGTGTGTGTGTGTGTGTGTGTGTGTGTGTGTGTGTGTGTATGCACGCACCAGCACACATGTCCATGCATACAAGTGTGTACATGCAGAATAGAAACCAACATCAGATGTCACTCCTGAGATACCATCTACCATTTTAATATTGAGAAAGTGCCCGGAATTCACTGATTAGATTAGGATAGCCAGAAAGCCCTGGCACCAACACATACACCTACACACACACACACGCACACCTTTTTGTTTACTTGATTTTTTGTGACTTGAACTCAGGTCCTCATGCTTGAAGGACAAGCACTTTAGCAGCTGAGCCATCTCTCTGGGCCCAGCCTCTCCAGCCTTATATGGTATTAATCATCCTTCCCTTGTCTGATTTCATCTCAACTGACTATATCTGCAATCCCTGCAATCACACTATCAACAATAAGATACTGCAGCCCTGGAGGCCTAGGACTTTGACAGGCCTGGGGAAGTTACAAGAGATTGTCAGGGGCAGACTATAGCTCCAACTACAAAGCCTTGCATTTGAAACGTGGGCCTCAAAATCCACTTTCCACAGATGTGTAAAAGCATTCACAAGGGACCATGTCTGAGACCTCCTATCCTGCTAAGTGGGCACATGCAAGTTGACAACACTATGGTAGGCATTCCCCATATGCTAAGGGCACTGCCAGAGGTGCCTTAGTGTCTCAGACTGCTTCTCACCCTTGCCGCCTTTGACATGCCCTGGGTATAGAATTTCTTCTCCTAGAACTCAGCACTGTCCTCCAGGATGGAGCCACACTGAGAAAGCTCAACTCTTGACATCCTTCTCACACGGGCACTCAAGAGGTCTCAGACATTAGCATGCTCCATTTCTTTCTTCCCCTCTCTGGGGATTGCTCCATAGAGACCAGCAGCTTTATAAAATCCCAGGAGCCAAGAGCTGCCAGTAACTAAGATAGAAAGAAGGTCTTCTAGGACCCCCTCAACCCTCCACCTGTAACTCAGGCAGATGGGCACAGTGTTTCAGTCAGCTTCCAGGAAATGCAATTGACTTATATAAAACCTACGGAATTACAAACCTGACTCGGTTTTGACAAATGCACACAGATGTGTGCCCAATGCAATCACAATACAGACTATTACTGTATTGGCAGTATACTGATGAGCATAGCGGCCCCCAGAACACTTCTGGGACCACATAAAGTTTCCTGGTGCTTCTCTGCAGCCAGTCACCTTCTTTTCCCTCCCTGGCAACCCTGCCTATGGTTTTTGTCCCTTGGGTTTTGTCTTTTGCATAGTCATTTAAATGGAAGGGCTGAACATATAGCCTTTTGTCCTTGGTTTCTTTCAGTAGGGAGACGTTGGTTAGATTTGTCACATTGCCACTTCCATTTGTAGTTCAATTCTTTTTCGTTGCTGAATAGTATTCTGTTATCTGCCACAATTTCTTTGCTTTACCTGTCAAATGGACATCTGGATTGTTCTGCATTTGGAGCTGGCAGGAATAAAGTCACTAAGAACATTTTAGCCATCCGTATGCCTTTTCTTGGGCAAAATCCTCAGAGTAGTCTTTGGGTGAAATGGGAAAGCATGCTTAATTTTTTTAAGAAACACTACGTGTCTGTCCAGGGTGATTGCAGTGTTGCAGGCCTCAGGAGCAAGGACAGAGGTTTCCTCTTGTTTCCTGTCTTTATACAAACTTAAAACTATCATTCCGTTAAGTTGCAGTGATACAGGTAGCTCATTGCAGTTCTAACTTGGATTTCATTTTTGAAAATGTACTGATTTTACATGCATTGGTGTTCTTGCCTTCATATGTGTCTGTGCAAGGGTGTCAGATGCCCTGGAACTGGAGTCACAGAGGGTGACTGCTGCCCCTGGGAACCATGTGAGAACTGCACATCGAACCCAGGTCCTCTGGAAGAGCAGTCAGTGCTCTTAGCCACTGAGCCATCTCTGCAGCCCCTGGATTTCCCTTCTTAAAAAAAAATTACTCATGTATTCCCATTTATTCGATGCCAGTACTCTAACACAAATCTTTAATCTCCCATCCTCAAGTAATAGGTGACTCCCATTTCACATGGCAATGAGCTAAGTTCCAACCATTCCGTTCATGTTCTCAGCTTCCATTGCATATTCCTTCTTGAAGGCAACCCAGTCCTGACCTGAGTTTGTCATGAAGGCAGTCAATTCATCTCTGGCAAACAAGTCTATCATTGTGCATCTAGTCTTGCATTTCCAACCACTCATTGCCCTGTTGATTTTTTTCACTCCCCCCCTTTATTGACAACAGCTTTTTTTCTCACATAATCTATCCTGGTTATGGTTTCTTCTCCCTTTACTCCTTGCAGTTCCTCCCCACTCCCATTGGGATCCACCCCTTTCTGTCTCTCATTAGAAAACAAACAGGCTTCTAAGGATAATTTTTATATTTTCTTAATGATTACTTGTGGCACCTTGAACCACGATCAGGCAAGGGTCTGGGGATTAAAAAACACAGAGATTCGGGTCACTCTTGAAACAAGAATGCCAGTTTTATTGTGTTCCAGGGCAGTTTATATAGGGCTCTCCTTGACTAATGGCCATGCCCTAGTTCTCAAGATTTTTCAGCTGCAAGCCCACCAGAAACCACTCCCCTGCCATCAGGAACTCCCGAGGGTCTCATGCCCAGAGCAGCTGCAAGCACAGGAAAACAAGCAGTTTACTCTGGCTGGCAAGGGGTCATAGAAAATTCAGGGTCTGAGGGTCTGCAGTCCCCAACAGCTCCCTCTTTTCTATATAATCAACCCGTCCAGCAAGGGAATCAACAGTGCTAGCCACAGCCGCCATCTGGCTGATAGCAATTCTGGCTGCTGCAGTGGGGGCCACAGTGGTGACAATAGCAGCCACTAATTCTGAAGCCTCATTGGGGACCACTCAGCACCAGCTGATTCACTGGGTTAGGTACCAGGCCTGGAACCTGGGCCATAGCAGCAGTTGTCTCATTTGCCCAACAGCTGCTTAAATGACATGGAACCTGAGAGCAGTTAAGGGCAGAACCATTCAAGGTATGGTTAGTTACAGACAGCTGTGTGAGAAGTCTTATTTTGGCTCTGGTTTAACTGCAAGGTATTTTCAAAGATACTTGTGGCATTCCGTTTTGCTGTGCCACTAAACAAGGTAGAATCCTGTACAGTCAAGGGTCTGAAAACACAAACTGCCAGATAAGTCCCACATACCAGTAACATTATTGTATCCCCAATTACTAGGAATGACTGGCTGTCCCACAGCCCAATCAATGGAAAAAAAGTACGGCCATAGGAATCCAGGCCCACCGGCATCAGCACTAGCGGTTTCCTCACTGGGCCTATCGTACCTGTTGGCCGTGGCTGATGGCACAAGCCCAACGGCCTCCCCAAGCTGCTCCCCGACCCCACAACCTTCAGTAAACAATCATTTAGGGAATTTGGGACTCTCCAAACTGCTTCCTGCTTTTTATTGGGTGAAATAATTTTGGGGGCAATCTTTTGGAGGGATCTTGGTCCATAACATATCCTTAGACTCAAACTTTAAAGTTTAGATAACTTTATGTTGGTTTGTCTTAGCAGCCCATGCAATAAAATGTCTCTTCTGTGTATATTTCATTTTTTACGTTGCTTACTTTTCTTTATTCCTATTACTTTTTCTGCAAGTTTACTGTCTCTTTAAAAACTTTGTTTGATCCCAGTACCCTGTTTTTCCAGTAGTACTTGCAATTCCTTTATAAGACTTGGAAGAATCCGCCCCCATCCTTACAACTCACCCTCTCCCCTTTTCTTTATTACTTTCCTGCTGGCCAATCTTCCGGAGGGCGTCCCTCAGAGCATCCTTAGTTCCCGAGCCCAGCAGGGCCTCCACCTGTGGAGCCTGTAACACCTGGAACCACAATCAGGCAAGGGTCCGGAGATTAAAGAACACACAGAGTCATCCATCTTCAATTCACCCTCACCATCCATCCTTCCGAGGGCAATCTCTCAGTGGTCCCTACTTCCCAATCTTGCTGGAGCCTCCACCTGCAGCGCTTGCACTATGGGGTGACTCACGAGTCAGGCAAGGGGCTGGAGATTAAAAAACACACAGAGACACAAGTCACTCTTGAAACAAGAATGCCAATTTTTTATTATGTTCCAGGGCAGCTTATATAGGGCTCTCCTTGACTAATGGCCACGCCCTAGGTCTAGGAATTTTTCAGCTGCAAGTCCACCAGAAACCACTCCCCTGACATCAGGAACTCATGAGGGTATCATGCCCAGAGCAGCTGCAAGCACAGGAAAACAAGCTGTTTACTCCAGCAGACAAGGGGTCATAGAAAATTCAGGGTCTGAGGGCCCACAGTCCCCAACAACTACTGATATTGATCATCTTACCATATGTTCATTGGCTGCTCACACACCTTCTTCAGTGAGTATCCATTAAAATCATTCACCCATTTCCCATATTATATGAATTTTTATAGGTTCTAATCTGTGAACATAGTACATACATCTATTTATTTAAGTTTTCCTTAATCTCATTTTAAATTATTACTTAATTTCTTTCAGTATTGCTTTAAGTTTTAATTTAATTAATTTATTTAAAGATGTATTTCACTTCTTTTATTTGTCTTTCTGTGTGAGTATGTGGTGTGGGAGAATTGTCTGTATTCTGTCAATCATGATTTAAATAAACCCTGATTGGCCATTAGCCAGGATGTATAGGTGGGACAACCAGACATGAAGTAGAGGCAGAGCAAGGAGAATAGAATTCTGGGAAGCAGGAAGCTCTCTCAGGAGTCCTGCCCAGACCACCGAAGAAGCAGGATGTGACCTGCCCCGCTGAAAAAGGTACTGAGCCATGTGACTAACATAGATAAGAATAATGGGTTAATATAAGCTACAAGAGTTAATAAGAAGGCTGAGCTAATGGGCCAATCAGTTTATAACCTAATGCAGACTCTCTGTGTGATTTTTCTTTGGGACTTGCCGGCTGTGGGAACTGGGCAGGACAGAAACCCCAACAAGCCGGCCCTCATGTTACAAGTATGCCACATACCTGTGGGTGCATTGAGAGGGTCTTGGATCTCCTGTTACTGGAGGAAAGGTAGTTGCAGCTGTGACATGGGTTCTGGGAACTGGACTCAGGTCCTCTAGAAGAACAGCAAGTGTTCTTAATCACTGAACAGTCTCTCTGTCCCTTTGTTTTACAGTTTTTAGTGACAAATGTTTTTAATTTACATAAGTATTTCACAACTTCCCCCATTAATTGAGATGATCTTCCCATTTTTTAAAAATTGATTCAGTGTTAAATGTTAAACCAACCAAGAATTCCTGGGACAAACTTTACTTGGTCATGATATATGATGGTTTTCACATACAGTACTGGAGGATTTGCATTTAGTAGTTTTATTATTAGTGTGATGTCTGCATTCATGCCAAATGGACCAGTTTTCTTTTCTTGTAGCACGTGGATGGGTACTATTAGACCAGGAGTGACTAAGAAAATAAAAGAGACTGTATTTCAGTCAGAACAATGACGACTGTGGTCTCTTCGAGACTGTGTGCCCAGGTGCAGAGCTTGGGGATTTGTTTGTTTGCTTGTATTTTGGGGTTTTGGGGTTTTCAAGACAGGGTTTTTCTGTGTAACCCTGGCTGTCCTGGAGCTTGATCTGTAGACCAGACTCACCTCGAAGTCAGTGATGCGCCTTAAACCAGGCATGCGTCACCACCACCTGGCTTAAGCTTGGGAATTTATAAGCCAGAAAAGGGAGCTTTGGGGTGGAAGATTCTGTCTGCAGATCTGTTCCCCTGCAACCTGGAAGTTGTAAATGCCAACACCAAGGGGAGATTGGTATTCTGACCTTCTTATCAGAAGCTCTGGATCCTGGATCATCCATCCCACAGAAGCTGTCAACTTTCAAGTCTGTAGTTTCTCAACCCACCTGAGACTTTCAGGTCATTAACCCTTCTGGTACCAGAGCAGTGCTCCCCCATAAGATGTGTTGTGGGTATAGTCTCTCCTCTTCCTCTTCGTCGGAGAATTTATGTTACCTTCTGTTTGTTTGATTGATTGGATGTTCATTATTTGAAAGAATTCATTAACTGTATCTCCAGCTTTGAGGTCTGGGTTTCTGTCTGGTTGGCTGGTCGGTCTTTTGTTAGTTTAGTTTTGTGTTATTGTTGTTCTCTTTTGTCTTTGGAAGATTTCTACCACAAATCAACCTTCTTAGTAAACCTGAGCATTCTCAGGTTACTGGTTCCTGCTTCAGTGCCTTGGACCATGTGTACATGTGTACCATTTGTATCTTAGGCCTTGGTTCATTTCGCTGAAATCATCAAACCAACTGTCATCAAGTAAGCTTCGCCATCACACAGTTGTTCTGCTTGGTGAGCTCTTTTGTAGGTACTGCTGACGACTTGTCTCTTAGGCAGCCTGGAGGCTCCTCAGGTTTGCTCCATCTTTTCACTTTTTTGACTCTCTGCTCCTTTTGTTTCACTGGTTTCTGCTGCTAACTTTATTAATTTCTTCATTTCCCGTAATTACTTTGGGCTTAATGTGTCCCTATTTTAAACTTGATTTTTTTTTAACAGTTTCTTGTACACAACATGTTGTGATCATAGGATTATATTCACCCACATCACCTTCTCTCATCTCCATCCTGCTGACTCGTTGCTTCTTCCTAACTAGCCCCTCCTACTTCGATGCTGCTTTCTATGTGTGTGGGTCTTGTGCAGGTGGTCTCAGCTGCTGCGTCTTCACGATTGCAATAGCCACCTCACGTCTGACAAACAATCTCTCCCTGCCCTTCTGCTCTTACGACCGTTCCACCGTTTCTTCTGCAATGCTCCCTGGGCAGTAGAGGAAGCAGTAGAGATATAGAGATTGTCTGTCGAGGGCTGAGCACTCAACACACTTATTCTCAGAACTTCAACCAGCTAGGACTTGCTACAAAAAGAAGTTTCTCTGACCAAGGCCAACACAACTGTAGCTTAAAGCTATAATCATAACTATTTAGGAGATAATTTTGCTACTAATCTACATTTCCAAATTACATTTATTTTTCTGGCTTCTTAAGAGGAAGGTTACACCATTAATTTGAAAACTATGCTTTTTTTTCTATTAGTATTTAATGCTAACAACAGCTCTCTTATCCTTCCTTCTGCTGTGTACCACACACTTCCTTTCCATTGTTCTCAAAATAAATCCTAGTGTCTCTTCTGACTCTTCATCTGGCCCGTGGCTTATTTTAGAATGCTTTATTAACCTCCAGATACTTGAGGGTTTCCAAGATAGAGTTCCTTTGAAAGTTTCTCATTTAATTTGATCATGATCAAAAAGGTTTCTTTATAAACTTAATCTCAGATTTATTGAGCCTTATGTTATGTCTCAGCATCCAGTCTGATTTGGGACCCATTCCAGGGGCATTTAAAAGGAAGAAACATTCTTCCCTCATTGGGTGGAATGCCTAATAAATATTAATGAGGTCAAGTTGGGTAACAGAGCTCAGGACATCCACAGATTTTTTTGTCTAATTGCTCTATAAACATCTATGTCAGACCTACGAGAGTCTCTGGACATAACTGCAGGTCTTCCTATTGTCCCTGTCATTCCTGCCCTTTTCACTCCATGTATTTCAAAGCTGTACGCCTAGGAGTATATGAGCTAAGGATTTGTCAATGTCTTCTTAATAAATTGACGCTTAGGGTCATTGCCTAATGTCATTCACTGTCTGTGGTAATTTCCCCTACACTGAAGCCCAAATTGTCTGACGTTAATAAAAGCAACTGTGTTTGCATTAGTGGCAGTATGACATGTCTTTCTCGGCTCTCTTCCTCTTAACCAGCTGCCTTTACACTGGATGCGAGGGTTTTTGCTTTGTTGTTGTTGTTGTTGTTTTGGCTTGGTTTTTTTTTTTCATTATTATTTTTTCTGCTTTAGCCTGCGGTTGGATTCTACTTCCATTTAGCTTCTTAAAAGCAGCGTTTGGGTATGTTCCTGAGCTCAATTTGCTCATCTACATACTGGGGCAAAGCAGATGACCTTTAAGTCTCTTTCTAACAGTTTGTGGTCCTCCACTCTGTCTACGAAGTCATCCTGTTGTGGCCTCTGACCAGCCTCCTTTCTTCATGGCTAGCTTTTGTGGCCACCATCGTCTATGCTATAATTTCACAGGCCCGTACACTGCAGACTTCCATCTCGGAGGTGGGCAGTGGACTCTGTGGGTGGGACATTCTCTCATGTGAGCTGAATTCAAAGCCATTGTTGTCTTAGTCCACTCCGCATTTTGCTGAAAGAGAAAGAGAAGGACCATTTGCCAGGTTCTCATTCTCATCAACAATTTGCCCCACGCATGTTCCATTATCCCTAATTAACTCCAACCTGAAAAACTCAGTCTTCATTCCTCTCCCCAAATGCCACAGAGTGGAAGAACTTTCCTTCCCCATTCCATCTGTTCCTGCCTTGGCAAATGCCCACTGGATGCTATACTAGTCAGTGCACAACAGCTCAGAGCCCAACCCAAGAAGAGGAGAGAGGTAGGAGCCAGCAGGGGTTGCTAAAAGTCTGTGGGTCTGTCCTCTTCTGTCTACTCTACCCTCCGCTGACCCTGTGATGACACCTCTTTTCCTGGGACCTGGGTTCTCTTCCATCTAAAATGGGGTGCACCATTTCTGAACCTCCTTGAACTTGAGGCTATCGATAGGACAGGTAAGACCACAGCTGAAGGGCAGAGTTGGCTGGATACAAGGTGGTAGCAAGAGCCCTGAAATAATTAGCTTTTCTGTGCTGACAAGCTGCAGATAGACACAGGAACTTTCTTTTCAGGTTTTCGGGCTGTTAAAAGACACTGTGATCTCCAAGTTCACCCCTAGAGTTTCTTTGTGTCCTATAAAGAAAAGAGAGCGGAGGGGGCACAATTGGCTCCACAGTTGCTATTTTAGTTTCCAAAGGAGCCAGGCTTGTTGATTGCAGAGATTGTTATCGTGTTTAGGGCTCCACGAAGGTGACCTTCAAATCTTTTGCTAAACCGAAGGCTCCTTTTGTCCTCATGCTTAGTCCAGACAAAACTTGGGGGCAGTGGGAGTCGGGGTGTTGTGCAGAAGAGCCCAGGCTCTCTGAGAAAGGCCAAGGGAAGCAAAGGAGGCAGGTGAGGAGTTCGTATGCTACTCCCCAGAGAGGATGTAATAGACTCCTAGGATAATCATCAGGGAAGCTGTTTTAATAAGACTCTTTATCTGCACTGCATCTCCCCCAGGGAGCCAGTGGCTAACTGGCAGAGGTGGGCTGGAGAGCTGGACTCATCTGCCTTCCATTAGTGTCTGCAGATACATCACCTCTTACAAGTCGGGGCTGAGGAGAGGAAAGCAACCTCAAGGACTCCAAAGATGTGGGCTTAGTTGTAGAAACATGGCTCACATGCTGATCCTGGGAAGGGGGTGGTGAGAGAGAGAGAGAGAGAGAGAGATTTAGAGGGGGAGAAGACAATGCACACACACATAGACCTTCCTTCCAATAATGTGTGTGTGTGAGTGTGTGTGAAGATGGGGTGTATGTGTGTGTGTGAGTGTGTGTGAAGATGGGGTGTGTGTGTGTGTGTGTGAGTGTGTATGAAGATGGGGGTGTATGGGTGTGTGTGTGTGTGTGTGGACACCAAAGGACAGGCTCTGATATCATTCCCCAGGGGCCACCCACCTTGGTTTTTTTCAACAAGGTTTCTCACTGATCTGGAAATTACCAAGTAGGCTAGGCTAGCTGGCCGGCTAGGCCCAGAGTGAGTCTTACACCCTGCTTACACCCTACTTTTCTAAATCCAGATTCCCAGATCCCATTCTTGCTATCTCTCTCCATGCTTTTCTACAGGAAGGGGCCTGAATGGTGTCAGGTGCAGGGCAATAGAGCCAGGTGCTCTTGGTCTGATATTCTTATCACTGTCCCCATCCCGAGTCTCTGTCTTCCCTCACCATGTTCCCTGGGTATCCCCATACACTCTCCACAAACACACATCACAGAAGGCTGGGCTTTCTTGAGAAGGCCACTGTGAGCTGCCTCCTAGCTCTCCTGCAAGCTCCGCCTCTGCAAAGCCATCCATCGAGGATGCCTGGAGGATGCTTTGTGACAGTGTCACTTCCTGACCGGAAGCAGCATGGCACTTTCCTGTGATGCCATCTCTACCTTAAAGCTAGAAGAATTCTATCCTTGAGGCCCTCCCAAGGGGCCAGGGCCAGATTGTGACAGGCAGGGGTTATGAGTGAAGGTCGCATCTAGAATGCTACCCTCTAACTCACCTTCTGGAGACTGAGTTGGCTTCTGGGAGCTGTAGGGAGTAGTGTGCTAGCGTGGTCTTGGGAGTGAGCTCAAGTTCATGTTGCTGACTTTGCCCAGCAGTTATCAGCGGCCCTCAGGAGTGATGCCTTTGGTGGCAGAGTCTTCTGCCAGCCTCTCTGTCAAGCTACTCATGGTATAGCAATCTGTTTTAACAACTCCCTCTGCGAGTCAATAAAATGTCAATTTAGTTCTTCTTTTGTTAAGTCTATATAATGCCTATCCCTTGCTTGTTAAATGAAGCTCAGTGTCACCTCCCACCCCCACTGTCCTTCTCTGTCCTCAATAGGCCGTCTGCCCTTGAGCCTAGGGGCAGCAAACTGTCTTATGTCCCCAGAGCTGAATCTCTCCTCCTCAGTCCCCATCTTTAGGAAGCAGTACATGGGGTCAGAGGGTGAAGGTGTTAGGGCGGAAGATGGGAAGATGAAGACCCCCATTCTGAAGAGACACCTGAATTCTTAGCACCTCTCAGATGTGTCAAGGTTCTCGAATTACAAGAACGGGAAACAGACTTGCTTAAAGGAAGCTCCCCAGATGGAGAGAGTGGAGAAGTCAAGAACAGGGCTTGGAGCAAGGCAAGAGCCTTAGGCAGTGCCAGCAGCCTCGAAGAGTCCATGATGGTGTCCGTCTAGAAAGAACCTGGTCATAGGCAGCAGCAACTACATGGTTTTAGTCTCTGTTCCTATGTCTGAGATTGGAATCCATGACAGACACCTCCTGTGGTGAGGCTTGCGCCATGTGTCTTTCTGTCCTCTGCAGAAGGTGGAGGTTCTGGCTGTCCATCACCCATAGCACACTCCTGGAGATCTAACTCCATATGAAGAACTGAGAAGCTAGGTAGCAACAGGCCAGGAAACAACACCGTAGATGCTGTGGGTTGAGTAAGGGCAGTCCTACAAGGGTGTGTGCTGGGAACTAGGTCCCCTTCCTCCTGTCTGTCGGGGATTCTTGGCACAATGTTATTGCCACACTATTATTGCCACAATAACAAAAATGACAGTCATAGGAGCAAAAAAATAATGAAAAGATAGTTCTCATATCCACAACTTTGAAGATCCATTTCCCACAATGCAATTATCCCTGGTCTTCTCTCGTTCTGACCAAGGACCTCTAGAAACCTGTGCCTCAGCCAGCCCAGCTCACTGAGAGAAGTCCTCTGGAATACAGGAACTCATTTGCCAAAAGCAACTTCCCATAGACTTAGCTGAGAGGAAACCCAAATCACCTCTTGGCAAAATGAAATTAGTGAACTGACTTTTCAGTGAGTTGATGGATGGTGTATTTCTACGGGGTTCCCGTGCCCAGCAACACAGCTGGAATCACCCTCTGAGGCGGTCAGAAAGTTCTAGGGTCTTTTTCAGTAGACAGGAAGTCACTTTGAGTATAGGAATCATCGACTGTATCCCAGAAGCTTCCTGTAGACAGTACAGTCCCAACCTTCAGAACAGTGTTAGAGAAGATCTAGGGCACCCCCTACAGGTTTGTGAGTTAAAGGCCTCATCTACTGGAAAAGTTATCGGGTCTGGTGGAACTTTCAAGAGCTGGAGCCTAGTATAAAGAAGCTGAGTCACTGGGATATGCTGTCTTCTCTCCACTTGGCTACCATAAAGTAAACAGATTTTCTCTACCATACGCTCTCCACCAGGGTGTCCTGCTTCCTCAAAAAAAGAGGATGGAGCCAGACAATCACTGGCAGCTCTGAAGATGGGACCAAAATGAACCGTTTCCCTGTGTTCAGTTGTTTAACTCGGGTTCTTTGCTCCAGTAACAGGGAGCTGACTAACACAGCCGGGGGATTCTTAGTTAGACATGTAGGAAAACTTGCACCCTTGAGAGGTAACCTGCCCACGGTTTCTGCCTCCAGTACCCTAGGCTTTTCCCATTTTGCCTTCCACCCTTGTTACCCACCTTTCCCCCATCCTCAGCTGGAGAGAAACAGTTCTGGGAAACCACAGAGGGAGCATTTGAATTGAGCAGCCCTGCAACTCATCCACAGCCAGCCCAGGCTCCTGCTTCTTCCATCCGGTACCAAGCAGTGGAGAACACTGGGGTTCTGCACGTATGGAATTCCCCCACTTAGCCGGGACCTCTAGAGGTCAGGAGGTCAGAAGTCCTGTTTAGAACTCATCCCAGGTGCCACAGTTTCCAAGTGGCAGTGACAGGCTGCCCACCTCTGCTGTCACTAGCTTTCTTCCTGCACCATTTGAACCGTGGTCTTAAGTTGCCAGGCCTGCAGCTCCATGTTATCAGTAGATAAAAGTCGAGGGGAGAAGTCAGTGATTGCCATGTTGTCTCCATAGAGCAAGCTTCTCAGCTCCCCGTCGGAGCACAGGATCTTCCCGCCCCAGTTTCTTCAAGCCTTTGCTGTCTCAAAGAGGAGCTTTTCTTTTCTTTCTTTTCTTTCTCTTCCTTCCTTCCTTTCTTCCTTTCCAATTTTTGGTTTTCTTGAAACAGGGTTTCTCTGTATAGCTCAGGCTGTCCTGGAACTCACTCTGTAGACCAGGCTATCCTCGAACTCACAGAGATCCACCTGCCTCTGTCTCCCAAGTGCTGCAATCAAAGGCATGTAACCACCACCGCCCTAGGAGAGTGGTGTTCTTTTCCAAACATCTAGGGATCAAAGGTTTGCCTGTTGTCAGATTACCCTCTAGGACCTCTAACCCCACTCTGGGATGCTCCTGATGTTTTCAGTTAACTCACCCTGATAAAGGCTCCACAGTGACTGACTGATGGCCAGGCTGCTGGCATAAGAACAGAAGTGACCGAGCTAAGGGGTGTGAGTAGCACCTGAGTGTGCTTCTCTGTAATATAAACTCTCCTCCAAGCCACTCGCTCCAGGCTTTGGCAATATCTGTACCCATCAAGGCTGTGACAGGAGGGTATTGCCAACTAGACTATCAGCCATTGGGAGAAATCAGACCAGTGTTTAAAATTGCCCTGGGATTGGATAAAAGTGTCAATGTCCTACAGGGCGCTGAAGGACCCGGAGTTGGGAAACAACAGACCATGGATGACTCTTAGAGACAATACAGCTGAGAGAGGATAATAGACCCATGCTTCCTTTACCTTCTGGTTGTTCCTCTGTGAAGGAAACCAAAGAAGCCATATTTTAACTATCGCTTAGTGCCTTTGTTTCCTCCATCCCCAAAGCCTTTCTTTAAGCTCTGGTCTCTCTGTTGGGGAGAATGTTACTTACCTTGGCCCTCACCCTTCCAGCTCCTCTTGCACAGGCTAATGAGTGGCCTGTCTAAAATTAAAGTCACTCTAAGACATGAGGTTCCTGCAGAAGAGGTCTCTAAATTGGCATATCCACACCCCAGGAATAGACAACATGCATCGGGGTATAAGAAAAAAATACAACCGACACTTCTAATGACATTTCCAGAAACCAATCAGAAATAAATTGAGTTTTGCTAGTACATAATCCGTATCTTGGCACTAGCAATGCTGCTTAACCATGAGGTTTGAAGAGGGAATGGGAGTCTTTTTTTTATGAGAGCCTCAGCTGCACTTAATCAGATTAATCATAATCCTTGACTCACATCTAATCATTAGTCCATCATTCATTTACATGTATGATTTTCACAGTGTGATAAGCACCCATAAATCTACCAGCCAACCAGAAGGCTAGCATCTCAGCAGACTCTCCATGAATATACACAGACATCCCATCCAATCTCCCGTCTGCCCCCATCCTAGGGACCACCATTCTCAAACACAGATGGCCCCATTGTTCTCTTACTACATTTTAATATAGCATTAACTAACTATATCCCTTTAAAGATTTTTCGGGGAGATGGTTGGAGAGTTGTTATTCTTAGTATTGTCTGTGGTCCTGGGGATCAACCTCAGGGCATACTAGACAAGTGCTGTACTGCTGAGCTACATGCCTTACTCAAAGGTAAAGATTTTATTTAAGATGTTTTTGTCATTTTAGAAAGAACATTGTACTGTATTTCACATTCTAATTCTTTTTGTCTTCACTTAGTATAACTTTGCTAATATTCATCCATATTTCTGCATGTCCCAGTGTCATTCATTTTAATGACTGTGCAATATTTCCTTGTGTGACTATATAACAGTTTGTTCATCTACATCTCTGTTCAAGGTCATTTGAGTTGTTTTCATTAATAAGGAAAATTTATTTTAAAATTTTTAAATATAAACAAAACCAGCACAATCTTCCCACACATACATATCCACACATATTCTGAAAACAAACTCATGTGTATAAAGAACTTAAATTTTAATAAGAAGACAAATTATTAAAAAACACATGGATAAAAAGATTTGAATATTTTATTAAGAAAAAAATCCAAGCAGATAATAAGTATATAAAAAGATATTCAACATGCAAAGAAATGCAAGATATAAGTTTAATGAGCCACAACCTCACCCAAGACAATGAGAAGAAATGAGAATGTCTTCACTGGGGTGTAGCCCGGTAGTAGGACACTTACCCGGCATTCAAAGAGTTTGAGTACCAACAATGGGGAAAAAGTCAAGACTAGAGAGAGCTACATTACTAGGCTTTGGTGAAAATAAGAAACTAGAACTGTTGGGTTTGCTAGCATTTTAACAAATTGCATCTACCTACCCCAGTTGTACCCAGTTGTACCCCAGTTGTTATACTTACTTGTGTAAGCACAAGATGTGTACTGTAACAATTCTAAACTAGCCATGTAACCACAGAAGTTCTCACACCCTGGAAGACACGTGCCAAAATAAATTATAAATCTTCTCCAAGTGTATAGAGTTGTCCTTCAGTGTACACAAGGCTTGATTTCTGGATCACTTACAGCAGTTCAAATCCGTGGAGGTTCAAGGTTCAAGCTCCTCCTGTAAATGACAGCGTTTGTATAGACCCGATGCACAGCCTCCTTGAATGTGTCAAATCACCTATAGGTTATTTATACTAACACTGTGTCGGTGTGGTGTACATGTCCATGTCATTTATTACCTAGGGGACAGTGGCAAACAGGAACATTTGTCCAGATGCAACTTAAACACTTCTGATTTGTGGCCAGTTGAATCTAGGGATGTAGAACTCATGAGCCCTGAGAACCCCTGGCCCATGCTTTGGTTTATAGCTATGGACGTCCTCCAGCAAATCCACTGCAGACTGGAGGAGACACTTTAAGCCAGGGTGTGTGGGAAGGTTACTTCTGTGCCCAGTGGGTGCTAGGAAGGTACTCCCAAGCTGCATTTAAAAGAGATATTCTAGAATGTCAGTTTGAGTAAATATCTACACAATAATAGGCTTTTATTTAAATGAAAAACACTGTATTTTGAACTCTACATACCCAGCTTATGTTAATTATTATGCTAATTCTTGGACCCACTGCTAACATTGTTGCATGTGTAACCACTAATGCTTCCGTTCAATACCTCTGGCCACTCTCCTCTGCCGAGGTGACCACCCTACTAACCCTTTTGCTCGTCTTCATTTTGATTTTTCTGTCCAGTCACATCAGCTGCAGAGTCTGCCTGGGCTGCACAGTTTAGCTTCAGCCTTGAGCCTAGGTGAGTACCATTTTAGAGTTTGCCTTCCCATTCACTGGGTTCTAAATTACCTTCGCACTGCCGTGCGGAGTTCATTCCTTTCCATTCCTGTCTCATTCCCTTTGGTGGATAATGACTATTTATCGACCCAGTCTTTGTCCCCTCCCCCAACAGACTTGGATTGTTTCTAAACACTACTGTTATGGAGCCTCATTTATGACCTAGGACTAATCTTTCCTCGCAGCTGTTGCTAAAGCCATGTCAGGTCCCTGGACATGTCCTTTGGAAAAGTGATAATGATCAATAAAACCTGGGCTGGTGACTGGTGACGTTAGTCTGATGTGTCACCTGTCAGCTGTGTAGCTCTTTACTCCCAACTGGAGCATTCCCTCCTAGAGGAAGAAGGGAGGCAGAAGACTGAAGAAGTAAATAAAATGTACAAAGAATACAAAGGTCCTGGAAGTTACAAAATTCCTAATTACTAACGAGAAGAGACTCTCTGACAGATCAAGCTATTCACAAGGCCAGCAGAGAGCTCCAGGGATGTAATGTTCATGAGTGTCACCCACACTGCAGTGGGGTGTTTGGTGGCCTTTGAGTCTCACATGTTCCTGTAAGAAATCCTTCACCCATACTCCTGTTATGGAACCCCGCTAAACTCAGTGGGTCACTGAGCTGGACTTGGGCAGAATCATTTGATCTGTTGTGAATAGACATTAGTGATGTCTCCCCAGGAAAAGTCACACACCACGGTTGCAAAGAATTTTATCAATATTACCTCGGCACAGGCAGGTCAACCAGGGGGTTATGAAATACAGCCAAATTCACATCCTTTTCATTGAGATCCAACCCTTTGACATTGTGACATGATGTCATCCATAAACGTTTTGGGCCATGTCTCATAGCTACCCTATGATAGACATAGTCCACAGACCATAGATTGGACTCACCGGCTTATATCTTGCTTAGCAGCTCTTCTGATCCCCTCTAGAACCTTGCTGTAAACCCTAATTTCATTTCAGTACATCTTTTAAAAGGGCAAGATATGTTACATCAGGGAATGTTCGAGAAAACTGAGGCCTCTAAGAACACCATCAGGGTGACTAGGTTGAGAATAACCCAAAAAATCCTTTCTAGTTCTGCAGCCAAGAGGAGCACTGGCACGATCTGGGAGGACTAGGGCTGCCTGGGGGAGCATTGCATGCACCAGACACCCATTTACCCAGCATAAGAGCTGGTCTTCCTTGAGTTTTCCAGGCTGCCTGCCACTCCCAGTTCACACAGCGCAATCTTCTCCTTCGAGGCCAAGTTCAACTCCGCGGCAGAATGCCAGCGTTTCTCTGTTCCCTACCCCGCCACTGCGTAATGAATACCAGCTAAGTGATGGGCTGGTGCCAGCGACCTCCCAGTAAATACTCCCCCTGGAACTGGATCAATAACACTTAGCCGATCTTTTTCAGCATGGCAGGCGTGCAACAGGAAACCCAGCCTGAGCCTTTCCCTCAGGGAGAGGCTGCTCTGACATCCCAAGCCCACTCTCGCCAGCTCCTGATTGCTCCCAGCCTCCAGTAGAGCACAGAAGACTAATCACCCTCCATCGTTAGCCCTGGACCCCATTTCCTCGGAGAATGTGACTGTTGTGCTCCATCTCCAGGATAGGGCTCTTTTCCTCAAAGTTCTAGCTTTGGAAGCCACGAGAACTAAGGGGATATTCTTCTGGTTCCACTGATCTATCTCATGAACTTAAGCTGCTTGGATCTGAATTACAGAAGAAGCGAGGAAGAAGAAATACCTACACATAGGTGACAATGTTACAACCCTGGTCATGTCCCCTGTCTAGTCTAGTCATTGTCAGGTCCAGCTTGACCTCAGAGACCCTATAAAGACAGAGAATACTGATAACCAGTAGTCTCCTTTGTGCCTGCTCTGCTCTAAGCCCTTCGCTTCCAGCTCACGGAAGCAGTGCACCTTGCAGCATGTAACTCTAGGAAGGGCTACCAGCTCAGCTTAGAAACTAAAGCAGTCAGAGCTGAAGAGACTCGGCCAGGTTCACAAAGCTCATGAGCAATGAGGTCAGAGGCTGAGCCAGCTGATATAACACCCATGACTACTCCAGTCCACCTCAGGGCTCTAGAGGGAAGGGTTCCTAGATCTGAATCCAGCTGTTATTAATCCATGTTACGGTGGTTTCAATAGACAGAGCTCCAAGTGTTAAAGGTATGGTCCCCAAGATGATGGTATTGAGAGATATTACGGACTTTAAGAGTTGGAGTCTAGTGGGAAGTCCTTAGGTCATGGAGGAGGGGTGTCATCCTTCATCTGTCTCTGTGTGGATTTCCCTCTCTGTGTGTGTCTGTGTTCCAACTTCCTCTTCTTAAGAGGATGCCCTCCTGTCATTCTGGGCTAGGGGGCAACCCCAGGGCTACTCATTAGTTTAACCATCTTTTCAAAAATCTCATCTCCAAATAGTTACATTGTGAGATCCTGGGGATTAGGACATCATGTGAACTGGGGGAGATACAATTTAACCCATAACACGCATCCTCACCTGGTGGTGCTGGCGCACGCCTTTAATCCCAGCTCTTGGGAGGTAAAGCCAGGTGGACCTCAGTGAGTTCGAGGCCAGCCTGGTCTACAAAGCAAATTCCAGGCCAGCCAGGGCAGTTACACAGAGAAACTCCAGAGAAACTAAAAAACAAAACAAAACAAAAACATGCATCCTCATGAAATGATGGCAAATTTTCCCCAGAACGAGTAATCTGAGAGACCAGGATGGATGCTGTGATGTCTTCTATGGCCGAGATCAGAAGCTACACAACAGTAATTCTATCTCACCTGTTGGTTGTACAGAGCAACCCTGTTTAATGTGGCAGGATGCCATAGGAAGGCAGGAATTCTGGTAAGTGGGTAAGCTGTGGACGCTTATGTGTCCACGAGCGCATGTGAGAAAATGCAAGCCTTCTGCCACACTTATCCATACCACAGAAGAGCTACCTCTGCAGAACAGAACCCAGAGAGCCCAAAGCCACTGTGCCCAATGGGCACAGCAGTTAGGTGGGCGGCTCCCAAGAAAGGGATGGAAGAAGCGGCTTGTCTCTCATGCTTTGCCTTTTCAGAGGATCTTTCCATTCCTTTCACAGAGAGCTGTTAGCCTTTGAGGTGAGAAGAGACTTCGCTTCTAGCTCTTTGACTGGTCACCTGCCCTGTTGTGGGTGTGCAGCTCAGCAGCAGCTTCCAAACTCGGGACAGTATAGACAAGGCCAGCGAACAGAAAAGACTGTGACATTCGCTCTTTCCAAAGCGCTGGTAATGTGTGACACATGACATAGAACAGTGCACACACACACACAAGAAAAGTCCTATGTTAACTATGGCTGTGAATTCACAGATCACTGGACTCTAGTCACAGTGGAGGAAAGAGGGGTTTCAGTGCTTTGGTCTGAGTAGATGTTAGTCCTTGTCCCTGATCTGATCAATACATAGGAAAAGAGAATCTTGGCCATCTGCTGCTATTGCCAAAAATCTAGGTCTAGACCCCCGCTTTATCTACAGTTCACTTACTGATTTTCCCAGACATGAAATGGGCCTGAGACCATAGGCCAGTTCCACCCTGACTTAGCAGCCACTTAGCTTTGAGGACTTCTCCACGCTGATGTCCTTACTCGTAGTGGCCCTGCTCTGGAGTGATACAGCCCAGCTCCTGGGCCTGTCTTGAAGTATTCCACAGGGCGGCTAGCCCTCCCCTCCCCGCTCCTGTATTACCAGGACTTTACACCACAGCAGTGAGTTTCCCCAGCCTATTTGCCTTACCTTCCTCTTAAACTAGCACTCTCTGGCCCACGTCTGAAGACCCAGGGAGAGAAAAACTCACTCTGTGCCAGGCATTCCTTTTCCTCATAAACTGTGGGACTGATTCAAAGCTCCTGTGCTCCTCCCTACTAGAGAAAGGGGGATGCCTGCAGCCCCACCGGGCCACATCCCCCATTCACCTCATCCATCATCCCGACAGGTGGGCCCTAGAGAGAAGCCACAAGCCGGACAAGGGTAATTAGGATCCATTAAGGAGATGAGCTGCAGGCGGGGAACTATCCATTCAACAGTGCCTTCTTCTAAATGGGGCCATCAGGCACGTGGGATTGGCTCCCTGAGTTCCCGGGACGGCCAAGACAGCTGAGTAAATGAGCACTTTGAGGCCGGAGAGGATTGGAGCTGAGGCAGAGCCGGTAAGCCTGCTTTCAGGCAGAGAAGACAGGGGGCGGGGCGCGGGTAAGGAGTGCAGGACTGCCCAGCTGGAATCCGTGTAGGCACTTGTTCCTGACTGGAGGCCAGTGCTTCTGACTCCAAACTCTGCAATCAGCTGCTTTCAGTGGCTTCCCCACAGAGCCATGCCCAGGGTCAACTTTGCCATCTCACAGAAGGTGCCATACTGGTGCCTGCCCAGCTCTCTTACGCTGTCTCCAAAGTCCTCTGTCAGAAAGCATCTTCAGGAGGAGTGGCAAATCAACCTCTTAGCAGCTCATCAGGCCTTTCCTCCTGATTAACCTGCCACACAGGCTGGCCTCCCCTTGAGAATGAGAAAAATCACTGGCCTTTAATCAGATCAGAAACACTGGAGGCGTGGTAGGTAGTGATGTAATGGAGGGTGGGCAAAAGGGGTCCCAAAGCACTGGCTGCTGGATACCAGAGTCAGCCTGCCTCTCTCCCAAACCCAGCTGCAGGAAGGCATGGAAAAACTACTCCAGGATATTGGGCAGATTATGGAAAGAGTCAGGAACCTACACATGTACACACACAAATATACACCTTCTGTGTCCAAGGCCTTGAATGAGGGTTCCAGTTCCCAGAAATATGCAAAAACTTGGCATTGGATGTAGTGCCCGAGTCGCAGGGACCCCAAGGAGACCACTGGAGACATAGACTCATGGAAATGCAAAAGCAAGATTTAATTATACGAATCGCGATTCAGACCTCGTCTGGCACACGGTCGCAGTGGGAGCCAGAGGAGATATCCCTCCGTTCTTAGGCAGGGTTTATAAAGGCAAAAAAAATCACAAATCCAGTGTTATGGGCATAAGGGGTACGGGTGACTCTCTGGTTGGCTACAGTCCAGGGAATTTTCCCTCTGCTGTATCAACCTGGAGCAACTGTGCTCCAGTCTAGGGAAGTCCCCATTCTGCTGACAGCCACCTTATGGCCTACGACAAAAATCGAGTTGGCTTTGTCTCTTCAATAGACACTTGTCATCAGATTTTTCTTTAGACTGCCAGGTAACAACAACACAGAGACTTATATTTAATTATGAAAGCTTGGCCTTAGATTAAACTTGTTCCTAACTAGTTCTTATAACTTAAACTAGCACATATCTTTTAATGTACATTCTTTTATGTGACTCAGTGACCTTTACTCTGTACTGCTCATCTTATTCCTCTGTGTCTGGCTGGCGACTCTGCCTTCTTCTTCCCAGAGTTCTGTCTTTGCCTGGAAGTCCCGCCTATACCTCCTGCCTAGCTATTGGCAGTTCAGCTTTTTATTACACCAATCACAGCAATACATTTTCACACAGTTACAAAGATCCCACAACATTTCCACGTTTTATCTAAGTAATCAGGAAAGGTTTTAACTTTAGTCTAATAAATTCATACACAATAAGAACAATTATCAAGTAATAATTGCATTTACAATGTCCAGTCCATTTATATTTGTCAAATTTGAAGAAACTACTCCATTATCTATCTTATCTTGATGAGTCCAAGGTTTTATACTTAAACCATTTTCTATCATAACTTGTATTACCATCCTAAAAATACCTTTTCAGATCTTAAAAAATCTTCTTAGATAAACAGCTTAAGCTTTTATGTTTTTCAAGTTTTTCTTTTCTTTCTTTCTTTTTTTTTGAGACAAGGTTTCTCAGCTTTTATGTTTTTCAATCTATAAACTTTACGTCTTTTATGTAGGTTTTTTTTCTGAATTTGGTAACAAGGAAACCTATAAAACTACCTAGTCTTCAATCCCCATCAGAAACACAAGAAGAATATAATGTTATCTAAGTTAACAAGAAGTGCAGAGCAAGCAACTTCCAAAACTATTAAAATGACAAAAATAGCCGGCTGCCTGAACAGTCACCCAAGTTTCCTCTGCAATGTGGGGGAATCCATCTTTGGCCTACATGACTAGACTATCTGACAGACTTTTCTGTGGAGCAGAGATTTAAAGGGATTATCCTACCTTGTCTTGGCAAAGTTTGGCAATTGCCTTCTTTTGTGTCCTGTTTGTCCAATTTGGACAGCATACTTCCAGCAGTCAAGAAAAGGTCACTTTCTTGCCAGTGGCTAACTTTTGTCATAATGAAAGCAAACTCCATATGGAGGTTCTTCAGTGCCCAGCATCTTCTCTGAAGTAGATTGGTGCAGCCAGGAGCATATGTGTCTCACTGTCATGAAAAACCTTATTATGTTATTAAAACATCTTAAATGTCATATTCTATAGATCTCTGAAGTGTTTGGAGACCATCTACCTAAAATATATTTATGTATGACCTTGAAAAGATAGCTAACATGACTACAAGTTTGATTGTTATAAATGACTAACTACCAACCTGCATTCATTAATTATCCTAAATGGTTTGTAATAACAATTTTTAAGGACTAGAACTTTACATTACATTTTTAATGAGCTGCATAGGTACAATACCTTAAACAAGAGTAGAAACATATATACAGTATTAAAAAATAAACTTAAATTTGTATCAATATACAAAAATCTATATCAATGTTAAACATTTGAGACTAATAGTTATTTTTAGTTCAAAAGTAGACTCAAAATCCACCATTTTATCTCATCATTTTCATACTATATCTCCCCACTTTTCCTTCAGAAAGAGATCCCTGAATCTAATCTCCTTTGTTCAGTTTTTTCCCTGACCATGACCAATAACAACTTGTAACCAATCCCCTAAATGATGACAAACATCCATAACCCATTGAAAGACCAAAACCCACCCACCTCACCTCTTGGGAATGTGGGTATTGTGTTCTCTAGACTGTTTCTTGTTGTTTGGGGGTGATGGCACCTCTAGGGGACCCTGAGAAAATCAGGATAATGATCAAGTCCTGGAAGAGCTAGTTGTATTTATTTTTGTTTAGTCTCTGTGTGATGGGAAAGTGTAAAGCTTATATGAAGTCTTGACTGGAGTAGTTTGTGAGGTGGGACCATCTCAGCTAGCAGCTTTAAATTTGTTCTGGATGCAGAACTTTAAGAAAATTGCAGCAGAGGCATTTTAAAGGGCTGGACCACCTGGGCTACTTGACTTCATTGGGTCTGGTCTTTTTTTTCTGAGGACACAAACTTTTAAAGGTAACACACACATATTTTATATGTATTATATATTAATGCATATAAATATGGATTATATGTTTACGCATTACCACAAGTATGGAATGTGAGATGTGCACAAGTCAGTTAAAGATTTTTTTTGTTTTATGTTTGATCAGGTAAAAGGCATCTGTTAACTTTATAAGTTTGTTTGGACTGTATAAACAAACCTACCCATTCCATATGAAATGATGACATGTTACAATAAGTTGTGAGGACTCTGTAAACAACAAGACTTATCATGTCTCATCCAGTCTCAGAGCTGTTTTTATGGTAGAGGGATCAGTATATATGTCATCTGTCCTGTAGTCATTCTTGTTTTTCTTTTCATATCTATAGCCAAGGTTTTCAGGAGCTCTCCCCCAATCAAATCTTATCTTCTTTAATCTTGGAGAGAACCATAACTTTTTGTTTCCTGTGGAAACAAAGGTATAACCTCTCCTCACACACTTCTACTTTGAAGTTAAGACATTCTTAAAATATATAGGTTGTTTAATTTAGCAGTTTCTGTAATCCAATGTCTCTCAGCAGCTACTGTTTTTTACATTAGCATTTAAAAAATTCAAAGTCAACAAAACACCATACAAGATTCAGACACACTGTGTACTTCCCATCTCTACATGGCTTATTCTTTTAAATTACTTTATTCTTTCTTTAAAGACTTTATTATTTTTAAACTATTTTTTCTATGACTGTTTATACCCATTTTTCTTTTCTTTCTTTAGCATCTAAGTATAATTTTTAGACATACTGTCCCTTTTTAGAGATTTTCTGTGTCTGGACCTGGCTTTACTGAGCATCTGCAGCATTATCTGACTATGTGAAACAAATCTTAAATGGCCAGGTCAGTCACAGCATGGGCTCAGCTTAGCACATGGCACAGGCACAGGGCACTGGCAGCTGGTTCCAGCCCTCAGGCAGTGGCCAGTAGCCGTGTATCTGCAGGCCACTTAGCACAGCACCCCCCCAACCCCCAGAGACTGCACAAAGAGCCATATCCAGTTCCTTGTCCAGACCTTTTCTTTTCTTTCAGACCCTATGTTGGGATATTTGAGCCCCTATATTGGATGCTATATGTGTCATTTTGTATCCTGCCAGCCAGTTCCCAAATAACACAGAGACTTTTCATGAATTACAAAAGTTTGGCCTTAGCTTAGACTTGTTCCTAACTAGTTCTTATAACTTAAATTAACCCATATCTTTTAATCTAGCTTCTTTTACAAGGCTTGGTTACCTTTACTCTTTACTGCTCATCCTGCTTCTTCTGCACCTGGCTGGCAACTCTGACTTCTCCTTCCAGAGTTCTCTCTCAGCCTGGAAGTGTCACCTATACCTCCCGTCTAGCTATTGGTCATTCAGTTTTTTATTATACCAATCACAACTATTTATTTTCACACAGTGTATGAATATTCCACAGCAGACACTGTCTTATCCAGCCAACCTTTCCATCCAGTACAATGAAGAAAGACGAGAGAGCCACAGTCCAGATAACAGCAAGTAGACACTAAAGATGGCAATAGTGACTCTTAAATTTAGAAGTTGCTCTTTGCCGTGTACAACTCCATATTCACAGTGGTGGCAGTAACCATTGCCCTCATCTTACTAAAGCCAAGAAGAAGTATGGCTCTAGGTAATAAGGCCAAGATCACCAAGCTTGTGACTAGCAGTGTCTGGACAAAATGAGTTCATGTTTTAAATTTTCATATATTTACATGGTGCATACACGAACATCAAGGTGAAAGACCCAGATAAATCCAGACCCCTCTAGCAGGAAGAGAAGAGCCAAAAATCTAGGTTAGCCGGTTCAGTGACTCTGCTCCAGGAACCTGCTGACCATAAAGTTAGATTATAATCTTGAGAATAATCTTGAGAAACAGGGAGTTACCCCCTTGTGATTATCAATGGTATTTTCTGAATTTTCCAATGATGCCCTCCCTACCCCCTTTGGGTTGTGGTTTCTTCCCCTAAATACCCCCTCTCTCAGCTACTTGGGGTTGCACATATTTACTCTGTGAGATGGTAACTTGAGGGAGTCTGTTCTCCCCTTCCTCTATGTGAGTCCTAGAGAGCAAATACAAGCTTTCAGGTTTGGCAACATACTCACACACTGAGCCATCTCAGCTCCTGAAATGATCTTTCACATACACACACACACACACACACACACACACACACACACACACACACACACACACACACACCTCCCCAAAGAAAACATCCCTAAACCTTATTCAGGACCACAGACAGCAACACACTCTGAGTCCCAGGAACAGACTCCTGGGGAAGGCTTCCTTCAGTGCCCCTCTTCGTGGGTCAGGCCAAAGAGCTGAAGTGAACCATAAGATGGGTGCCTTTGCTTGACTGGGCTTCTGCAGAGATGGGTGAGGCCAATTGCAAATATGATTGGGGGTGGTAAAAAAGAAATCCACACAAATTATACTGAATCTTGATGTTAAGTGTAAGGCGGACTAAAAATTCAGACAGGCAGAAATTTCTGCATCTAGCACAAAGCTCCCCAGGCAGAATGGTGGTGAATGGCCACACACACATTCAAATAATAGCTTCTTTGTTGTCCTCTTTGTTCTTTTTGTTGCTCAACTAATTGCTTTTAAGCACTCTGTTATTTCCCTCATCCTCTGCAAAGAACCAGCTCAATCATCCACCAAAAGGTGACTTTTGCAGTAAGCTGCAATTTGCTACCTTTGTAAATGTGAGGCTAGGACAAGAGACAAGGCTCTTGATAGAGTCAGCCCAGGAGTGAGAGCTACTCTCTGGGCTGGCATCATAGATCTGCCCCCTGTACAATGCGACACGGTGGCAAGAAAGGCTCCACTGTCACTATCTAGCATTTCTTAATATTTCTCTCCTTTTTGTTTTTTATTTGTGTCTCTCACATCACACATCTCCACTCCATTCATTTTCCCATCCCTTCATAGTCACCCTCTGCCCTTGCAACCTCCCCTCCCCAAAATAAAATAAAATAAAATTTAAGAAAAAAAGGAAAAACAGAGGGAAAAAATCAGTCTCATCATGGAAGCTGTAGTTAGACACAGTGAGTCATGCAGAAAACACTCTTATCCATATATCTTTACTTGCAAGTGTTCATTGCAAAGAGTCATTGGCCTGGTTCAAGGCCTCTGATTTCTGCTACGCTGTTGATGCTGAAACTCTTCTTGGTTATCCTGTTGTTTGTTGCCCTGTGTTGTGGAGATCCTGCTGCTTTGGGTCTGCAGGACCAGTTCCTTCATGCGCTCCAGCAGATCACAGATGGGGTGGGTGTTGGGTGGGCCAACACATAAGGTTCTGGGCCTGGGTGGTTCAGGTAGTTGGTCTCACCACCTGAGTGAGCTCTCCTGCTTTGCCCTGGCAAGTTCACCCTGTGCAGAGATGAGCAGAGGGTGGGGCAGTTCTCCTGCTTTTACGTCCTCAGGGTCGAATCTACACCTACACCTTCAGGGTCAGTTCTACTGTGCTGTCCAGCAAAGCACAGGGGCCACTCTCCTGAGTGCTACAGCAGAGGAGAGACAGCCAGTTCTCTCATTCTTATGACCTCAGGGTCACCTCTCCCACCTGCCTCAGGCATTGACGGAGGGGAGGCAGGAAGGAAGGGCTTCTCTCCCCTGTCCCTGTTGCCACAAGACAGATGAGTAACTGGGACAGCTCTCCCATGCTCATAGCTACAGGGCTGCCTCACCCACACCTCAGTCAACAGGACTGGCTCTATTGTGCCACCCAGGCATGTTTCAGGGCCCGCTGAACTGAGTGTTGCAGTTGGCAGGGGACAGGGGAAGTTCTCCCACCCGTATGACCTCAAGACTAGCTCTCCCACTGGCCTCAGGTGTTAATGGGCAGAGACAGGCCATCTCTCCCCCACCCATGCCACCATATAGCAGATGAGAGGTGGAGCCAGGTTTTGGCAGAGGGAGGCAGTACCAGCTATGCCCATCTCACGTGCTCAGGACTGGTTCACCCAAGCCCCTGTCCACAGGATCAACTCTACTATGCTTCCCAAAAGAGGCAGAGGGCCTTTTCTGCGGAGTGCTATAGCTGGTGAGGAGTTAAATTGGGTCCCCCAGCTACCGCAGGTGGTAAGGGTTGAGGGGAGGCATCTTTCCCTCACCACATGACAGGTAAGACCTGCTCTCCGTTTTCCCTTCCTCAGGGCCAGCTTGCCCTTGCCCCTGTGTGGTGTGAGAGGTCCTTCTGTCTATGTGTTGCTTTTATTGCTTAATGAATAAAGAAACTGTCTTGGCCTGTGATAGGGCAAAAGAACAGAGCTAGGCAGGGAAAACTAAAGTGGATGCTGGGAGAAAGGAGGCGGAGTCAGAGAGACACCATGGAGCCGCCAGAGTCAGACATGCCAAGGCTTTGCCAGTAAGCCACTGCCATGTGGCAATATACAGATTAATAGAAATGTGTTAAATTAAAATGTAAGAGCTAGCCGATAAGAAGCTGGAGCTAATGGGCTAAGCAGTGTTTTAAATAATATGGCTTCTGTTTATTATTTCGGGTCTAAGCTAGGTGAGTGGCCAGGAACCAACAAGCAGCCTCCTCCAACACCTGTGAACAGGGTCCACTCTATTGTGCTTCCCAGGTAAGCTATAGGGCCCTCTCTCCTGAGTGCTTCAGCCAGTGAGGAGCAGGACCTGTTTGTTCTCCCTAGTGTTGTAGTCAGTGATGGGCCAGGACCAACTCTATACAGCTCTTCCTTCTCTGTCTTTGGTGGCACCAGGAGCTGCAGACTTCAAAGCAGTCCAGGGTGTCAATAGGGCCATGAACCTAGACATGGGCCCCAGGTGCAGCCACAGGCCCAGACATCACCATGGCTCTGGGTGGCATGCATAAGCCACCCCTCACCTCCTTCACCCCTAAGGTATGCCTCTGTCCATGGGACACAAACCATTTTGGCTCTTTAGCTCTCTCCCATAATGCACCACACCTTTGCTCACTATAATAGTGCCCATCTGCCCAGCACTACATGTGGGCCTTGTTGTCCACTCAGTCCATCATGGCTCTGAGAAGGATACTGCTTCCAAGAATCATAATGGTGCCCCACTACCCAGTGCCAGGATGGGCTCATGGGTGAATTTCTGCCCACACCAAGTTGAGTTATCTGGGGCAGAGCTGTGTTTGTCCTCCGGGGTCACCAGGGCCTAGAAGCAGCAGGTGGGCTTGTCCTCAATATTTTTAAATAAGATCCTCACAGTGATATAAATACTTAGCCCTGGAACCCTAAAGAAGAGGGGAAGAGGGATTGTAGGAGCCTGCGGGGTTGAGGACACCAGGAAAACACAGCCCACAGAATCAACTAAGCAGGGTTCATAGGGGCTCATAGAACCTGAAGCGACAAAAAAATAACAAACACAGACCCTGTGTGGGTCTGAGCTAGGTCCTCTGCATATACCTTATGCTTATGTAGCGTGGTGTTCTTGTGGGACTCCCAACAATGGGAGTGGGAGGGAGTTTCCATCTCTTGGGCTTGCTCTTGGGATCCTTTTCCTCTACTGGGTTTCCATGTCCAGTCATGGATATGAGGATTTGTGCCCAGTTTTAGTGTATGGTGTTAGACCATGTTCGGTGGATATCCCTGGGAATTCTCTCCTCTCTCTCTCTCTCTCTCTCTCTCTCTCTCTCTCTCTCTCTCTCTCTCTCTGAAACAGAGAGGGAGTTAATCTGAGGGAGAGAAGAGTTGAGGGGAGGGACTGGAAGGAGTAGAGAGGGGAAAATTTGCAGTGGGGATGTAATGTTTGAGAGAAGAATAAAAGGTAAAGAAAACAAAATCTTAGCCCTGCATTTTATGAGCATTTCTACAAGTCAGGGCTGATTGGGGTATTGCCCATATACAGTGGCTAAATGGTTCCCTGGGACAAAGGCTTCCAAGAGTCAACTGGTCATACCCTGTCTGCTCTGGTGTTTATAGAGGCATCCCTAGTGTGCTTGGTGCTTATGCCTCCTAGAAAAGGTGACAATCCTGTCAGTCAGGACCCAGCCTAACCCCGGACTTCCTGAGAGCAGCTGACTGTCTAGCCTGGCTCTTTTATAAAGAAACAGAACCAAAAGATGCATGAAGACTTCTGCCTGGGTGGGGCTCTCCATTGGTGGACTCACTTCTTTTGTGAACAAACCCTAACTGTCTGAGAGAGCTGCCTTTGATCCCAAGGACGCCAATTGTCCTATTAAAAGAATCTTGGTGCTGTCCCTGCTTCATGCTTCTCCTGCTCTCTCCCTACTTCTCAAGGTGAGCATCACTAACCTATTCCTAAAACAAGCAACACCCTACTCTGCAGGCTGTGCTGGGCATTAGAGACCCATGAGAATCTACCTTCATGGCTCTTACGGTCCCATCACAAAGGATACCCAAATGTCATACATACCCATAGCCATGTGGAAGCGGCTGATTCTCACCTTCTGCCTCAGTTAGCTCACTCGGAATGTCTGTTCCCTTTTCCTGGCAACCTGTGTCCAGCAAGCTTGATCTCCAGAGTTCATATTTTTAAAATCCCTTCATTGGGAGTCCTCCCATCCAACTCCCCATCACGGCTCTGCTGTTTTTCTCAGGAGCCTCTCTTCCGCACACCCCTGGGACTCTATGGTTTTCAATTGTCAAGAAGATAGTTTTTCCCCCCTAGCTTGGAAGTCAGCTCAAAGAGACCCGGGGTCCATTTGCCTCTGTCTCTTTGTCACTGACCTTGACAAAGCAGAGGCTATTCACTGTTCAGAGATCCATCACCTCTTTCTCCCTCTCGTTGTCTTGATGGCTACTTTTTCTATGAGACCATCAGCTGGGGAAGGTGGCCTGCTCTCCATCTCCCCCCACACCCCGACTCTTGATTGTCCTGTTGTGAGCTCATTCTCACTGTGGGGTTAAGAAGGATCATGTGATATATGTAGTCTTGGCCAGTGAAATGCTGGAGTAACAGTAAGGGGGCCTCCACAAACTTCCAATTGAAGGAAAGATGGGCAGAAAGAGACAGTCCCTTTTCTTCCATGTGGGGTGTCATGTTAAGAATGGCAGGTTAATAATGACAATGAACAGGTTAATAACACTGGGAGGAAGGAGAGTCCTTAGCAAAAGGGACAGGTGGGTATTAACCGACCTAAAACCAGGATTCTTGCTATATAACTACTAAAAATGTATCGTTTAACGAACATTTATTTAGGTTTCCTTTTCTTTTTTGTTGGAAAATGTCCTAAGTGATAAGCAGTGACTTCCCTGTATTCAATGTGTCTTCTGGGTTTGTCTCATTAAATGTCGGGCACAGGCAGGCAGATTCTGTCCTTGAAACTGATCTAACCACTCTGCTCATAGGGAAGGTGAGGGCTTAGCAGAAAGGGAACGCTGGACTCCTGTTGTTTTTGAGGTCATTCCCATTCTGCTCCTGACTGACTGTAGCAGGATGGGGTGTGGGGAAGTAAGGCATTTAGAAATGAAGTCTTGACTTTAGTTGCCTCATAAATCAAGGAACTCAATCTGGATCACCTACTTGGAACCAAACCCGTGTGAAACTGGGGCATAAGAAAAATTAGTCTTTGGTGTGCCGAGATCCTTACCTATAAACCTGTTCAACTCTTTAATGACAAATGTGTCCCAGATTATTGCTCCTGTTTTCTAAATATTCTCCTCCTCCTCCTCTTCTTCTTCTTTTTCTTAATGTGTGTGTGTGTGTGTGTGTGTGTGTGTGTGTGTGTGTGTGTGTGTGTGTGTGAATGTCCCATGGTGCACATATGGAGGTCAGAGGACAACTTCTGCGAGCTGGTTTTCTCCTTCCACTACAAGATCCGGGAGCAACCTCAGGTCACACAACTTGAAGAACACACATTTTTATCCACTGTGCCATGTCGCTGGTCCTGGGTCCTATTGTCTATATCTTATTCTCTGTCCAGCAAAAGGGCCTATTCCTAAATATTTTCATTTAAAAGACAATATATATAGCCAAAATAATGAATCTTTAGTGGGAGTCTTTTGTATCTTAACAGTTTTAAATGGAGCCATTTAGACCAAAATGGTCTTTCTAAAATTTCCTTGCTTGAAAACAAACTGCCTCAACTGCCTTTTGCCAAGAAACTTTTGCTCCTCTCAGCTGTCATGACCCACTGCCCACTTTCTGTTCTGACACAGATTCAGGCAGATTCTACAGGCCAGGGTGGTTTCATGGTTTTTGTCTTCCATATCCTAATGAGTATGAAGTGGTGACTGCAGAAGACTGCTAGAAGGCCTATGGGACCCATCCCTTCTCCATCTCCGAGATGCAAGAGGAAGAACAAGATGGCTTTGTCTCATGCAATGAGCTCTTCACAACTCTGTGGCTGCCAAGTCAGGTAGAGAAGCCCACAAACGTGGCAACTTTCTGCAGACCCCCGTCTTCAGAGGAAGATAGGCTGGCTGTGAATACTGGTCTGTTTTTGTAGTCTCAGTAGAGGCTCTGCTGAGCAGAGCCAGTCTCATAAGGCCAGGGTGGGTTACTGAGAACACAGAGCTACTGCTAAGGATACCAGAGCATGGTGGAAGGGAGACACAGTCTCTTCTGCTAAACCTTCATAGGAGAGAGGAGGGAAGACTCAGAGAGGCTGGTGGATCACCCCATTCATCACTCCAGTCAGTTCACATTGCGGTCAAGTCTCTTCTAGAGATTTCTGATCCTCACCCCCATACCATCCAACTTGCTCATCCCAATGGCCTGCCCCCAAAGTGGCATGCTACAGCTACACTCAGTTCAGGAGATTTGGATTTCTAGAAAATAGCTGAACTTCTGGGCACCACTGCCAACCATCCAGAGCTTTGGAGAGCTCACAGAACAAATGGGAAGGGCTTGGTAGCAGGTACCCTGATATTCACAGAGCATAACACTATGGGCATCCAAAGTCAACATTCACATGCAACAGGACAGATGGTCACCTTGCCAGGTCCTTGCAAGGTCTGGTCTCCAATGTCCCTTTAGAGGTTGGGGTGGGTGCTTTTTTTACTCTGTAATAGACAAGAAGGATAGACCTTTGCTAAAGACACCTGTACACTCCCCCCCCAAACCCTTGGATATGCTTGCCTTGAAGCTAAGAGTATTGAGATCAAGCATTGCAAAGGGTTCCTTCAAGGTGTCAGTTTTCCTAAATAGCCCATCTAGGCTGAATCCTCTTGGCTCTGCACATGGCCACCCTAAGTATCTATGAGATCTCAAGGAATATAGGCTTCTTGTCCTACACCTGGTGGACTCTCAGCCCTAAGAAGCACCCATCACAGACCCCTAATTGTTCTCTGGGCCAGTGAGATGGCTCAGTGGGTAGAGACGCTTGTCATGCAAACCTGATGAAGTGACTTAGATCCTTGGCATTCACATAAAAATGGGCAGAGAAAATTAGCCCCAGAAAATTGTCTTCTGACTTCTACACACTACTGTGGTATGCATGCTCCCACACACATGTAATGCAACCAAGCAATCAATCAATCAAAATACTCTGTCCAATAGCCTTTCCTGATATGATGGACACGTTTCCTATCTAAACAAGCCAAGACATTACCCTCAGCCACATGTGACTAAGGAACATTGCAAATGTAGCTAGTGAGACTAAAGGACTACATTCATAACTGTATATCATTTTATTAACTAAAATTTAAATCCAAGGACTTGCTTATCACCATTGATGGATAGTGGCTACAGCAAGAGGTGAGGCAATCTACAGGCAGTAGCAAAGAATACATTCAAATAAGAGGGGACAATGGGCTACCCCATTGACAGGAAAACATGGAGGGGAATAAAATGCTTTGGGGAGAATCACAAGTCTCCCTCCATCAAGTGCCTTTTTCCTGCTAGAATACGCAAGAAGCTGGGCCACCTGGACCCAGAAATGTATAGGGAAGGAATTGCTTACATGTATTCAAGTCAGCACAACAAATAAAAAATAGGGGGCAGGGGGCTGAAGCTGGGAAACACACCCAGCAAGCCCAGAGAACAGAGCCTGGAAACCCTTCATTTTCCTTAAGGCTTACAGGCACTTGACACTGTAGGAGCAGTGAAAGCTACAATTAAACCCCAGTGTGTACACACATTGGGATGTATATAAATTGAAACCTAGCTTGTGTTGTATTTGGGATGGCCCTACTATGGCACCATCTCTCTGGGAGAAATGTCACTGTGATAAGACCCTCTGTTTTATTTTGATCATTTTTTTTTTCCAAGAGGCTGAGCCAGAACCCAAAGTAGCCTTCTCTCCCATCACCACCCACGAAGGTAGAGTCAGGTACCAGCCAATTGGCATCTTGGCAACTCTGGGATTCTGGGAGAGCATGTTGCAGTTTTTAGCTGCTTAGATGCACTGAGCTCAGGTTATCTGAGATTTCAGGTGACGGTTCCAGGAAGGAAGCCTGGGTGTCTGGGATACCATGTTTGTGAGGCATGTATCCTGGACAGGAACAGCATAGCAGAGGAGCTATGGGGGATGGAGGAATCAGACAGGGTCATTGGAGTCACTGATACCTACCTTAAACCTGTCCCCTATCCCTTGTTTCTAGAACACAGTCTACTGTCTGCTCACTCCCATGAGAGATGTGTACAGGAGCATCAAGATTCACCTTGAACACTCCTCCCCACCACAGTCCACCAAACACTATTGGTTCTACTCCAATCATATATCATCCAGTCTATCACTCTAGCCCCACTGACTCCATATGGTCCGCCTGTACCAGATCCTTATCTCTGTTCCCTCATTGAGCTTCTTTGCTTGCTATAATACTAAAATTCCAACTTCAAGATGTCAATGCTCTTCTTTCAAGTCTGGGTTCTGTCCATCCCAAAGGATAACACTGACACTCTTCTGTGGGACAGGTGACAACTCTAAGAAGCCAATGCAGGACCTTTCTTTCCTCATCTCAGACAAGCCAGCCTACACGGGTCAAGCTCCAGCCCACCCACTCTCCCCATCGCGGCTGTGGAAGTATGTATGCCCCCAGGCCTCACCTTAGCGTACACCACCTCCTTTATATAGATTCTTCTCTCTACCTCACAAGACCCTGTTTGCCCTCAGCAAATGGCAGATACAGGTGGAACTGGAAGCTATCCTTTCTCTGCTCCCACAATGCTCTAGGGCAAAAGTGCTTCCTTGGTTAAAGATGGTTCTGCCCTCTAGACAGTGGATCCTGAGTTCTGCAAATGGAGCCAAGTGAGCAGTATTATTGTTGGAGATAAGATTGGAGTCACAACCCAATAGACCACCACTCAAATGGAGACGTCTCAACAAGGCAAACTTTACTTCAGTAGAAGGGCATAGTCAACAAAAGCTGGAGAGTAAGCACACATGGCCTCAGGGGTCTTTGCCTTTTATTCCTACAGGAAGGGGAACATGGCTGCTCCTCGTTGACTGTGATCAAAATGTATAATCTACATGTGATCTGCTAGTTAGGAAAGTATCTTGAAAGAATGTTGGGAGGGTTGGTTGACAGTTAATCATTCTTGGAAGTTGTGGCAATGAGACAGGTATCAGACATATGAGCAGTACAAAAGGCAGATTATATCTGACTGAACACACATACAGTCTTTAAGGAGAGACACTAAATTCCTTACACTGTGGTACAGGGGAGTTATCTCTAGGGGTCCTGTTCAAAATGGGGTGTATATATGAAGAGGTGACCAGGACCCCTACTGCCTCCAGAGACTCTGCAGCCACAGCATAGGGTATGTTGGCTCCACACTAGCCGCAAAGATGCCACCATCATCCAGAGCCTACGATTTCCCCAAGGCAACGTTTAAAGGCCACACAGAGATGACATGGCACAAAAGGTGAAGGACACTGAGAAGAGAAATATCCAAGGGAGCCGATGGCCACACTACTTTGAGCACACCTCATCTCATCTGCTTGACTGGAAGATGCCTCTGAGGGGGGCAACTGAATGACAGGATGTTCACAGCTTCAAAGTCTGCTTCCACAAATTTCTTGTGAAATATGAAAGGAAAAATAAAAGAGGAAAAAAAATTTAAGAGAAATCTGTCAAAAAATACAGCTTTATAAAAGGGACCAAAGAGAATGTCATCCACATTGGGACAACCCATGTCATGTGCTCCCCCAAGCCATTCTCCCCCATGGAGATGCAGGTCAGCTTCACACCTCTGTTGTGTCTGATCCAGAGAGACAGACAGCCCAAATTCAGAGACATTCTCCAAATTATGTAGTTTTGCTCTTTATAAATACCAGGGCCATAAAAAATGATAAAATAAAGAAAAGGCTAAGGAATATAAGGAAGGGGGAAAACATAATTTCCTAATAGTCATGTGTGATCCTAGGCCATAAAAATATACGCTTTAGACATTAAGATTAATGATAAAATTGGAATATGAGATCAGCAAGATGGTTCAGTAAAGAAAGACACTTGCTACACAATTTTGTTGACCTCAGTTCAATCCCTGGAACCCACATGAAGGCGGAGGAAAAGAACTGACTCTAAAAAGTTGTCTTCTGACTTCCACATGTGCACTGTGACATGCATGCCCCCACACCACACACATACACACGCACATACACACACACACATACATACACAATAAGAAGACAATAAATAAGTAAATAAGCTATTTTTAAAAAATAAAGCAAATGAGAATATAAATAAAACATTAAATATCAGTATCATATCAATGTTAAGTGCCTTGATTCTGTCCTTATGATAAGATTATGAGGGAAAATGTGCTTTGGGGAAATACATGATAAATTATGGAAGCATAAAGGGACATTATACATGAGGCTTACTCTTTAATGGCTCAAAAAAGGAGTGTGCATGTATCTTTAAAGAGGATGTAACATAGCAAATGGGACAAAAATGTGAAAGTAAGCAAATTTGAATAAACAGAGTAAGGCTTCCTTTGTACTTTCTCTTTTTAAAAAGTAATCTGTTTTCAATTCAAAATAAGAAATGAAAAACAGAATCTGGAAAAGAGTGGTTTACTCAAGAGACACATAAAGGAATAACTCCTACCCATTTGCATTAACTTGGACCAAAACTTCCAGCCAGGCTTCTTAACAAGGAACAAACAGAAGAGTGAGCTGTCTTCCTAAACTTTACTTCCTCCAGAAACAATAAAAGGCCCTTCCTACCCCCTTTGCCTCCATGTTCTGAAACTTCCCCAGCACCAACCTCCCTCTACTCAAGAAGTCAAAACTGAAATCTGTCTTCCTATATATAACTCCATGAGACTTTGGAATGTAAAGGCAAAAGGGAAAAGGCAGCTAGCTACCCTGTAGTTGAAGTCTGGTATCAAAGCTAGAAATATGAGTGATAACTCTTATAAAAGGCTCTGCAAATTGCTTCATGGAATCATGAGAAAAAGAGCAACTGGGCTCTCTGAGGAGAGTCATGGGATGGTATGAGAGCTGGGTATAATATCAGAGAGTAGTGGGATGGTATGAGAGCTGGGTATAATATCAGGAGTTTGCCAGTTAGATGGAAAGGAGGCAATGACATTCTCAAAAGGGTTCAAAATTAGAAAAACTTCAGAACAATTCAAAGGCAGGCTGGTTCTAAAATAACCTATATTCATAGGGAATGTAGGACACAAACATAGCAGGAACCATAAAACCATGGCAGGCAGACAACAAAGGTTTTGTCTGCATACCATAGAGTTGAGGCAAAGCAGAGTCTATAGGGAAAGACAGTGACCAGATGTGATTTGTTATGGAAAATTCTGGTTGACATAGGGAAGATGTACTGGAGAGGGACAAGATGCATGACAAGGAGAAAAGTTAACAATGTGGTGCAATGACCCAGGGTTCAAAGGATGAAGCAAGACCAGAACTTGAACAGTACTAGAAGGGGACACCTCAGTAAGTTCTACACCCAGACTGCCACATTATCTCAGGATACCAGAACTAGAAGGAGAACTTGAATCTGGGGGGGGGGGAAGAAGTGTTATTCAATGAAAGAAATCAGAGATCGTGGGCATGGAGGTGACACAGAGGGAAGGAAATGTCAGTTTAAGAAGATTCCTAGGAACAAGAGGTTGCACAGTGCCCAGTTCAAAGGAGACATCCTAGCACTCAGCATATAACAGAACGGGAACTAAAAATGGCTCTTCTCTTGGCAAAGAGACAAGCCCTGCTGAGCCAAATGAACACCTCGCTAATGAGGATGGTAACAAGAGTGTTGTGTAGCTCCTTCCTCCTGAAAAGAGGAAGACACCAAACTTCCTAGGTCCAGAAACTAACCAAAACTTGCAAGTCTCAAAATTTCCTAAGACTACAAAACCCCACTAAACTCACTAGTCACTGCAGTGGACTTGGCTGGGATCATTTCTTAGGTCTGTTGTCAAGGCTCTATGGGGGCACATAAATATTTGTTCCCATTTCCCCAGGAAAGTCTGTCCAAATCTGTTCAGGCTGCTGTAACAAAACACCAGAGCCCACAAAGCTTGTTCCTGGTGTGTCTCAGGGAGGGTGGGGGCTTGTGTTTCAAGGACAGCAGTCTGTTCATGGGCTCTGACTTCAAGACCTAAATGCTGTCCGAAGACCCCACCTCTTTAAACTTTCTCCTCAAAGGTCAGGACTTGGCCTCAGAGATGTCAGTCTTACACTCTATTCCTTCATACTTGGATATCTTAAGTTTTATCATCCTGTTAGTGCCATCTCTCTAATCAGGGAGAGACCTGCCATTCTTTGTCCTTAATCCCTGTCTCATAGTGAAGATAGGAATGTTACAGAAGACTAACCAAGTGCAAGACAGTAATGAAAGAGTGCCTGCCATGTGTTTTCTGACGTATTTGTGCTCATGAGACAATAAGACAGTACCTGAGATAGTGATACTTCAGTCACCTAAACATAGCATGACTTGTCTGAGTCTGGGTGTGCTGATTTCCCAGAATGCCAGGGACCAAAGAAAGGCACACAGTCTTTTCAAAGCACAAGGGCACTGGCCTTCAGGCACCTCTCTTACTTCTGAGCACTCGACTTTATGGTATCACTCAAGTAGCTGAAGCAATTTGTGCCTCGGTCTCCTGTATCTCAACTAAAACATGGATTGTAGAAACGTGGGCCCCGGATAGAGGCTGTTGTCGGGATGGAAGGAGCTAACTGCACTCATAGACACCTGTACTCATGTACCTGGATCTACAACTGGACCGGCACCTCTCGACCATCACATACCCATGTGTCAGCTAGAATCGTGTCACCACACACATCCTGTCTCGGTGAGGCTAACTAATCCCAGGTTCTGCATGTCTATCAAACTGATGCTGATGCTGATGCTATTGTCTCACAGACCATATGCTGAGTCATTAAGATGCAGAGCCTCTGGGGGTAGGAAAAACAAAACCAATATTCCTGTCTACCACTCAACCACGTACAGAAGATGTCTCCGCTATTTAAAATGATGTAGCTTTTATCGCTGTGGAATATGCTAACTGAGCAGAAGTAAAGTAGAAAGTATATATATAATAGAATTCTACAGTGTTTAAATATAGCCAGACAAGGAGAATGATGGAGCCTATCAGATAGAAAATGGGGCAGAGAGAAAAGACATACACATTAAAAAGTATTAATAGTGGCTATGTCTGAGGATAGAAGTTAAGTACTTGATTTTTTTTAATTCTTCATAATAATTTCAGTTTTTCCATTTTCTACCCTCACCAATGCATTCATTTTGTAACAAGAAAAAATGTATTTCCATCAATATGTGAATTCTCTGATTCCCTAAAAAGATAATACACCAATATGTCATTCATCTATAATCAAAGTTGCAGCTCCGATGGGACAGGGTCCTTGGCCTCCACTTAGCTCTTCGAGAAGGGAGGGGAGAAGGTTGACAGCACTGAGAAAAACCCAAGCTGCTACTGCCCCCTCTGAAAACTGTTCACATCATCCAAGGACTCTTGCAACCGACTGGACAGCTTCTGGGGCACCAGTGACAAGATGGGAGGTGACCCAGAGCCCTGGGATAAGGCCAAACGCTGTCATTGAACTAACTGTGTGGCTTGAGGCTAGAGCAGTGTCTGCAGACTCTCTGACTGACAGCCCCTGGATTAGCATTCCTGCAGAGTCCTCTGGGTTCTCCCCAGGGCTCCTTCCCTCCACACCAGGCTGTCTCAGTCTCTCTCCTCTGAATAGTTTATTTAAGCCCTGAAGATGTTGTCCTTAATAAGTCCTTCCTTCTTTTCCCACAGGGACATTTTCACCGTGATGAATCTAGTTCTTAAATGGGAAGCAGGTAGAACAGGGGACAGGCCCAGGGTGGGCCCTGGAACACACAGCACTGGTCATTTCCTAACCCAAACTTAGGACGAAACTCTCTGACCTTACTTCTCCTTTGCCTTTGAGAATCAGTGCTTAGCCCCGCAATGGGGTCTTGTTAGTAGAGGTTTAATGGGGAAGAGTGCCCATCCCAGAGCAAGTAGTCTCTCCACCTAACCTAGGACCATTGTCCCTGGTACACACTGCCTTTTCTTGGGAGCCTGGGACCAGAAGGATGATGAGCAAGGCCTGTGTTCGCACATTAAGTGTTACTGAAGAGTAAAGCTGTGCTCACAACGCATTCAGTGGCCTAAAAGTAAGAAGCCTACTTCTCACTCATGATATTCCAAGCGGGATTCTGAACAGAAGACACAGCGCTGACCTGCGTGGTCACTCGAGACCTGGGCGAGCAGCTGCTCAGCCATTCTCTATGTATGCATCCTCTATGACTCTTAAGGTCCTCCTGGGTGTGTTCACGCCAGTTAGAGTGTGAGGAGGCACAGTGGGGCCTGGGGACAATTGGGATGAGTCAATTTAAGCTGCCATCACCATCCCGTCGGGTGCCGTGGATAGATTTCTAATCTCACATGGCATGAAGGGCATCGCTCCAGCTGTTCAGCCCAGAAGAAGATGCATCACCTAGCACCAGACCCAAGACTTGGGGTTCAAAAACAATTATTGATCACCTACTGTGTACCAGGCACCGTGCCAACACTGCAGGCTTTAAGAGGAGTAAATGATGCACTCTCTGCCATTAAGACGTTCCTAGGACTCCTCCTATCCAAAGACTGCCTCACCAGGTTTGGCAATGAGGAAATACTCATGACTCTGCAGGGTCAGCCCAGGTGATCAGAAGGATAAGTCATGCTCCACAGGAAAGAAATCTTTACTCTTTAGGGTATGTAACACGTTTGTCAACTAAACGCTATGGACTAGGCATGTGTGTGCTTGAAAGTTTGTGTATGTGCTGAGGGACAGGAGACAAAAGTCAGTTGACATTTGGGATTAGCCAATATCCTCAGGGCAGGAGCATCCCCCTCTATTCTCTCTGAAAGGGGTTGGACTCTCTGATTCCAGAGAACTTTAAATGTTTACAAATGAACTTAATTCTTTCCTTGACTATTTTTTCTTAACTTTAGGCTTTCTACACAAAATGACTGAGCAACGTGTTAAAATTTAATTAGATTCACTCCCACAGTCCTCCAAGCCAATGCTTTGGCCTGTTCTGATCTCAGTTCTCTATCATAAAATGGGACAGAGACAGCAGTGACCAGTTGAGACAGAATGGCCAGATAGCTGTCCAGCTACAAGAAGAAATGCCCTGACCTCACAAGGTACTGAAAGAAAACCCCCTGGTTCAATAGTTTCTCAAAGATCCAGACATATGACCTCCCCCAGCAGAGTTTACAAGCCATGGTACAACTAGCATAGCTGAAGTTTTTCCCATGGAACTGGCAAGCAGACCACAATGGGTGACTTTGACCTCCAAACAGAGTGGTTGTGGCATAGCAAAAGCCACGTTCCAAGTAAAATAGCTCTCCAGACTCATGCTCACAGTGCCCACAAAGAGTCTAAGTTCGCTCATGCTGGTAGGCTTGGGTTAGTGGTACCCTTTACCCTTGGCTGCATGATTAGTATACAGATGACCCCATTCATGTGTGAGACACTGTTGAGGCTCCTTAGACTCAGAGGAATCTTCAGATGACATTTTCCTGCTACCCTACCTCTGGGAAAAGCAGGACACCCTGAACCATCTAAGGCAGATGGGAACCCGTCCTATTTAAAAAAAAAATTCACAAGACAAGCTTCCATCTGCTTAGGTAGTTAGATGTGTGTGAAGATCTGACCAGGCCAGATAGAAAGCACTGTACCACCACTTATGTGGCTGGAATCATCAATGGGTTGCGGGGGAGGATAAAAGGGAATCTCTCTAGTCAGAACAGAACTAACTAGTCTACCGGCACTCACTTCAGGGATTTCCAGGTTTCAACGAATTTATCTCTTAAAGAAGCAGTTTTATTTTTAATGGCAGTGCTGGAGGTAAAACTCAGGGTCTCATCCACGGTAGGCCTGAGCTCTACTTGAGTTACAGCCCAGTCCCTTGATTTCTTGAAACAATGTCTCACTATACAGCTCAGGCTGTCCTCGGATTCACTCTGATACCCAGGCTGGCCCGGAACTCATGATCCTCCTGCCTTAGTCTCTATAATAGGCTACCATATCAGGCAGGTGCACTACTTTTAAAAATCCCTAAGACATTAGTGAGTGGGCCTGGGACATGACACAAGCTGCGTGGTTGTGAAATAACTTAGAAATGATTCTAATATTCATCAAGTACACAAATCCTGGCCAGCTCTAGTTCATTGGTCTTCATGGCCCTGAAAATTAGACAAGGCACATATCACTAAACCCCATTAGCGGATAAGAAAACTAGACACAAGACACCCAAATAGCTTGTCTAGAGCAACACATTTAGCTAAGAAAACCTCTAGGAACCCAATCCTGTTCTACGAACTGCTAGTCAGTGCTTCCATCATAGTTCTGTGAACAGTAGAAGCAGGATGGGAAGGCCTACTGATAAAATATGTACCTTCTAAGGTGAAGCCTATTAGCCAGGAGCCATGAAGACCTCCATTAATTCAACAGGTTTTTAGCATGTATCATACCCGTCATCTACATCACTGTAAGGAGCAAGGTGACTGCAGACAGGAAGTCATCCGTAGTCAGAAGCAGGCTGATGGTAGAGCAGCTCAGTCAAGGGTGGCAAGTGGAAGCTGATCTGCTTTAAAGCAGCTCCCAAACCGTTCTGAGGATGAAAAGAACCCAAGGCTGTACTTCAAGGCATTTTCTTAAAATTAGAAATCAGAAAAAGATACAACACAAACAACAACCAAAAAGTTGTTTTCCTGGATGGCGTCTCCAGGAAAAGGGACTGAGAAACTGTAGCTTCAGCGGGTCCATGGGAGAGCCTTACTGTTTCAGTTACTGTTTCCATTGCTGTGACAAAATATCTGGCACAAGCAACTTACAGAAGGAAGAACTTGCCTTGGCTCACAGTGTAAGAGGCAAGTTGGTCATGGCAGAGAAGGCATGGTGGCAAGAAGTGGCTGGTCACACTGGGTTCACAGTAAGGAAGCAGAGAGTGAGGGAAAACTGAGGTGGGGCAATACAACCTCAAGGGCCACTCCCAGTAACCCCCTTCATCCAGCAAGGCTCTACCTCCTGAAGTTTATACCACCTTTCAACAGGGCCACTAGCTGGGGACCAAATTCTCAAACATTCAATGAACCTATGGAGGACATTTAACATCTAAACCACCACCAGTCATCATTGCAGAAGTACAATGTGTAGGCAGAGGCTGCTTGTTCATTCCTGGCTGCCCAGAACTGAAATAATCACACAGAAACTTTATTAATTAAATCACTGTTTGGCCTATTAGATCTAGCTTCTTATTGGCTAGCTCCTACATCTTAAATTAACCCATTTTTATTAATCTCTATATTGTCCTGTAGCTGTGGCTTCCTGGCAAGGTTCCAGCATGTCTTTCTCTGGCAGTGGCTACATGGCTTCTCCTGACTCCACCTACTTCCTCCCAGCACTCAGTTTAGTCTTCCCGCCTAGTTCTACTCTGTCCTAACACAGGCCAAAGCAGCTTCTTTATTCATTAACCAATAAAAGCAGCACATATACAAAAGGACTTCCCACACCATTTCCCATTTTCTGATAAACGAAAAGGAAGGTTTTAACTTCAACACTGTAAAATTACATATAACAGAACAGTTATCAAGCAAGGATTACAGCTACAATATTTATATCTACTTTATCTTTTATCATAACTAAGGAAAACTATAACTATCTATTCTTCAACTCCATCAAAGATTCTAGAAGGATATAAACTGGCCTTTAGGTAAGGAACTGCCCATGCCTTAACCACTGACAAAGTACATGGTGTCCAGACTGGACAAGCAAGGTACAAGAAAAAAGACTGCCAAACCTTGCCAAGACAGAGTAAGATGTTTCTGAAAATTTTACTGCCTCTGAAAATGGCCTGTCAGTTACTCTAGGCCTTAGCCAAACTTGGTTGCTTCAACATCACAAATGAGACTTTGGGTGATTGCTCAGGTAGCCTGTTGTCTCTGTCATCTACTGTACATTTTGGAAGCTGCTTGATTGCACTTCCTGCCTACTTAAGTAATATTATCTCCCTTCTCAGGCCTTCAATGGGGTTGAAGATTAGATAGTCATAGTTACCTTCCTCTTACGATCTAGTCAAGCCATTTCCAATACAGAACTTAGACTCCTTAGGATAGAATGTTTATTAAAACATTTAGTATAGTATATATAGTTTTGTATTGGGTTTGGAATTCTCCTACTTAAACAAAAGGGGGAGGTGCTGTGGGAGCTTCTTCAGCCAATAGCCTTTAAGATACCAGCCCACTTGAGCATGGTCTTTTATACTGTAATTGCCGAGGTAAAGTGTGCACTCACTCTCTCGCTTCCAGCTGCTAGATTCAGTTCCTGTTCCCCCTTCACGCAGAGGACTGTGATCTAGGCCTGTGATCTGTGTCTACCCCTAAATAAATAACCCTTTGTTATATGCAATTCGGAGCTAGTGTGGGATTATTTTGTAACTTCCATCTTTGATAAGGGACACTTTTCTGGAACAGTAACAATCAGCTAGTCAGGGCATATGTTCATGGACAATGATCCCTGACTCAGCATTTTGTCCTTCCAAATTGTCTCCAGCAGCTAGAAGATCTTTCTAGAGCAGAATCTCTTGGCCTTTCCTGGCAAGAGGTGGGGCTGTCTGTGAATTTGAGGAGTAGCACCCTAGGCTGATAGTATTGTATACTAAGAATGCTTCCAGACAGGCCTCTTATACTAGAGGGTGGAGCTTCCTTGAGGGAAACTTAGGAAAACACTGGTCTAGTAGAAGGCTAGTGGTCTTCTTGTCTTCTACTACTGACAGGCCCCCCACAGAGAATTTCCCAAAGCTTCCATTTCTCCATCTCTGACAAAGGGGCAATTTGATCTTGTGCTGACATTGTGAAGATGGATTATGATCCAGAAGATGGGAATGCTGACCCCAGGCATTCAAACGTGGAGAGACTCGGTCAGAGCCCCCCAAGCATCCCAACGTTCAAGCAACAACAAGCCTGTTACTCCCTCCTCTATTTCTATCATCAGCTCCATGACCCAAACAACCTGGATGAGGAAAGGGTTTATTTGGCTTACAGATTAGCCCATCACCAAGGAAAGCCAAGGTAGAAACCTGGAGGCAGGAACTAACGCAATTACTGCGGAGGAATGCTTCTTACAGGCTTGCTCCCTCTGATTTGCTCAGCTACCTTTCTTACAAGCCCATGACCACCTGTCTAAGGATGGAACTCCACCTCCCACATCAAACAGCAATCAAGAAAGTGCCCCCATAGACATTGTCCTATAGGCAAATCTGATGGAGGAAATTTCTCAACTAGGATTCCCTCTTCCTAGGTGTCTTTGTTCAGGTTTCTATTACTGTAAAGAGACACCATGACCACAGCAACTCTTATAAAGGAAACCATATGATTAGGGTGCTCACTGACAGTTCGGAGGTTCAGGCTATTATCATAATGGTGGGGAGCTTAGTGGTGTGCAAATAGACATGGTACTGGAGAAGAAGCTGAGAGTCCTGCATCTTGCAGGCAACAGGAAATGGTCACAGATACTGGGCAGTATCTTGAGCACAGCAAAGCTCAAAGTCACCCCCTCAGTGATATACTTCCTCCAACAAGGCCATACTTACTCCAAAAAACCCCACACTTCCTAATAGTGCCACTCCCTATGAGTTTATTGGGGCCAATTATATTCAAACTACCATACCAGAAATGTTTAGATTTATATCAAGTTAACAAAGACTGTGACAAAAGCCCAGAAAAGTGGCTTCCTTGATGCAGTCACCAAAGTAGATACCCCCCTGAGCAATTGTTGATTCTACCCAGCGTATTCGCCATCATCACCACTTTGTGACCCCGTGAGTCCTCTTCACTGGTGCCTAATTCCTTCCATTCTTCCCTGAGAGGAGGGGGGTGGAACAAGATAGGATCTCACAGGCCCCCACAAGGAAGCCATTTCAAAAAGACGATTCTCTGTTCCAGAGTGCTGAGCCAACACACTCAGTGACCCTCCAACAACAGTGTCCCATAGATGTGGGTTTCTGCTCAAGGTATTAATGCCCTGCAGAGTCACAAGGCCCTGCACACTATCCAAGTGGGAAAAAAAAATCAGAAGGCTGTGTTCTCTTGGTGTTAATTAATTAGTCTTTTAGCAGAGCCTGCTTAGAAGCATGATTTTCCTAAACAGGACACCTGGGAACAGAGGGTTAATGAATAGCTCAAAGAGCATGCAGATGTGTAGCATACAGGTGAGCCTCAAGTAGCAGAAGCACAGGAAAACAAAGCCCATCCTTATACCAGCTTAATTAATATAGAATGCATAGTCATAGGCCAGGTGTGACAGTTCGCCCACAGATCCCCCACACTTGCTCCAGGAAATGAGTATGATTGTACACCTGTACTGTCAGTGTGGAAACTGAGGCTTGCAGAGCCAAGCAGCTAGCCCAGGGTCCCTGGCTGCTGAGAATCCAATCTAGGGAGTCTTAGCACCTGGAAGGTGGTCTGGAGCAGGCATATGTTAGGTCCAGTTCCTCTCCATCCCCACAGAGCCCAGCACGCTGAACAGAACTCAGTGCTCCTATAAGACAAGCACTGTGGGGTAGTGAGGAACACACGAGCTTTGAACTGAAATTAACTGCACTAGGAAGCCTGGCTCTTCGGCCATGTGGTTGTAAGTCATTTAACTTTCTTAAACCCCAGTTTCTTCAACCGTAGAAATGTTTTGTGCAATTATTTTAAGGAAAAAATGAGCTAGGATCCACCATGAAGCACCCATGCTGTCCTGAGCATGTGACAGTTCTTCCATGAATTCGTGTTCTTGTCTCTTATCTTTGTTCCTAGTTAAAGATCTTGCCACTGGACTTGCCTTCATTCCCTCCTGTGTCACATCCGGTCTCCAGGCCAGCACCGTCCAGCACCAGGGACCAGCCTGGCGAGTTTGCCTTATCCTCCTCTCCATGTTGCACCCACCCCAGTCTGTGGATCTGTCCCAGGCCCCACGTCCAGTGCCCCAACTTAGTCTGGTCAGCCCTATTCACACTGTCCCCATCTTCCCAGCTTGGACTAGGATGTGCATCCCAAAGGCCACCTCAGCCGACTGTTTCCACCTGACTTCATCCCATCCACGTCAAATCCAATTTTGAGGACCAACCCAATCCACCCATCTTGTGCTCTTTCCCAGCCTGCTTCGTTCACATCGGACCAGACCTACCAAAAGAAGCGCACGCGTACAGACCTCATCATGGAAACACACACAATGCGAAAGATCAAAATAGTACCCAGCTCCCAAATCCACCACTCCTATAGAATCTCCAATAGGGATTACCTAGGTAAACCCCAGAACACAGGATTTAAGTGAACAACTGTAAATGTCATCAAAGAGTGATAATCGGGAGAAGGCACAAAGAAACCACTTAATTAACTTAAGGAGAATGAACTGAATGAGAACAAACTCTGCCTGAGTAATACCCGGGAAACCATGAACATAAGGCAGAAGGAAGGGATGAAGATAATCCAGCATTCAAAACTGAAGGAAGGGATGAAGATAATCCAGCATTTCAAAACTGAACTCAATAAAAGGGAAATGTTGAAGAGAACTTAAGTTGAAGTGAAGATGGAATTGAAAACCTCCGCAACCCAACTAGAAAATTCAAGAGGACATCTTATGAGTATAACGGCTCAAGTGTAAGAATGAGTGTCAGGAATTAGACCACACAAACAAAGAACATGAAAAAAATTAAACACAGGAACATACAAAAACTATAGGATACCATAAAAATACCAAACCTTTTCATTATAGTGATAGACGAGGGAGAAGAATCTCAGGTCAATGGCATAAATCATAGCAGAAAACTTTCCCAAGCTAAGGAAAGACATTACCCATACAGATACAAGAAGCACAGAGAACCTCAACTAGACAAGATAAGAAAAGGAGATACCTCACAGTATACCAGAGTCCAAAATAATCAAAACATTGAAAACCATTAAAAGCTGAAAGAGAGAAAAAACACATAAGTCGTCCATAAAGGAGAGGCCATCAGAATTCTCAGTGGAAGCTTTGAAAGTCAGATCTGGAGCAATGCACTCCAAGTTTCAAGAGACCACAAAGGTCAACCTAGCCTACTGTTCCCCGTAAAATAATCTGTCTTAGCTGAAGGGAAAGAATAAACTTCCAAGAGAAAAAAAAAGAAAAAGAATCCATATCCAACAGGCAAACCTTAAACTGAACACCAAGTATAATACTTGGGATTGAAGAGAAGAATCAACACACCAAGAACTTTAGAAAAAAGCAAATGAGGGACTGAAGAGATGGCTCAGAGGTTAAGAGCACTGGTTACTCTTCCAGAGGTCCTGAGTTCAATTCCCAGCAACCACATGGTGGCTCACAAACCATCTATAATGAGGTCTAGTGCCCTTTTTTGGCATGCAGGCATACATGCAGGTAGAATACTGTATACATAGCAAATAAATCTTTAAAAAAAGAAAAGAAAAAAGCAAATGAAGCTATAATTACTGAAATGCAATGTACAACTAAGACTTTTGAATGCCTTTAATCAACACACATTTTCAATAACAACTTTAAATGTTAATGGCCTTAAATCTATAATCAAAAGACACACAGACTGGTTAAATGAGTTAAGAAACAAAATCCATTCTTCTGTTGTCTACATGAAACTCAGCTTTAAAGATAGGCACCACCTGAGAGTAAAAAGATGGACAAAAGTACTCTAATTAAATGCACCAGCAAGCAAGCAGCCATTGCTATCCTAATATCTAATAAAATAGACTTCGAACTAAAATTAGTCAGAAAAGGTAAAGGACACTTCATTCTAATCAAGGAAATAGTTAGCCAAGAAGACATTACTACCAAACATAGATGCACTAAACTCATACATCTGATTTCATAAAAATTATATTACTGGAATTAAAGACACAGTTTGACATTAACCTATTAATAGAAAGGGATTTCGATACTCTTTCCCAAATAGACAGATCACCTAGACAAAAAAGTAAGCAGAGAAATAGCTGAATTAAATGGCATCATACATCAAATGGATTTAGCATATCTACTGAATAGTCCACCCAAACCAAAGACTATGCTTTCTACTCAGCAGGCCATGGAAGTTTCTCTAAAATAAACCACATTCTGAGACAGGAACAAAACAAAATTTTTTTCAATGTAGAAAAATTGAAATAACTCTGCATCCTCTGGTCATAATGCAATAAAACTTAAAATCAACAGCAGAAAAAAATCTCTAGTAAGTACACAAACTCATGGAGATTAAGTGATTTATTACTGAATGATGAATGTGTCAAAGAAGAAACCCAAAAGAAATTTACCTTGTTGACATCCATCATCTGTGCTTCCATCGGCTGTTATCGGCAGGAAGGCTTCTTTTGCTGCAGTATCAATGATGACAGACTCATACCTGAGAGTAAGAGACATTGAAGGCTTCTGTGCCAACCTCTCCTCACCCCCAAAAGAAACAATTTAGACATGAAGCTATTGAAGACAGTCCTTAAAATTTGGACAAAGATGCTGAAGTGAACTGTTCACAGTTGACGGCTTCTGGCAGGGTAGCAGAGAAGGACTCAATTTTCTTTATGGGGCTAGCCTCTGGAAGTTTGACTGTGCTCCAATGAGAATATGGGTAACACAAATTGGATTTGGTGGGTTTTGGGATTGGGGCACAAGGGTGGGAAGTTGAACCTGGGAGGAAAAAGGAGTGTGATTGGGGTATAGTGTATGAAACTCCCAAATAATTAATAAAAATATAATGTTGGGGTGGGAGGAACAAAAGAAAGAAATTTAAGAATTTCTGGAACTAAATGAAAACACAACAAAAGTTCTGGGACACGATGAAAACAGTCCTCAGAAGAAAAATTTCAGATCTAAGTGACCACATTAAACAGTCAGAAAGAACACAAATAAATGACTTAATGATGCAACCTAAGGAATCAGAAAAACAAGAACAAGACAAATCCAAATCCATAGGGAGCAAGAGGTATAAAATTATCAAAGGAGAAATTAATGAAATAGGAACCAAGAAACCAATACAAAGAACCAATGAATCTAAGAGCTGGTTCTTTGAGAACATAAACAAGATTGGCAGATCTTTAATCCAGCTCAAGAATAGAAAGAAAGAGCTGGCCCAAACCAACAGAATCAGAAATGAACAGGCAAACATAACAATAGACACCAAAGAAATTCAGGATCTTAAAAGGGAAAATGCCATTAAAAACTATTAGTTAAAAATCTAAAAGAAATGAATTAATTGCTAGATTTATCCAAACTACCATAGTTGAACCAAGAAAAGATCCAACAACTGAAATAGACTCACAACAAATTAGGCAGTTGAAGCAGTGATAAAAAGCCTTGTGACTATAAAAAGCCCAGTCCCAGATGGGTTCACAGCAGAGCGCCACCAAACTTTCAGAGAAGACCTACTCTGATACTTCGCAAGTTATTGAAAAACTAGGCACAGGAGCACTTCCCAAATCCTTCTATGAACTCAGTACCAAAACCCGGTAAAGACACAACAACAGCAAGGAAATTAGATGCCAATATCCCTGATGAACACAAATGAAAATTTTTCAATAAAATACTTGGAAATTGAATACAATCGTACATCAAAAATCTTATCCACCATGATCAAATTGGCTTTATTCCAGAGGTACAGGAATGATTTTACACACATAAGTTATTTAATTAATCAATCACAAAAATTGCTGTTGCTTCCCAGGAGTTGGAGGTAAGTTCCTATTGCTGAAGACACCATGCACTTCATACCCAGGACTTGGAAGATCTGAGCTGGAGCTGACTTGAAAGCCTCACCTCTGAGAACTAGCTTTCACAGCATAGTGCTATGCAAGCTGCCCAGGGAGGTAAGCAACCAATAGGCATCCTCAGTTGTGAAGCCGATGAACCACAATGACCAGCAGGGCGAGATGGTGCAAAAGTACAATACTGACACTGCTATCTTGGCAGTAACCATCCACTGTCTAATTAGACTTAAGAACCCCTCCATCAGAGGGAGGAGATCATGAATGAGTGGTACTGGAAATCTAGCCAAATACCTGAGGGTGGTGAGTTCATGGATGTTAGTGAAGAACCAACAACTGCCACTTTACTAGACCAGCATAACTGTGTTCTAAGTAATCATCTTTACACCCACAGATAAGCCTAGTTCTCGCCCTTTATCAAAGAAGCTTCCCTTACAGCAGACTAAGACCCTTACAGAAAGCCACAATTGGTCAAAATTCAGAGACCAACTGACCACAGCGTCTCGGTGTGTATGTCTACAACACAGCTCCTGCACCTGAGGCTCAGGGATCATCACAGAAGAGGGAGTAGGAAGACCATAAGGTCAGAGGACCAGGAAGTCTCCTAGAAATGACAGAGAAACTACACCCATGACACCTCAACAATATGGCTGTCTACACAAGTTCTGAATAAGAGCAATACTTAAAATAGACATGCTAACACAGAGCACAGAAAAACACAAGCCCTAACCCTAAACAAATAGCCACAGACAACCAAGGAATGTTTAGAGCAAGAAAAACAGTCTTCTTCAGGGAAGAACCCCACCCCCATTGGTTATCCAATACCAAGTAGTCAGCTCTGAAATCAATAGCAAAAGGATACCATAGGTTGTATTTATATTCGTGTGTGCGTGCATATAACAATAACAAAGACAAGGAGGCCATGAATTTGAGAGAGAGCACAGAAGGGAGTGACATGGGAGGGACTGAAAGGAAGAAAAATTAAAAAACAAATAATGAAATTATATTTTGATTTTTAAAAGAGGACCTTGTCACTAATCACTGAAGAAAAAAAAAAACACCAAACCTCTCCCATAAGAAGGCATCCCTTCATCTAGCTGTTTTCTAGGAGATAGTCTGGAATCATAAGCTGCTCAAATTCAGGCTTATAGACACACAAACCAAGGAGTGTATTGATCTGTATTAAATTTGGCCCACCACCTTCTTACAACCCATATTGAATAGCTACTATGTGACAGAACGTTCCAAGCTACAAGTTCTCCAGTAAACAGTACATAGATAGGTCATGTCTCCCACAGAACATACTTTGTAGACTTGACCCCCCACCCCAACTGGCCTTCGGGGTTCTGTCCCAAGGACTGTTCTGGTCCTATGGTATGATTTGAAGGGACTTGATAAACAGAAAACCTGATGTCTACCCTGGAAGCCATTCTTTGGGTTTAAGGGTTGTAGTCTTACACATTGCCTTATGTGAAGCCCCCACCTGAACACAAGAAAGAGAATGGCTTTGTGTAGGGGTGCACCATGCCCTGGCTCCCCAACCCCATTCCTTCATCCCTGCATCTAACATTTCTCTGAGGTCTGCCACATGGATCCTACTCAGGTGTCTGTATCACCATTTCTGCCTTTTAACGTGGGGTGGGGGTGGAGGTGAGGCGACGGGATAGAAACCAGAACTTTCTGGGTCTGGGGCTGTCACTCAGCAGCTCAGACTCATTCCTACTGGGAGAGCAGGGGAGGGGCGGGATCCTGGGGAGCAGACAGGAAGTTCTACAAGCCAGCTTTCTTTAGAAAAATGTACCACCCTGCCCTGCTGTCGCCTGATGTCATGGATACAGAGAAGTGTCATTCCTTGCCTTGGGGAGTGAGAGGAATTGAATCTAGAGACACCACGTGGCTCATCTCAGCAGTGTCTCCTATATTAAAAAAAGAAGAAGAAAAAAAGAACGAAAGAAAGCAAAGCACCCCACCAAAGAGGCAGCAGGCAAATTAATTGTTTTCCTGATTAGCAAAAATACAATTAAGCCCCAAATGCTGCCGCTTGGGGGAAGGTTATTTGCATTTTTTTTTCTGGGGACCGTTCTAGCCACTGAGCAATGACAGCTTCATTCTGATCCCTACAAGAGGGGCCAAGAGAGAGAAATAATGCCACAAACTCATTATGGCCACACTGTCTAATTCCTCCCGGGGGAAACCAGACTGAGCCTCCGTCAGAGGAAGGGACATAAAGACAAGCAGGAATATTGTCACTGAATAGCAATGACAGCAGCAAGGGAGTGGGACAGTAGGCAAGGGACACACATTCCCATGGCATGGGTGAGGTGACAGAGGTCAGCAGGATGGCTGCTGAGTTGTGAACAATAAGGTTCAAATGCCAAATGCCCTCAATCTGCTCTGAGCAGAAGAAAATAGCATGTCAGCGAATGCGCCCTGCTGTAGGAAAGAGTGGAGTAGAGTGGAATAAAGGGAAGCAGGAAGGAATGAAAGGAGATAGGTGCCAATGAAGTGAGGGCTGGATAAAGGGATGGAGGAAAGGACAAAGGGAGGGAAAGAGAAGAGAGGGAGGGAGGCTATGGCTGAGGCATCTTCGTGAAATTGTATACTGGGAACACGAGCCTAATTCTCCATTTTGAACATAGTGATAACAATAATAATTAATAACACCAATGCTTCCCACTTATTAAATGTCTCTTGTCCATTAGGCCTGGATGACTAACTTAGGGCAGAAGGGACTCTGGTAGAGAAAGGCAATGAAGCAATGAGAGTCCAGAAAGCCAGGGGAGCTTGGGGCCCCCTTCTCAGCAGGCCTGGCTGCTTTATATGTAAACAACTCAAACTCAGTAATTTGTCCCAGGTCACAGCCAATGTGTGGCTTTGCATTCCAGTCTCTCGCCACAGCTGTCCATCCTCTTGTTCTAATGGCAGTTTTCCAAGGGTCTCACTCCTGGTAGCACTTTTGTCCCGAGAGAGACAGGGCAGTGGCCCTGCATCCCGTTCTGCTTTACCAGCCCTCTCCTGCCAGTCAAGCGTAGCATGAAGACAAACCAGAGTAGGAACTCCCTAGCTCTAGGAGGGACTGTCTGAAGAGTGTACACGATTCCTCCCTCATGTTGGTCTCTAGGACCCAAGGTACCTTTCTACCATAGTCACGGAGCTGGAGGGGTAAATTACGGCAGAATGAGGGGGCCAAAACAAGGGACAGAGCAATATGGCCCAGAAAGCAGGAAGCACTCGGGTTTTAATCAGGGACTGTGGGACAGAAATATCCCTTCTTTATGATGTTGGTCGAGTGTACCTCTCTATCCCAGTTCTTCGTTGGCTACACAAAGATAATGGCCTAGATCTTACGAGGTCTTTGTGAGGACTAGGGATGAGTGATAGGAAGCAGCTGCTAAGCTTGGGCTGGGTAGAAGAGAGATTAGAGGAAGACGCAGTAATGACAGTTTCACCTTCTGCAGTACGTTACCCCACATCCAAAGTCAATGCTCTAATACATAATGGGTAATTCCGGAAATAAACAATCCGTAAGATTTAAACTGGGCTCCGTTCTGAATGTTGTGATGAAATCTCCTGCTTCCTCCCATCCAGGACCTATAGAGTGGTTAATTATATTGTCAACTTTACAGAATTCATACTCACTTAGTAGACAGACTTCTAGGGTGTTTCCAGAGAGGTTTAACTATCCCGCAGGGGGGTGGAACCTGCCCGTGGCTGGGGTCCTGAACTGAAAACAAGGAGGGGGTGAGCTGGACCAGCCTGTGGCTGTGATGTGACTGGCTGCCTCATACTGTTGCCACGGCAGCTACGTCCAAGCTCATAACCACACCTTCCCTCTGTCTTACTAGTCTAGTGCTGTGACCAAGGCAACTTAGGAAAGGAAGCATTTCATTAGGAGCTTGCTTACAGTTTCAAAGGATGAGTCCATGACCATCATGGCACCGGAACAGTAGATGGGAGCTTTCATTTGAACCACAAGGAGGGAGAGGGAGGGAGGGAAGGAAGGAGGGAGGGAGAGAGAGAGAGAGAGCTGTAATAGTTCTGAAACTTCTAAGCCCATCCCCAGTGACACAGATCCTCCAACATGGCCACACCTCCTTCAACAATGCCACACCTCCTAATCTTCAGATATACAAGCCAGTAAGAGCCATTCTCATTCAGACCACCAAGCCTTCCATGACAAACTGTTTCTTCAAACTGTGAGCCAGAATAAACTAGTCACTCCTTAAGTTGTTCTTTGTCAGACATTTTGTTGCAATGAGAAAAATAACTAATAAGACAGGTACGGTGCCTTGTCCAATGTTTCCATGCTGTGGGTGCTGCCTTCCCTTTGGTACTTAGCAGATGCCTCCATTATCAGACTGGCTGTATCACATATTCATGTTCAAGTAGCCCTCGTTTTACTGAACAATGGCCCCAAATCACAAGAGTGCTGATAGAAAGGCCTCAAAGCACACAACACAGAAGAGTCTCTCAGCTCTAGGACTCTCAGTGGAAGGAATATAGAAAAAGCACAGTGTGTACAAGACTTGGTGTCATCTCAATGTCAGGCATCTACTGGGGATCATTGAGACATCTCCCACATGGATAGGAGCTACTACTGTAAAACCAAACCTAAAGATGAATATCAGAACAATTTCCCTCCCACCAGAAGAAAGGGGCAGAGACAAAGCACACTCAACAGGAACCTGATTCCCTTTGTTGTCTTCCTTGCCTCATACCCTCCGGGGACAACCACCATTCACAGGAACTCTAAGATGGGCCATGTATTGCTAATAAGTAAATGTGCTTCTGGACATTGATGAATCGGGATCCAAGAAAACATGGTACTGGGTAGACAGCTTGTCATCCTCTCACTTGGTACCACAGTTTTCCATTGTAAAAAGTGATGATCACTATCTCCACCCACTTCTGTCCAGTCCTGACATTGTGGGCAGAGAATAGAAGGTTCTGGAAATACTCGAAGAATCATAAAAATGTGGATAGGTTCTTGTAGTCAGGCTTGGAGAAAGACCTCATCCATGGAGGAAAAGGAAAATATCTGCTCCACCGAGGAACCTGGGGGAGAAATCCCATCCTGGAGAGCTGTGGCATCCCATCCATGCTGTGGCATCAATCCACATGAGGCTGCCATCTTCCCCAACCTCCACCAGCCATTTATCACATCACCCAGGAGCATGTGATCCCCGAAGGGTTAACATCCCCCTGTGCTCTAGATCGAAGCTACAGATTATATCACTGTGTGCATGCAACAGCATATACAGGTACCTCCCTCCTGACCCCGACAGGCTGATGTCAAGGAGAAGGCACACAACAGCATACACAGACTTGTCCTCTCCCACAGCCCAGGTCACTGGAGTGTCACACCCCCAGCCACACCTGCCTTCATTACTTTACTCTGTGTCTTGGAGAAGCGCATCACAAGGGAAGCCAGTGTGGGCTGTGTCTAGGAACTTGGATTCAAAAAGACCTGGGTCATGAAGATGAGTCAGTAAAGTGGATCACCAAATACAGGAGTCAGCCTCCAGGAGGGAAAATCACAGGAGACAAGGGACTGCCTTGTCTGAGGTTACTCACAGAGACATCCCTAGACAAACCTGGTCTGGTTTCCATTTGTGCCTCAGGGGACCAGGGCAGCAGGGTTTCCCACCAGGCCCTCCTCTCTTGGGGGGCCAGCAGATCTGTTCAGCTAGATCAAGGCAGTTCTCGGAACTAGGCTGCCTTGTGTGGATCATCCATGAGCTCACTCACTTTCCTCTATGGCTTAGTGTGAGCCAGTTTTCCATGCCCGCCCACTCCCGCAGGCAGGTTCGTCAACTCTCTCACCCCCTCCCTCCTCCTTTGGGTGACTTTATCCTGTCCTCACTTTGTATCCTGAAATGAGGGACAAAAACAAGTTCCCCTGCTACAGCACCGGGGAGAGGAGACAGGTCTGCAGAGGAGCGACAGGTTGGCCCCAGAGATAATAGGCTACTGTGCCTATGGGGCTTCATGTTCTGTACAGAGCCCCTTCTTAACCATGATCTCTTTTAAGTCATGCATTTAATTAGCAGATGCTCACTGAGGAAAGGAAACACCAGGTGCTGATGCAGGCAATGAGGACACCTGGAGGGCAGGTGAAGTCCCCATTCTCAGAGAGTGAGAGACAGGCAGCAAGTGGCTAAAGGAATGTGACCATTTTAGACAAAGACAAAGGAACTGAGGGCGTCAGCAAGGGTAAATGGATGTCATGTGACTTTGTCTGCGTCTTGACAGTCAGTTAGTGCTCATGGAGACAGGGTGGTCAGGGCCTCTCTAAGGAGGTGATATCTGTGAACACAGCCCACGGTGATGGGCCTTCTCTGATGCAGATGGAAAGCCGTGAGCATGAAGGTTCTGGGGCAGAAACGAACTTGAACTTGGAATGTTTGCAGGATAGTTATGGTCGTTGTGAGGAAAATTGGAGAAGATGGGGAAGGGTTGGCAGGGTCTAGAGAGCAGGTCTCAGATGTGACCCTCTAGCATGTCTGTTTACTAAATTAGAAACACGAAACCCAGGGAGGTGAAGTGGCCAGGCCCATACAAATGCGACATTGGCTTTATTCCTTGTGTATTGTTCACACCGGATCCCATGCTGCCCCTATACTAGATGTCTCTGTGGACCACAGCCACTGGGAGGAAAGAGCTGTAAAGACCAATCTCATGCCTCCACCACAGGGCCTGTCTTTCTCCTGGCCTTCAAGGACACATTCATGCATTCACTCAACAAACATGTTGTAGACACACTATGTGCCAAGACCCGTTCTAGAAGTCAGAGATATATTCATAAACAAAATTAATTAAAACTTCTCTCCTTATGGAGCTGACAACTGACTGAAGAGAGTTAGAAACTGAACACACATCTGTAAGAAAGTGCTATGGAGTAGACAAGATGGAGAGGGAAGAAACGCTGGTGACAGACAGGGCTCAAATTTCACTGAGAACTTATGGGAGAAGTGACAGCTGGCTGCCCAAAGTTCTGAAGAAAGAGAGAAGGGAGCCATAGAGCTATCTAGGGGAAAAGAATTTCGGGCAGAAAAATAGAAAATGACCTGAGCTGAGAATGTTGAGTTTGGGGAAGAGATAATGAGGACCCAGAACTAGCTAGTAGGTGGTCCCTGGATCCACACTGGTCCAGCTCAAATTCCATGAGTAGAGGGACCATCACTGGCTCCAAGTACTCCCCACCAAGATCCGGGGCCACTGTCCAATGTCTTTGCCCATCCAGAGTGCCCAGGTCCTAGCACAGACTCTTGGGGAGGTTGGGACAGCCAGTGAGGATGCCAGTCTCCCAGCTGGGGCTACATTTCAGCAGCAACCAAGCATCTTAGGCTGCCGGCTCCATCTCAGCTCTTCAGATAGTTTATGCATCACAGCAGCCAGCCAGATCTTAATGAAAGCTAGTTACATAAATTTGGGTAAAACAGCAACAAAAGCACTTCTTATAGCAGGAGACATCAGCTCTGTTTTGTCTCCTTGCTCTCGGCATGCAAGTGAGTTACTGCGAGCAGGCACTTCAGGAGGAAACATCGTTTTGCAGCTTTTTACCTTACCACGGGGTACTGACTCAAAAGATCATTTACTGTTAAAAAATAGAAATCCCTTCCCCAATATTCTTCTCTTTTCCGTCTTAAAAAAATTTCAACATCCATCAACTGACAGGGGCTTGCATTCCTACCAACAGCTTTAGAAGGTGTGTGTGCTGCAGAAATTCCCTGGGACGCTTCCAGACTTCAGTACCAGTCAGGTTAGACACTTGGCACAACACAATAGCAGATGAAGTCCTCTATAGTGAATGAAGCACACTGGCAGGTGGTGGGGGCAGGGGTGAGTGTGACCTGTGGCCTGACATTGGATTGATCTCCTGGGCTCTGCTCTTGGCTGTGACACTTACTTCCTGTTTGAGTCACATCCCTCTAAGGTGATCTTAGAACCTTCACCTTCATCCTAGCACTTTGGAGATTTGGAACAACAAGGAACAGGTAAGCATTAATAAAAAGCTGGGAACCTCCAGCAAACTCCTGGAAGAAGACCTCAGTTTCCTCATCTACAAGATGGGGGTGAGACTGGTATCTGCCACCAAGTGTGGTGACATTAAACAGAATAGCCATTGCAAAGTAATTAGCACCAAAATCACTCTGTAAAGTCATCACTATTAGGTTTCTAGTACAATCATAGATTAAGCTAATCTTCTGGAGTTGGGCCTGTTTATTATAAAGAAATCCAGATGGTCATGACAGCACGTGGCTGGAATCCTGCCGCTCCAGGGGCAGGGGCAGGAGGCTCAAGAATTTGAGGTCATCCTTTGCTACATAGCAGGTGTGAGGCCAGTCTGGGACAGTGAAATCTTGTCTCAAAGGGGGGGGGGGAGGAATGAAAGAGCGGGAATGAAGGAGGGGAGAAGAGATGGAGAAATAAAGGAAAGAGAGGAGGGAGGGAAAGGCACCAAAGGAAGGAAAACAGAGGGAGAGAAGAATAAATCCAGAGACTTATTCTTCAAATAAATCATGATCATAAATATTCTGAAGCTGGCTTCTTGGCTTTGCACATAGGCTTCCTAAGAACATCACTTGTCCAGAGATACCTCAATAATTGGGTTCATTGTGGGTCCTACCCAATGCCTCCTCTGTGCAATGTGTTAGACTGTGGGATCCCTAAGTACCTCCCAGCCCTGATCCACATCTTTAAACAGAACCTGGCTCCATGAAGGAGAAACCTGGGTCCAGGAAGATCACCGTCTGCCCTCCACAGGAGAGCAGAAAACTCCTCTTGTAATCAATCAATCCCCTTGTTCTTGGTGGCCGGCTTGCACATTCTTCTCTTCTGCAAGGGAACCTATTGCACTTCTCCCCTCAAATATGTACATACACATACACTCATGAACACATTCACGCTCATCTGTGAGTATGTGCACACATGCCCATTAGTACACACACATGCTAACACACACACACACACACAGGTCCCCACCTCTGGCAGCACCCAGCAAGGTGATTGCAATCTCCTCAGAGAACTGTAGCTGCTGCGATTGCTTCATCCAGTGGAAGAGGCTGGCAAATCTCCCACAGATTGTCTGGAGATGGAGAACAGCTGAATCCCTTTCTAGAAGAAAAGATGGGCAACAGATCTGAGTCCTTGATGCCCCTACCCCTGCTCACACTGATTTTGCAATGTAATTTTCTCTAATCCAAACTTGGACCAAATGTGTGCAGATTCACAGGCCCTACTGTAATGAGGCCAGCAAGTTCAAGGCTAGGGGTCCCTGATGCAGAAGGGGATCTAAGAATGGACAGTCATTCCACTCTAGACAGCAGAATACAGGTAATGCCCTTAGTGACTGAGTCCCAACCCGTTGTCATTTTAGATGGTCTCCCTGGGCTTTCGTTTCTCTAGCTGGTTTCACATCAGCAACTGAGATCCTCATATTGAGTAACAAGACTGAAATAACAGTGTGCACTGGCTTCGTACACCAGTCCCACCCAAACCTCAGCGTGAGGGAACTCAGAACCAGGGTTATCCTGCCACATGCTAATCCCCCTCACCCATGTGGCTGTAAACTAGGTCTGTGTTTCTCTGAAGTCCCACCCAATCCTCACAAGCCTGAAGGTAATGTTACTTAGAGCCAGGTGTCTCAAACTTCAGTGTGTACCAGAATCCCCTGGAGAGCGTTGAAACCCAACAGCTAACCCTTGCCCCTGTAACAGATGATACGAGAGGTCTGGGATGCACCCTGGGAGTTTGAATTTCCAACCGGTCATCAGTGGATGCTGATGCTGGTGCCCCAGAAACCACAGTGGGAACTCCTTAAAGCTAGATGTTCAGAGGAACTCCCGTATCAACTTTCTACAGCAGCCAAGGCGTGTATGCTGGCTACTTTTATATCAACTTGACATATAAGCTAGAGTTGCTGGAGAGGACAAAGCCTCAATTGAAAAATGCCTCAATAAAATTGGCCTATAGGCAGACCTGTAGAGCATTTTTTTATTTAGTAATTGATGGGGAAGGGCCCAGTACATGGTGGGCAGTACCGTTCCTGGGCTGGTGGTCCAGGGTTCTATAAGAAAATAGTCTGAGGAAACCATGGTTAACAAACCAGTAACCAGCACTACTCCATGGCCTCTGTATCAGCTCCTGACTCCAGTTTCCTGCCCTGTCTTGAGTTCCTCTCCTGACTTTCTTCAATAATGAACGTTATGAAAGCATAAGTCAAATAAACCCATTCTTCCCCAACTTGCTTTTGGTGGGGTGTTTAATCACAGCAATAGTAACCCTAACTAAGACACCATGTAACGACATTGAGTTGAGCTTCAAACTAAAATCAGTAGAAACCCCACTTGATGCCATGGCTGGGAGTCTCATTTCTTCCTAGAAATGAGTCCAGTCCATTGAAATATGCAGCTATCTAGAACCCAAAGCTTCTGGAAGGGTGGAGGATAGAACTCAGAATGGAAATAAGAGCCAGATGGTCAAGGCATCAAAGAGGTTTAGTAGCAGCCTTGAGGTCAAATTCTGCAAGCAGGATGGGTTGGCAGAGATTATTCCGGATGTGTGTTTTCATGATCAGAGCTCTCTTTAGTCACATGTGGAGACACGAGAACATGGAGGGGAACCCCAGAAAGTCGATGCACAGACTTGCCAAGAACCCACCTCTACAAGCCATGCCAGTACTGTCAGGCAGAGTCTAAGCCTTTGATGATGCCACTCCACCTGCTCACTGTGCCTCAGTTTCCATATACGTTCAAAGGGAGATTGATTCCTGTCACCTTAAGGTCCCTGCTTGACTGAATAAACAAGCAGCATTTAAAAATAAATACCTGTACTAGCAGCTCTTTGACATCGGGTATCTATAAATACCTCCCCTCATCATCCTTATTAGCGCTGCAGAGTCCTGTAAGTTCCAAGTTTTGCTCAGCACTTTCCAAATGTCATTGATGTCGGCAAGAGCTTTGAAAGAGTCCAGAATGGATGCGCTTCCTGCAGCTTTCTATTTCGTCCTTTCTCCTGGAAGTCTGCTTTGGGAATGAAGTAGCTGTTCTACTGAGTACTTCTCCCACTTCAATGGCTCCGACTCCTGGTCTCAGCACCCCTGCGCTTGCCACCGCCCAGAGCTATATCAAGCATTAATTAAAAGCAAACTGGGACAGCACAGTATGGTGGTATACGCCTGTTTTCCCAGCACTGGGGAGATGCAGGCAGAAATATCACTGCAAGCTTGAGGGCAGAGTGATCTACAAAGAGTCCCAGGCCAGCCAGGGGTCCTTAGAAAGACTCTGTCTCAAAATAACAATAGTAATAATAATAATAAAATAAAACCATCCTGCAAATTAGAGAGACATCCATAACTAATGTTGCTCTATTATAATTAGGCAAAGTAGCCTTTAAAACAAATAAAAGATTTGCATTAAGCAGGTGAACAGGTGGGCTCTGCACAGGACAGCACCCTGCAGGAGGCTGGCCAGGGCCACTGAAAGAGAGTTGGCTGTGGGGTCAACCCAAGGATCCATCCCACAACCAGTGTGTCAGCTAAGACATGTGGACTCCAAGAAGTGGAAGCAGCATTTCCCTGTGTCCCAAAGCTCATAGGGCCAAAAGAAACCTTCGCTTTACTTTGTCTTCAAAAACTGCCTTTGCGGTGTATTTCTTTAAAGAGGAGAGGGCAGGAAAGGAGACTGCAAATCTGCTCTCAGAGTTCCCAGCCTGGGGCTTTGCAGGGTCAGTCCCGATTCTTAAAAAACAGCCTACAGCAAATGAAATCCTTTCATTCTCATCCTCTTGGGACCTCTTAGCCCCTGCCCTCCTGAGAGATGTGTGCTTACCTGTGGGAAGCATGGGCCATCGGCTGCATCCTCAGAGCGGACACCTCTGTCTTCATCCTGGCACAGGTGGACTTCCAAAGTGCCAAAGCAGTTTTCATAGATGGTGACAGAGAAGATGAGCCAGGCCTCTCGGCTCGGTGGTCTGGTCTAGGCACCCCCGACAAATCTATGACATCTATGGATTGTGCCCTGACTACAGTCCACATCCCTTGTCAAAAAAAAAAAAATCTTTCTGAAATCAGGCAGTGACATTGATGTGAGCATCTTATTCTTTTTTATTTTTCTAACCTAAACTGGCAGATGCTCCAAAACTCAAATATTAAAGGTAAGGAGTACAGCAGTATAGCTCAGGGGTATGACCTGTGCTTAGTAAGTGCGAGGCCCTGAACTCAATTCCCAGCATCTATAAACAAATAATAAATAAGTAATAAACAGTCACATAGTCCACGGAAGTAACTAGCGTCTCCTGGGTTTGGGTCTGATTAACTCTGCTCCTGCTTTGATATGGTTCTGGGGTTTTTATTCCAGTTAATGGAGTGCTGCCATTGACAAAAAGTCAGGCTTCGAACTGGCATTAATGATAGCTTTCAGCAAGGATGCAAAGGAACTGATTATGTCTCCTTCAGGTTTTTGAGAAGTGTGTGTATCGTGTGTGTGTGTGTGTGTGTGTGTGTGTGTGTGTGTGTGTGTGTGTGTGTTTATAAGAAAGGTCTTATGTAACCCAAGCTGGTCTCAAGCTCTCTTCCATGTAGCCAGAGCTATACATGAAGTCCTCATCCCCCTGCCTCCACCTCCTAAGTGCTGGAAGGACAGGTGTGTGCCACTATGCCCGGTTACTTACTGTGTGTTAAGGAGCTGGAATCCCCAAACTCATTAGTGAACTGAACAACAGACCAACGTTTCTAACAGAGCTCTACGGAAACCAAACAAGAACTCTGATGCTATTTGCCTCTTGTCTCCTCTGCCCCAACCACCCTAGCTGTCTTACTTCTTATAAAGCTCCCAACAACCCTGGAAAGTTGGAGAAAACCATTCCTTTAACGATTCCATAATGGTCACCTGGAAACCAGCTTCTTATTCAAAGTCTTCAGAGCTTGTTACTGGAGCTGAGATCTATACCGATGTCTCTGGTTGAGAAATGTGTTTGACTTTACACATCAGATACTGCTAGCCTGGGTGGTGCTTTCAAACTCACGCACTAGGGTCACACCCAGACATTGTCTTTACGTAAACAGTGCATGGTGCCTAAGCTAGAGTGAGTTGGGTCCAGGAGCTCTCTGCTTCGCGCTCAGAAACAGCCCTAAGGTGGGCAGAATGCTGATCCTTATCAAAAACATGTTCTTTTGCTTTCTGGGCCGCCGTTAAGGCAACCCTCCACACCTGCGCTCTCTGTTTCTGGGCGGAATGGAAAACTCCGAGGACTAGTGAAGGTGAGATCATGAACAGGAAGGTCTCCACTCCTCGGGTGGCTTTGGGGAATCGCATTCACCCCACCCTTTTCGTATTTCACTGGACTGTGATATGAGTGAGAATTGGCTCTGTTTTATGACATTTTAGGAATATTATGTCATGTGACTCACCCTGGCACGTAAACCTCTGAACAGATGGGAACCACACAACTCTGCTTGTCAGAGTCAGGCTCCCTTCAAAAGAAGCCCAGGTGTGCAGCAGAAGCTGACCTGCGGCTGGGGTCCGCTGGCACCCTCCTCTGGAGGGGATTGGTATGTTCTCCACTGCCTATCAGGTCCCAACTGCTAGATTCCAAGGAAAGAACCCTGGAGGCAAAGGCTGTGCTGTCCAGGTGCCCCCAACTACCATCAGCACCTGTGCAGAGCTCCTTGGAGATGGTGAACTATTCCCTGGTGTACCCCATATTTTCCGGTGAATGGTTTTAATGTCATTTCAGACAGGAACTCCATGGGAGCTGGGCAGGGTCTTATATAGGTAGCTCTAGCAGCCTTGAGCTGATGGCAATCCTCCTGCTTCAGCCTTCTGAGCGCTGAGGTTATAAGTGTGTGCCACCATACCCAGGTAGTCTCCCTGTTCATACCACGAGCAGGAATTCAGTTTCCACTACCTCAGCTTCAATCTCCTAGGATCAACAACCCCACAAAAATACAAAAGGACCCACCCCTCAACCCCCCACCCCAGTAAAATCCCACCTTCCTTCAAAACTTGTAGTTTTCAGTTCCGGTGAAATGTGTCCTCTCTTCTTGTGTTTGTGGCAGGAGCCAGCCACAGAGAAAAGAAGATCCAAGAGGAAAAGAAATGCTTGCATCCAAATGACAGTGGGTGGAGAATGAGAAGCAGGGTGAAGCAGTGGGTGTGTCCCAGTCTCTCCCAGCACAGCTGGGGACACTCACTCTGGACAAGGCCCAGCTCAGAAGAGTTCTGTTCCCAGAGCCAGGCGTCCCAAAGTAATTACAATTCCATTTTCTATCAAAAGGCAATTTTCTCTGAGACAGCAAAAGGCCTCTGCCTCAATGTCCCCAGCTCTATAAAATCAATGATTCGTGTCACAGAAAGCCAGCAGTGACATTTCATCTCACTAGTTTGCATTCCCAAGGAGCAAGCACAGGCCCAGAGACAGACAGGACTGCCTGGAATCACAGGGTATCTGTGACAGAGGTTTCAAACATCCCTCATGGGGCCCAGCCTTGCTTCTTTTCTCTGTCGTGGTCAAGGGCCCTAGAAAGGGCTCAGAAGAGAGGTTGGAAGCATTTGGGAGTACTTGAGCCTTCTAATCTTGAGAGCTGGAACTAGGGATATGTCCAAGGGAGTCAGGGGCTTCCTGCCTCTGAGCATCCTGGAAAGCCTGAGTCAGAGGCTTAGGCCATGGCTCCTCAATTCAACCTTCCAGGGGCATCCTCTTCAATGACATTTTGGCCTGCCCACCTCCTAAAAGGACTACAAGAATGTGATGTCCTAACAGACCTCCAGAGTCAATTCAGTTGTGTTTGAGAAAAGGGACTATTGGCTGACTCTTCGCCCAGCTCCCTCTTTGGTTTGAGAACAAAAGAGCAGACAGTCAATGGTGTGACCTTTCACCTAATCAGCCTATCCCTTGCACTACTGATCTGGGTGCTGGCCCATCCCCCAACCCAACAACTGAGGAGGCATGACACACCAAGGCCTTCTGGGGCAGAGAGGAGTCTCGGAGCTGGACATGGACTGTGGTAGTGGGCTTGAGGTCACTCGTGCATCATCCCAAGGCCTCTTCCATTCTGGTTCCAATGCCAGATAACAGGCATTTGCCTAGTCTGGTAGGCTGCCCAAGGCAGATCAGCAAGCCTTGTTCGTGGACCTCTTGCCTGGTGACCACTGGCAACCACCAACCTACACACTTCTGAGCTTCACACGTTCACACACAAATGGTCTGAGACATCTCAAGGAGTAAGTTCCAGGAATGGGTAAGCACATTCATTCTGCAGGAACTCGTACCTTCCCACACAACTAAAATCAAATAAAGTGAAGTCTTTAGCCCCACCTGAGAGACTCCTGAGGCCCCACTCTGCCCTCTCACCATCTCAGACACACTGGCCAGCCGTGTGTCCCACATGCTAGGCTCGTCCCCCCTTTGCACCTTTTTTTCTTTTCTGCTTGGAGCGATTCTCTCTTTCCGTGTCTGAGATTCTTCTCTGTTGTTTGTAAAATAACTGTTTATTCTTCATTCTAAAGTCCCTAACTGTTTGGTTTTAGATACTCGCCTTGACCATCCTGTCTAAGAGTCCAGTCACCAAGTCACGTTCTATTGTCACAGTGTCCTTGGAGGCAGGATCTTCATTTTCGTTCCCTAGCAACTAGAACAATGTCTCTCTCACATGTTGGAGAAGCTAAATGAGTATTTGTTGAATGACTGAATGAATGATATGATCTGCTTCATTCTAAGATCCTCTTATCTGTTTATTATTTATCCCCCGCCAGAAGAATGAGAATTCCCTGAAAGCCTCTCTGTTTTGTTCCCACCAGGGTCTCTTTGGTGCCTTGAACAGTATAGGAGCCCATTGTAAGTGCTGAATAAAGAACTGCTGAATGGCTCCATCATCTGGGGACATGGATACTGTTCCAATCAACAAACAATTTTACTTGTGCTCAAAAAATATTTTTTATTTATTTTTGAGACAGCATCTCACTATGTAGCTCTGACTGTCCTGGAACTTGCCCTGTAGACCAGGCTGGCCTCATAATCAGAGAAATCCACTTGCCTCTGCCTCCTGAGTGCTGGAATTAAAGGTGTGTGCCACTACACCTGGCTAAGCAACATTTTTTAAAGGCGCAGTGCCTTGGTGTTCTGTTGCTATGAAGAGACACCATGACCATGACAACTCTTTTTTTAAAAATATTTATTTATTTATTATGTATACAATATTCTGTCTGTGTGTATGCCTTCAGGCCAGAAGAGGGTACCAGACCCCATTACAGATGGTTGTGAGCCACCATGTGGTTGCTGGGAATTGAACTCAGGACCTTTGGAAGAGCAGGCAATGCTCTTAACCTCTGAGCCATCTCTCCAGCCCCCCATGACAACTCTTATAAAGAACTTAATTGGGACTTGCTTACATTCGGAGGTTTAGTCCATTATCATCATGGAAGGTAGCATGACATCATACAGGCAGTCCTGATGCTGGAGAAGGAGCTGAGAGTTCTACACCCAGATCAGTAGGCAGCAGGAAGAGAGAGTGACGCTGGGCCTGGCTTGATCATTTAAAACCCAAAAGCCCACCCCCAGTGACACACTTCCTCCAACAAGGCCACACCAATCCAACAAGGCCATACATCCTAATCCTTTCCAATAAAGCCACTCCTTATGAGCCTATGGGGACCATTTTCATTCAAACTACCACACACAGTACATGGACCTTCTCCAAAACTATCCTTAGAAACATTTATGGAGGAGACAAGGGTATGAACGAATTTATTTCAAGTCCATGGAAACGTGTGAGCAGGAGGTTTGGGAGGCACAGGGAAGAAGCCACTTCTCACCTGGATGCACGGGAAGTCTTTAGAGAGGACACTGCATCTTAATCAAATCATAAAGGACGAAGGGAAGTTGGAGGGGTGCCCAAGTGAAGGAATGGAGCACAGTGCTTGGTGAGCCAGAAACTCTGGGGGAGCTGAGCTTGTGGATTCTCAACTGTTCAAAAGAGGAAATCTCCCCTGCTATTTAAAGACCCTTTATAAACAAGCCACGGGAAGACCAGACATTTATTATATGAACTGAATAGAACTTTAAAGTCTAAGAAATATGAAGTCCCTGTTTTTACTCAAGACACATGGAACACAGATCAGATACCACACACACTTTTTTTTCAAGATAGGGTCTCATTCTATAGCCCAGGCTAATCAATAACTCACTACGTAGCCCAGAATGGTCTCAAATTCACAGTAGATTTTCTGATCTCAGCCCCTCAAGCGCTGGGACATGGGCATGAGCACCATAGCTGCCAATGTCACAATTTTCAAAGCAATAATTTCTTCATGTTTTCCTGGCCCTTGTTCACTTGATAAAATGTATATTTCAAAAGTCGACCTGAGGGATGGGTGAGACAGCTCAGTACATACATAATGTCACTTGCTGCCAAGCTTCCTGCCTTGAGTGTCTGATCCCCAAGGCTCACGCGGTAGAAGGAAATAAGTGACTCCTGCAAGCTGTCCTCTGACCTCCATCCATATGCTGCAGTTGTGTGTCCTACCCACAAAATAAATAAGTGTAACAATTTTAAAGGCTCTTCGTTCAGGGGACAGGAGGGGGATATCACAGGCAGAACACAGGCGATTCCTAGTACAGCTGAACTCGAACCCTGTCTCAGCCTGTGATGACTACAGCATTCTTTATACACTTCAAGCAGGGGACAAACCACACAAAGTAAACCCTGATGTCAGCTAGGGACTTGAGTTAATGATAACGTATCAATATTGGATTCTCGGCTGTGATTAGTGCCTCACTAATACAAAATGGCAATGAAACAGGACAGCAATGGGGCAGGGCTTCAAAAATTGCTTCCTTCAAAGATAGATGCAATCGAATTTTTGAAAAATTATGTGTACAGTTATATTTTTCTTATATGTTTTCTAATCCTCAGGTTCAATTCTTAGTAGTGCCATGAAAAAAAAAGAACTCCATTTACAACAGGTTGTTTTGGCAAATACCTTGGGCTAGAGAGATGGCTCAGTGGGTAAAATACTCGTTACCCAAGCTTAAGGACTTAAGTTCAAGTCCCCAGAACCCAAGTAAAGCCAGACGAAGTAATAGGTTTCTATAATTCTAGCACTCTTATGGCAAGATGGGAAACAGACCAGACAATCCCTGGAAGTTCATGGGCCAGCTAGCCTGCCATGCAAGGCAGCAACCATCTCAAGCAAGGTGTGTCTGTGAAGAGACAAAATGACCAGGGCAACTCTTATAAGGAAAACATTTAATCGTGATCTCACATATAGTTCAGAGGTTCAGTACATTATTGTCCACGGCAGGGGAGCTTAGCAGTGTGCAAACAGGCATGGTGCTGGAGAAGGAGCTGAGAGTTCTATATCTTGCAGGCAACAGGAAGTAGACTGAGACACTGGGTAGTATCAAGCCCACCCTCACAGTGACGTAACTCCTCCAAGGCCATACCAACTCCATCAAAGCTACACTTTCTAATAGTGCTACTCCCTATGAGATTATGGGTCAATTGAATCCAAACTACCATAAGGTGAAAGGACAGAGCCAACTCCTGCAAATTTTCCTCTGACCTCAACACATATGCTGTGACACCCATGACACATATGGAAGGGCACAGAGAGAGAGAGAAAGAGGGAGGGAGGGAGGGAGGGAGAGAGAGAGGGATGGGGTGATAGGGGCTAGGCAACAGCAGAATTATGGCCAAGGGATAACAAGGCTAGATCCTGAGACTTGGGAGGCTGACCAAGCCTTGTAGGCATTGAGAAGACAGGACCATGGGTAGAGGAATCAGTGAGGAGCCCAAGTCACTTACAAGTACGCACAGACATATTATCATCTAGTTATCATAAACACAACTTTATGATCGAAGAGGCTGCTTTCGACCCTCTTGTCTCCCTACATCCCACGACAGTGCTGAGAAGTTACAAGTGGCCATGTTCCCCAAAGAAAAGAGGACCCAAACTGCAGTCACATGCTATCTTCCACCCATGAACTACGACACTGGAAGATTCTTAAAGGAGATGCATTCAGTCCTGGAGGCAGAGCTGCCAAGTAAGATGGTACTCTTCCTTCTAGACCTTTTGTAAGATCGTACTGCTATGCATCATGCTTTCTTATTCTCTGTATCATTAACACTGGAATGTCATAAAACATTTTTATAAAGCCACCATTTTTAGTTGTCACATAATATTCCACTCTAAGAATGTCCTGTCATTTACTATTCTCCCATTATTGGACACTTAGGGAGTCTCCAGGGCTTCACTGTTATGAATAGCCCTGGGATGGTTTTCCTTGTACATAAATCTCCGTCTACATCCCTCATTATTTCCTTGAGGCAGAGTCTTAGAAGTGTGATTGCTGGAATGTTTGCTACTTTGATGGATTTCACATTTCACTGTTCCACCTCTCTGGAGTCCTAATGGCAAAAGATAAACGTCTGTGACAAGATGCATGTTCCAAATCGGGGTATTGAGCTCGGCTGACAGATCACAGTGCAGAGAGTATATTCCCAAAGGCCAGTCTGGATCTTTATTCTGTGGCATTTATTTGGCCCCTTCTATATGGAAGGGACTGACAACCAACAGGGGGAGCTATTAGTTTCCTTTGAAAATGTCCCAAGATGAGAAGAGAAAGAAGGTCACATAGCTGCCAAAATCCCAGGACCCAGTAAACAGAAGACAGCATCTTTTTGGCTTATCCTGTTGCTGGACTCAACAAAAAACTGCTGGGCCCAGTTCACTTTAACTTTAAAAGAACAATGAACAACAAACTTTTTTTTTAGTCCAAGTGAGTCCATGCTCTATTCAGGATATAGTTATGCTAAAACCTCACTGTTATCTAAAAATGCAATGTAATAGGTAGACATGTTGGCTTTTTTTCTTTGCTCTTATTAACAGCCCTGCTCACATTGCACACCAGCAGCTGTGGGAAGGCCATCAACCACATAGCCTGGTGGCACACATGAGTTGAGAGAGCACAACTTGGTGCCCAGGATTTGACAACAGTTAAAGGAGCCCAGCATTGCAGCTTTGTTAAATGTGGTGGTTGGTTTCACTGGGGGAAACCTTAACGCAAGGACTCCTATCTTAGAGAGCAAGCAACAGAAAAATCGAGAGATGCCCAAGTAGCCTTGACTGTTGACTACGTGGAACACTAAGCTTTGAACGGATTCTGCCATCCCTGGGCCTGAAAGTACTGACAGCACATATGATACACCAAGGTCATGTGTCTTTTCTGGTGGACTGTGAAGAAGGCAACCGAAGACAAGCTGAGGCTACAGACCTGAAAAATACTTCAGCCCACAGGCTGCACTCTTTAAAGGAGTAGAAGAAACAAGCCTCTCTCTCTCTCTCTCTCTCTCTCTCTCTCTCTCTCTCTCTCTCTCTCTCTCTCTCTCACGCACACACACACACACACACACACACACACACACACATGGAAGAGAGAGCTATAACACCTCTGACAGGTCGTGCCTTGGCAGTCCTTTTCACAATATGCTCTAAATTAATAGCCTCGGGAGATAATGGTTTGTAAAGCAGGAGTTTGTATGCAACCAGGGGGAATGTTCTGCTGCTTATTATGAAGCTATATTTATTTGCAGCCAGATTATGAGCAAACAAGGTTAAATACCACAGAGAGGCAGAGAGAAAGATAGAGAGACAGAGACAGAGACAGAGAGACCCAGACTTGGTTCCTGCTTGGTGCCCTCACTGCCCCACACACCCCTTTGCTTACCAGTGGTTTTCTCTTTGTTCTTTCCCCTTCTTAGAGCTCTTCTCCTTTGTTCCTTTATTTTTCCTGTCCCTTGCTTTCTTTTGATTTTGTCTTTCTCCTCGAGGCAGGAGAATGGCTAAATTCAAAATGAATCTAAGTCTATCGAATGGACAGATAATTTTGTTGTGAAAGGAAACTGAGGCACAGGAAGTGAAGAGACACAGTGTCTACTCTTCAGGATTGGGGGTCTAAGCTCCTTTCTCTGCACACAGTTCCTCTTTACTGTATTAAGCTTCTCATAAGCTATAATGGTGTTTGATAAGTTCAGTGACTTTCTTTTATGGAGTGAATTGTATGCTTTAAGAAGATATGTTAAGGGGTTGGAGAGATGACTCAGCTACAAAGAGCACTGGCTACTCTTCTAGAGGTCTGGGCTCAATTCCCAGCACCCACATTGCAATTCACAACTGTTAAGTCCAAACCCAGGGGGGATCTGACATCCTCTTCTGGTCTCTGTGTCACTTCTCTCTACGTGATGCACAGATTCAGGCAAAACTCTCAAATAAAAAAAATAAATTAAATCTCTTTTAAATTTTTAAGTAAATGGATAAATAAAAATATCTATTAACATCTGTGGTGGTTTGAACATAACTGGCCTTCATAAGCTCATAGGGAGTGACATTATTAGGAAGTGTGGCTTTGTTGGAGGCAGATCACTGTCGGGGTAGACTTTAAGGTCTCCTTTGCTCAAGCTTCACTTAATGTGACACTCAGACCACTTCCTGTTGCCTGTGGGATCAAGATGTAGCTCCCTTCTCCAGCACCATGCCTGTCTGCATGCTGCTATGTCCCGCCGTGATGATAATGGACTAAACTTCCAAAACTGTAAGGCTCCCAATTAAATGTTTTACTTTTTAAGACTTGCCATGGTCATGGTGTTTCTTTACAGCAATAGAAATCCTAACTAAGACAACATCCTAACCAAGCCAAATCTGTGAGGCCTTGTTTAGAAATAAGGGCTTAGTAGAAATAATCAAATCAAACTGGAGATGGGTGGCCCTAAGTCCAAGGAGTAGTGTTCTTCCAAGAATGCCATGTGCAGACACAGGAACAGAGAAACATATGAAAGAATGTCAAGGGATGCAGCGATAAGAGGGACACTTAGTCAACCAGCATGGAATGGCAAGGACAACCAGCAGTCAGCAGAAGTATGAGAAAGGCTGTGAATATACAGGAACCAACCTTGATGATGTCTTGATCTAGAACATCTGTCTTCCAAACTTAGGAAGAATGCATTTCTGTTCCTTTCCAGTCGCTGGAACTGTGGTCTATAGTGACCCTTCATAGCCATGGAAAAGGAACAGACTTAATGGTGCTCACACAGCTACTCACACTAGAGGCAAGGTGGCCACCAAGGTCTATAAGAAACCTCACCCTCTCAACTTACATGAGCAAGAAGATAGGCCTGCCTGCTATTATTAGCTACAAAGTGGTACAGGACACAGTCCTTGCCATCAAGGTGCACTTTTAGCCTAGTATAAGGAAAGCTAAACAGAGAGGAGGTGCAAAAGGTGTCATGGAAGGACCTGGCTGCCATTACTACAAACCCAATGGCTTCTGCCACTGGCTTTCCGGAGAAAAAAATACACAGCGGGATACTTCCAGAGTGGAACACCTCTGACGGACTTCATGTCCAAGGAACGTCCAGGCCATAGTCCAAGAAATGTACTATCATTCAGATATGTCAATGGGCTGGTAGTCAAAGGGGCCTCGAAACTGTTGCATCCAAAGGCCTGAGGTTTGTCTTACTAGACACCCATCCCTGTGCCTGAGAAGATCAAATACCTGTTTCTTGGCTCCTGTAAGTGCAAACAAGTTAGGAGGGGATATGAGAAACTTCAGGAGCTGTGAGGAGACCATCTTTGCCTTCCCCTATGTCCTTCCTTGAATACTAATATGTCCCATCTCTTTGCAGGTTAGCATCAACTGTCACAAGCATGAGGGACTTGCCTGGCCTGAACAAAGCCAGGGCTCCCCTAGCCTCCTAGGAACAGTGCTTCTTTGTTTGTTTTGTTTTTTGAGATAGAGTTTCCCTGTGTTGACAGCTTTAGCTGTCCTGGAACTAGCTCTGGTAGACCAGGTTGGTCTTGAACTCACAGAGATCCACCTACCTCTGCCTCCTGAGTGCTGGGATTAAAGGTGTGCGCCACCACCGCCCGGCAAGGCATGGTGCTTCTTATAGCGAGAGGCTGCCCAGTGGCAGAGGCAGGCACATTGTCACCTCAGCTCTTCTCAGGTGAAGCTCGGAGTCTACTTGGCTGCAGAAAAGAATTTTAGGATAAGCTGATATGAAACAGAATTGCAATTTCTTAAGAGATTTTAACATGGGTTAAAAAGGAAGATTTAAACGTAAGTTAAGAGAAACATGGATTAAGGAGATGCTGTTCCAGGAAAGAATGGCACAGCCAAGGTGGTGTGGGCTCCTCAAGAGGCAGTGCTTGTTGTCTTTGCATATGTATGACTCAGGGGTTCAGAGATTGTGTCTTCAAGGGGTTGCTAAGGGGAACCATAATCGTATAAACTGAAGACATGACCTCTCCATGGTATGGTTGGAAGGTGGTATTGAAGATATGCGGGAGAGTACAGCCAGAGGCATCTGGAAGAGTCCAGAGCAGAGAAAGCAGTAGACTGAACATGGTCAGCAGACTGGACCTGGCCAGGAGAGAAGCAGGATCAAGGTGTGGGGGGGAGGGGGGAGTTAGAGGGAAAGTGAGAGAGAGAGACAAAAAGAGGGGGAGGAAAGATACAGAAAGGGGAAAACAAAAAGAGTGAGCATAGCTGAAACAGCAGGGTTCTAGGGAGAATGAGTGGCTGCGGGGAGGGGGCCCATGACCCGAAGGGAGTTTAGGGTAGGAGGCGGTAAGAAGAGCTAGCATGCCAACATGGACTTTGAAATGGGTAACAGGTACTTGTGGTGCTGAGGGAGCCTGGAGGCCAGCATGTGCTTTGGTGTGCTAATAGGCACCAAAGATAGCGATGTGTCCCTCCTGCCTTTCGGAATTTGGGGGATATTGTAAATGGAAGTTTCTGTCCTGCCCAGTACCCCAGCTGTTCAGTTCCAACAAAACACACAGAGGCTTATATTAATTATAAACTGGTTGGCCAATTAACTCATGCTTATTATTATCTAGTTCTTACACCTTAAATTAACCCATAATTCTTATCTATGTTTAGCCATGTGGCTTACTCAGTGAGGCATTCTCATCTTGCTTCCTCTGCATCTGGCTGGAGACTTCAGGCTGAGCCTTTCTCTTTCCCAGAATTCTCCTAGTCTGGTCGCCCCACCAATACTTCCTGCCTGGCTAACCAGCATTTTATTAAACCAATATGAGTGACAAATCTTCACAGGGTACAAGACCATTAACCCACAGCAGGAAATGGACCTGACAATAATGTTCCCCGTGTCCTGGGTCACAGTTGAGTTCCTTGTCTCATGATTGTGAAGAATGATGAGCAAAGACAACAGAAAGCAAACACTCGGTGCTTGACAGAGAAACGGAGTGACAACCTCTCCCTACAGCAGATGGGTTGTCACCTACAGTTTTAAAGGGGGAGTTTTATATCCTGGGAAATCACCCAAATTGATCCAACTCAAATATAAATTAGGCATTGAGCTGGGAGTAAATCTCCTTGGTTGATTTGAAAATATATAGGAAAATCTGATTGGTCAATGAAAATGGGGCAGGTGAAAAACCTGTAGGTTCAGGAAAGTCCACTGGGGTTGGAGACAAAACTAAACAAAGCAAAAACAAACACAAAAAACACCCTCCAAAAGCTCCTGAGGGGTGGGAGTGGGGTGCTGGAACCAGGACCTCCACTGGTCTGGGCTTTTGAGATTCAGCTCCTTGTGAGCCCCTAGTGTTGGCTGCTTCTGGTTCCACTGGGAAATACGACATTTTTGTTTTCCTTGGTCCCCCATACCTCGGGGGCTCCCTTGTTCCCATTTCCTAGCAGTAGGGAGGCTCCTGAGGAGACTGACGGCTGAGAAGGTACAGCCCCAGGTCACAAGATGCTTTCACTGACAACAAAGTCAACAGTCTCACTTGTGACAGACATTCCAGGACGACATCTAGGAAACAGATGATGCCTTGAGCATGGGCTATTACAATTTTAATACTCCAATTGCAAAATCTCTCCCTGAGAAAACAGTATCGTCTCTATGTCATCAACCTTCAGAGCAAGTGTGGTTGGTTACACTTGAAGTTTTGATCACCAGCTGGCAAGAAGCTTTATCCAGACTCTGGGGTGAGGGGCTCCTCTCCTGTCTTGTCCCCTTAATTCTCCCTGTCTTGCTACCCCGCCTCATTCCGGAGAAGAATGGGCAGGGAGGGAGAAAGCTAACTCACCCAGGGATCTGCTGGAAATTCACTGGGAGCCCTGGGGTCCTCTTCCATTCTGACAACGGCTGAGGTGTCTGTTCTTGGCGCCTAGAAAATTAAAATGTCCTTTATATTTATAACCGGGACAATAATCTGCCTTAGGTTTTGAAACCCAAGCAGAATATAGTCAATTCAGCAGGCTTGTCAGATGCTAATCTGACCCTCTAATAATAAAACTGAAGGGAGGTGGAGGGGAAGCCTGGCTGTGTTGTCTGAGGATTTACTGGGGGTGGGGGGTGGGGGGTAGGGGGCTTTGAATTCAAATTAAATATTAGGAGGTAGGGAAATCGAATGCAGAAGAATGGTCTGAAAGCGATACAGGAATTGGCATAAAGAACAAGAGGTGGGGTGACAGCTGGGTGGGCTCAGGCAGAAAAGAACCAGAGGAAATGGAATAATAATGTTGCTGAGTACATTATTAACCTGGAGTCAGCTTATAACTTCCCCTCCTGAATTAATCCAGGGGGGGAATGAGGGAGGAGCTGGCTGCGGGTGGAGCTGCTGACGGTGGAAATATTGGGTGATGGGTTTCTTGAACATCTTTTGTGTTTTCATTTGTTTTAGTTTAGTTTGGAGTTCCAGCTTGGGCTCTGAATTAGTGAGATGTGAAGAGCTCAGGGAGTGAGGGGACCATGAGATGGTTAAGTAGATCAAATGCCTGCCACAGAAGCATGAGAAACTGAGTTTGAATCCCCAGATCTCAGGTGGGAAAATCAGGTAGGTCCCCAGAGCTCACTGGCCAGCTAAACTGGTGAACTCCCAGTTCAGTGAGATACTGTCCCCAAAAAAATGAGGAGCTGGAGAGAGGGCTCAGAAGGTAAGGTACCTTTTGCTCTTGGAGAGGACCTAGTTCAGTTTCTATCAGCAGCTACGTAGTGGCTCCCAACCATCCACAACTCCAGTTTCAGGGGTTCTGACATTCTCTTCCAACCTCCAAGGGTACCAGGCAGGAATGTGGTGCATATATATACAAATAGGCAAAACACTTATAGGCATAGAAATAAATCTATGATAAAATTTAAAAATAGATGTGCAGTGGAGGGCAGTTGGGGAAGACACCTGACATCACACTCTGGTGCCTGTTCCTGTGTGCACGCGTGCGCACACACACACATACAAACATAGAACGTATATGATATGAGATTCCCCTCTGTATGCTGTGAATACCATTGGTTAATAAAGAATCTGCTTTGGGCCTATTGCAAGGCAGAATAGGGCAAGGCGGGAATTCCAAGCAGCTAGAGGAGGAGAGAGTAGGCAGAATCAAGGGGACGCCATGGAGGTACTGAAGGAGAAAGATGCCAGCCGCCAGCCAGAACCTTACCAGTAGGTCACGAGCCTAGTGGTAAAATACAAAATAATAGAAATGGGTTAATTTAAGATGTAAGAGCTAGCTAGGAATACGCTAGAGTCATTGGTCAAGCAGTGTTGGAATTAATAAAGTTTTCTGTGTGATTATTTTGGGTCTGGGTGGCCAGGAAACAAACGAGTGGCCTCTGCCACCACATATACACACATACACAAATATTAACACCACACATATACACAATACACATACACACACATACATACACATACACACATGTACATACACACACTGTGGGGGAAGAGAATTAAAGGGAATGGAATTCTGAATTCTCTGTGTGTGGGAGAGTTCAAAACGAGATTAGTTTGGTTTTGCTCTGTTTCTTCAGTTAGAAGCTCTGTTTGGGGTGTGTGTGTGTGTGTGTGTGTGTGTGTGTGTGTGTGTGTGTGTGTACACAAGAAGACCCAAGATTGACAGAGGAGAGGATGTCTTTCTCCATCTCATCCACCTCACATACTGAGGCAGACAGAGCTTCTTGCACTAGATCTGAATCAAACCCTTTCAGGTAGTCTGGTGAGCCAGCTTGCTCTGGGGAGTTCCTGTGTCTACCTTGGGCATGCTGGGTTTACGTGTTTACATGACTTTTACATGGGTTCTGGGGATCCAAACTCTGGTCCTTACACTTGTCCAACAAGCAGGTTACCTGCTTGTTGAGTCATCCCCAGTACAAAAGCTTTTTTTCAATGATTTTTAAAATTTTTCATCTCAAATTATGGAAAGGTCGAGAGATTGATCTGTTCCCAAAGACTGTCCCCAGCTTGTCCTTCCCCTTATTCCCATGAGTGTCTTCTTATTCCCCAACATTGGAACAGCATAAGCCATTTGAGACACCTGACGAGCCCCAAAGTACACTTTGAGTATATCACAAGGGCTCTGTTCTAAGAAAGTGCTCCCTAAACACGCTGTTATGGTTTATGTGTCAAGAGTCTCACAAATGCTCATGTGTTTGGAGTGATAAATTCTCCCAGCAGATGGCGCTACCGGGAGCGGCTGCTAGGGCCAAGTCAGAGGAAGTTAGGTTACAGAGAACTTACCTTTGAAAAGCCAGTCACATTAGGACCTCCACTGTCACCACTGCAGCTAGTCATGGCCACCGCCTCCTCCTCTTCCTTCTCTTCTTTCTTTTCCTTATTCTTTTCCCTCGCCCCACATCCCACACCCTCTACTTCCAGGCCACCACAAAGTGATGGTTCTTTGTTCTATTCCACTCTCCACCACAGGCCTCACAGCCCCCAAGTGATGGAGCCACAGGGATCCTTGCCACAGACCCCAAGTGACCGAGCCGAGTGACTGTGGACTGAAACACCTAAAACCATTAGCCAAAAGCCACTTTTCCTCCATGAATATCGTTCATCTCCAGCACTCTGTCACAGCGACAGAAACGCTAACTGATTCTTCTGGTCTTAGCAGAAATTCACCTTGTCCTTTTCATAGGATATGGGAGGAAAAGAATTAACACTGTTTATGTAAAGCTTACCTTGTTGGGGCATTGTGACTGTAAACATGCTGCTTCTACACATTGTGCTTCAACTAGCAGCCCCACGAGTTCAGCATCTTCTGAAGATGCACTCCCTTTTCTAGGTGGCAGCCACCCCATGTTAAAAAGTTCTTTCTTGCCAAGTATATTTCTCCGTGTTAAACAGTATCAGCATGGTCTTCTGCAGCTTGAGTATACCTAATCTGAAAATAAAAATGCTGTGAAATCTGAAGTTTGGTATGATTTGTATGTGTGTTCACGAGTACATCTATGTACGTGGTGTCTGTACATGTATGTATCTGCAGGTAAGCATGCCTACACATGCACACATGGAGGCTGGAGAGCATCTTGCTCTCCACCTTCGCTTTTGAGGCAGGGTCTCCACCCCCCCCTCCCACGAAACTGGAGCTCACTCATTGCCCGGGCTTGCTGGCCAATGAACCTCCCATGGTCCTTTTACCTCACTTCCCCCAAATCACAGGCACATGCTCTCCTGCCCAGTCTTTTATATGAGCTCAGGTTCTCGTGTTTGCACAGCAAGCATGTTGCCTACTGAGCAATCTCCCCAGTCCCTCAGATCTAAAGCTTTTCTGAGTGTTAATATGATGTCACAGGTAGAAAATTTTACACCTGCCCTCATGGGATGGATCACAGCCAAAACACAAGTGCTCTGAAAGCATTTTATACCATTCCTTTCAGATTTTATATATAGTATATAAATAATATATATAATTGTATATATTATTAAATGCATATAAATAATACACATAAATGTATATGAATAATAAAGATGATATGTAGTATATAAAACATAAATGAATTCCACGTGTAGACCTGGATTCCATTGCCAAACTATTTCATTATGTATATGCAAATATTTTAAAAATCCCCAAATTGTAAATCCTGGGGCATTGCTTGTCGAAACAGTTTGGATACTCAACCTGTGTGTCACGTTTTCCAGATCTCTGGCCATCTGGTCAGCTACAGTGTGCCATGTCCCTTTGAACCTCGGTCATGTAACCAGACACTGATCTTCCTTTCTTTCTTCTTTCCTAGGATCCATCCTCCACACTGCCACACACATCAAGTTCATAACAGAATCAACATGCCCTCTAGCTGCCCCGTCCTGGGCAAGGCCCCCCTCCAACTATCTTTAAGAAAAACGCTGCTACTCCTTTGCACCCCTTAAGCCCCTGGAATATCTCTGATGGCTCCAGAGGCCTCCTAACCAGAGTTCCAGGTTCATTCTTAAAATGCCTACTCTCTGCTCCACTTTCTATAGCTGGGATCATATCCCCTCCAGTGAATGATACCTCTTGCTTGTAACTCATTAAGAAAACCCCACTTTCTTAGGGTCAAATCTAATGTCTCCCCAGATCTGCACAGTCCCCCACAGAGCTGCTCTTGTCCCCTCTGCAGCATCACGCCAGTCCCTCTTGACCTCTGGCCCCGGCTACAGCCTTACTTTTATCAGCTGCCTTCCTGCCGCACCCTGGCCGCCATACCTGTCCTTCTCGTGCTGGGGTGAACTTCTATCGCTCTTCACAAGGTGCCTCCTTTTCACTGCTCATGGATTGGTGCCTCCTCCTGGGAGAAGCCTGTTCTGACTACTTTGGAGAGAGAGAGAGAGAGAGAGAGAGAGAGAGAGAGAGAGAGAGAGAGAGAGAGATCTACTGTTCTTATCCAATACGGTGCCCTTTTAATTTATCATGCTGTTTCAAATTTGCAACTTGGGGATTGGCTTATTTCTCCAGATATTTATTGGTTATTTATCCTAGTAGAATGTAATCTCCATATGGACAAAATCTATATGGCGCATGTAAAAGAATCTAGCCTATATCTGTACATTCAAAATGCTAAATAGATATGTGTTGAGTCAAAGGGTTCAAACACCTAATGGCCCCTTCTCCCAGCTTCCTCTCATGCTTCATCACTCTCTGAGACCCAGATCAAAAATTTAGTATAAGTTCACCTTTGACATCAGTAGTGCTAAAGCTGATGACAGGTACTGGACATATGACAAACACATGCTCGTCTTTGACCTCAAGGATTCCACAACCCAGGAGAAGGGCCAAGGGAACAAACTCCCCAGGATTTGCCCTCCTAGGGTCCCTCTATCCTCTAATGCTTGCCTCAGCACAAAGCCTCCCCTACTCAAAACAAAAAAGTCCTCCCTGGAGAAAGCCCAGTCATTTAAGGAGCACCACCTGCCACACGGGTTAATCCGGCCCCAGACTTTTCTTTTATGGCCAACCACATTTCAACCACAGCTGATGCTCCACCCAACCCTTTAGCGCTCCTGAGATATGAGGGGCAATAAATCGCCATCCTCTCTACACAGCCTGGGCTCCCAGCCACCACACCGCCGCCACCACCGCCTGCCCACACACTTCAGAAGGAAGACTTTACTGGAGCCTCAGATGATGGTGAACTTCTATTAGGCCCTGCTGGCAAATTAGTCATGCAGGGTGACATTTTCCAATCATGGAGCATTAGCATCCACTCTAATTATGGGACCGTGGTACCCACATGTGTAGACGCAAACAAGGCTGTGTGCTCTGTGGCTTGGGTATGTAAAAACCTGCACACATAGGCACATACACGCATGCACGTATGTGCACGCGTGCACACACCACACACACACACACACACACACACACACACACACACACCTGGGACAGCAAGATTTTTCGCTTCCTTAACGTTGCTTAAAAGCGGACTTGGCATTTTGCTTAAAGAGAGATGGAAGCCACCCGAAAGAAATCTCTCCATATCGGGGAGTACTCCTAAGTATCTAGTGGGCAAAGAGAATTTCAGGAAACAATGGCTGATGTACTAAGAACGTTAAACCCCTCTGCCTCTTTCCTCAGCAGGAGCTTGCATAGTTTATCCTCAGCGTGGCCTGACTGGGTCTCCATCAATGGGACATGATAACCAACATCTTACTGGCAAGCCTAGACTTGCCTTCCATCGAGCGGGTAAAATAAAATGCTTTGTTGGGTTTCCCTCTCTGTCTTCCTTCCTTCCGATGCCATCTCGACAAGCAATCTTAGTCTGGGTCCAGGTGATGCTAGAAGCTGAAGACAGCTCAGGAGCTCGGCGTGCTAAGAAGTGACTGGAGCTATGAGCAGCAGCCTCCATTGCTCCAGGATCATGGCTCTGTTTGTAAAAGTGAAGACTTCTAGTCCAGCATTATTTTTATCCCTTGTTCTGAACTGAACCAAAACAAAATATCCCAGACTGGTTGCCAGTATGAAGGCTGAACGCCCCCCTCCCTCCCTCCATCTTTCCTCTCCTTTTTCTCTCCCTTTCTCTTTAAAGCCTCTCCTTGTCACTTCGATCTGATCTGCCACTAAAATATTTAGACACATTCATGTACCTAAGTCATAACTCTTGAGTGATGAGCAAGGAGAAACCAAAGTTATAGCTATTCCCACCTAGGACATGGACAGACACAGAGGAACAACAGGAGGGGAGCCCCACCCTGGGTCTATACACCTCTGGCTAGATCTCACCAGTCAAATTCTCCCGAGTTCAACACAACTCACTCCAGAGCTCACAGAGGACTGGGAGAGGCAACAGTCTGTCCTCTGATGGCCAAGGGCAAGAGCCTGCTCAGCCACGTGCACTGGTCCAGGCACCAGTAACCACAGGGCTTCTGCATCCATTGTCTCTGTCACCCTCCTAGTATCCAGATGAAAGCTAAACGTGCCAGTAATGTGCCATGACACCCACTCTCTTATCTAATTGTCACCACAATCCACCATAAAATGGAAATTAGTTTCCCAATTTACGAACAAAAAAGCTGGCGGTCATAGAGGCCCAGTAAATGGTTAGCTCAAGGTCACTTGGAACCGGTCTCTGTTATCTCAAGTATCTTTGGTGTTTTGCCAGATACTATATTTACCCAAACAACAAAGGGATACACGATCCATCCCTAAAAAGAAGGTCACCACCCGTGCCCACCTCCAATCTCGCTTTTAATCACCTACACTAGGAATCCTTGAGTTCTGTGGAAGCTTGCCATCATTTTTGGGGGAAAATGCTGCTTGGTTCCTGACCCTAGGAAGAGGTCAAAAGCCAGGGACAGAACCTCTCAGCTTCCTGCCTGAATGGCTGTCCTGTGACGTAGTTTTCAAACCCCTGGGCCTACTTCTACATGAACTGTGCTAAAACTGACTTCAGAATGTGGAAGACTGTTAGTTCCCCTTCACAGACTGTCAAAAGGCTACTTACTAGTCTCTACATGTGGACTTGGATATCTTCCCTACTACACCTGCTAGTCCCAGGGGTGGGTAGAGGCTTTATGTGGCTCTGCAAATCCATCCCCTTCCTGGAGACACTCCAGAGCAAGGATGATCTCCTCTCTCTCTCAGCCCATGGATCAACCTCGCTGGAACCACAGCCACATTCCTGGTCCTGTTGATAATACAAGGTGGGGACAGAGACAAACCCTGCAACCAGAGATTCCTTGGACCTAATGACACATTCATAGTGGGGGCAGGGGCAGATATTATAACTAGTAACAATGCCTTTCTTTCCTGGGGAGGAGGGGGCACAAGGGGGTGTCAGACAATCACATTAGGTTTCTACATACAAGGACAACCTCATCATTCTCACTTCCTGGGTACGTGCTTGCTTGCTTGCTTACCTATGTTTTTAACAAGACGCCGAATTTTCTAATCAAGTTCCTATAATGTAGGTTCAAGCAATAGAGGGAAAGGGAAGCTAAATCTGAGACCCTTAGCCTAACCCATAATCTCCAAACCAGGTTTTTCCAGGGAAGGATGGCCGCTGGAGCAGTAAGGAGCTCGCCTAGCTTCTCAGAAAGTGTGTTTTTCCGTAGCATATGCCTCAATAGTCAATAGTGAATGTCCTTGAGACAGAGCAGAGGTGAGAAACAGGAGTCCTAGAAAATGTTCCATCCAATCCCATCATTCCCTCACTCCGTGCCTTGTCACCTGACTGCACCCAGGATTCTCCTTCTCTCCTGAACCCATCATACACATCCAAACCCAAGGAAGCCATGGGCAGGGCTGGAGACGGGAGAAGGGGAGAAGGGGCCATCAGGGTATAAGGTCAGGGAGGCTGGCAATGCTCATACCAGGGAGGGCAACTTCCTGCCAGGCAGAGCGCATATTCCTCTCCTACAGTCCAGCCACACTGGAAGGCCTCAGAGATCACAGCTGTGCTGTACATGCCAGTGACAGACAGCAGTGAGAGACACTTCCGGGACCAGTGTCTAATACATCACTTTCCAGCAAGTCCCATACATAGTGACCCTCAGGTTCTTCCTCTATAAAATAGGGCTTGTGGTTGGTGCATGTCTCACCTGCTGGGTGTGAGGATCCATAAACAATGCCTTAAAATGTTTCAACTGGAGCTGGAGAGATGACTCAGTGGGTAAAGTGCCTGTCCCACAGGTCCCCAGACCCCACATAAAAGCCAGACAGCAGTGCAAGTGCCTATAATCCCAGTTCACTCCTAAAAGGAGATGGCAAGCAGACACACACACACACACACACACACACACACACACACACACACACAGCTCAGACAGTGCCTGGGACATGGTGAGCACGCAGAAGGGTAGGTATGATATTATCATAACAGCCAGGTATGTGTGCAGTCTTTAAGCTGAAGGAAAAACGTGCCTCAAAACTGTACGCTATTTTATAAATATGTCATTTTAATGAATTCAACAAAAACTCATTGGAAATTACTAAATACACTATACCATATAAATATATATATACAAGTATATATACATATATGTATAAGTACATATATATATATATATATATCCTCAACTGGTAATCATTCAATTAATCCCATACCATGGTCCTATTATTTTTCATTTAAGAGAATGTCCTGTCCCTTTAAGAGACAGGCCATGCCCACTCCGTTCCAGCTTCCAGCCTCTAACCCCAACTCACTAGCTCTGTGTCCTGTTCTCACAGAAGCAACGGCCGCTTCTCTCCTCTCCCCCACTCTCTTTTCTCTCTCTCTCTCTCTCTCTATCTCTTCTCTAATAAATGTCTAACTTTACATGGTGTGCCTGTCCGTCTCTCGCCATGCCTGCCGGCCGCCACATATCAGGGACTGGGGACGGCAGCCATCTCTGCCTGGGACTGGCTGCTCTCAGGCGCCCCTCCCTCCTCCTGCCACCTGCCACACCCGCGTGGTCTCGGGGACCTGCAGCAAGCTGCCAGGGCCCTTTTTAAAGAAAAGAATAACATTGGCGCTGTAAGACTCGGATGATTTTCCCGTCCCAGGCCTCTCTCCTGGGACCGGAATCGCAACCGAGGATTTTCTCGAGAACAACCCACCTCTCTGACCAATGGTGAATGTTCCATTCCAGCCACCTTAACCGTGTCCTTGAACCTGAGGAGTTGACCAGTTGAGCTCCCGGCAACCCCCTGGAGTTCTTGGAGATGCGTGGACTGCCCCCAACCATGGTCTTCAAAGCATTGGTTGTTCCCTTTGCTGGCGTTCACCTGTGGATTGCTTCCCTCAGCTTTAATTGTGTTTGGAGTGGCCCGGGGCCAATCCACCCTCGACTGAGGGCCCAGGGTCCCTCAGATCCTTCTTTCTCTCTTTTTTTTCCACTTCTTTTCTTTTCTTTTTTTTTTTCCTTGTATAAGGCTGCTCAGAGCAGCCTCTGGCCTCTCTGGAGTTCTTACCTTCCCACTCATGGTCATGGCCTGGGGGGACGCCCCCCATGGGTCTTGGAAGGTCGCGCTGATTCATACCCCGTCTACAGGGGGAGACATCCTGGTTATTGGCTGGGTGGTGTCGCCATTTCGCGGGTTTACACAATTTCTGCTGTGGGTGGCAGCCATCCATGTCTGTCTCCTGACTTTTTAAAAATTCCAGCTGGCTTTTTTTAATTCCAGCCGTGGCATGGTGCAGTCTTTTCCGGTTCCAACCTTTTGCTCCCCTCTGCGGCTTGTGGCAGGGCGGCTCAGCCACAGGGCGGATCACACCTCTAGGTCTCTCTTATTAAGCTAAAAATCCCTGCATCTCAAAAATTGTGACTTTTCCATACCTTACCACTGAGCCAGGTCAGGTGACCAGGTTTTCCCATCTTTACTAAAGTATACCCTGCCTTGTCCCCCGGTTTACTTATGTTTTTGCCTCCAAATTCCTCTTGCTGATTCTGTTGCATGTATGTTTTATGCAATGGCATTTCTTTGGTAGGGCCCACCAAAGCATCCACTTCATCCAATTCCTGTTCACTCTCTGTATGTGTGTGTTCATACATGTAACTTAAATGCACCTATGCTTAATGTTATAATTGTTCATTGCATCTCATTTCAGACTACAGAAACAATAAATCTCATGTTTTAAGCTGGTATGTACTTTTAAGTTTCTTACAAAATATATTAAACTGTTCTCTACTATTGTCAGTTCTGCCATTAACCTTCTATTGCAAGCAGTTTTTTCTTCTTTCTGTCATTTTATGAGCGTAAATCTTGCCTGTTAAGAGCCAATGCGGTCAAGCTCAGACTCAGCTCTCCAGGCAGATTCTAAACTGTAGTTATACCTAATAAACAGCCCTCAACTGCTCAGAGATCTGAGAAATATGGCATTTATTAAAAAACTTTCCATAACAAAAAAGAGACAGATTGGCTTCTAACAGCAAAACTCGACTTCCTCCAAAGAAGACAGAAGACAGATGGACACAGAACAGCATCCATCCACAATTCGCTATAACTGCCAAGTGCTAAACGTTGGGCAAAACTGCCTGTCATCTAAACTAAAGATCTCCTGATGTGGACAGAATAACTGGAATCAACAGCCTAGCTGCTCAGGTCAAGGTAGGCCTGTCTTCCTACAGATTTCTTAGCCCACAGGATCTTCTGGAGCCTGGCAGGCCCTGCACTAAACAGCAAAAGGCAAATGCGACCTTCAGCGACCATGGAGAATCCTAAAGAGGAGTAGCTCTAGATGCCAACCAAGTAAGTTCTCTGTTATTTTTTAATCAGTAACTCAAGTAAAATTTTATCCTTCTCAAAGATCTCTGATGTAGTTTAATAGCTAAAAGGTTTTCTCAGTTTAAAAAAAAACCTTACCAAACAAGTTTCAGATCAGATTTCTCTCTCATGATGCCTTCCATAGTCTTAAAAATACTTTTCATTGTATAAAAGTATCTGTCACAGTCATTCTAACATAAATATGCTACTGTTTATACAATGTATATGTCTAAAACTTCTGTTTTCACAAACCCAAAGAATTCTTGTGAGTTCCAGGGAGCCAAATTAAAGAATCCACCTTAAAACAGATCAGATACATCCCCCTCCTCCCCAGTGTATCCCCTGGTCCTAAATTTTTTTTCTTAATTTAACTTTGTCCTCTGTTCTGCCAATACCTCAAACAGGTATAAGAAACACCAGACATTTCCATACCACAAACACTGGACAAGAGCAAAGAGACCAGCCATCCAGCTGGGGAGACATCACCAACCCGCCACCAGCGCCCAGCCTTCTCAGGTCCCCCCCCAAAGACAACGCCCACAAATAAGCTGGAAGCAGTCTTGAGAATCTGCCGCCCCAATTCCTTCAACCTGTGGTGCCTAATCCCCGCCCCCCCCCCACTTTTTATTGTAAAAAAGAGCTGGGAATGTAATATTCTGTCCTGTCCCTTTAAGAGACAGGCCACACCCACTCCCTTCCAGCTTCCAGCCTCTGACCCCAACTCACTCTCTCTCTCTGTTCTGCTATCTGGGGGAAGCAGCGGCTGCTTCTCTCCTCTCCCCCTCTCTCTCTTTTCTCTCTCTCTCTCTCTATATCTTCTCTAATAAATGTCTAACTTTACATGGTGTGCCTGTCCGTCTCTTGCCATGCCTGCCGCCCGCCACGTGTTGGAGACCGGAGACCGGCAGCCATCCCTGCCTGGGACTAGCTGCTCTCAGGTGCCCCTCCCCCTTCCTGCCGCCTGCGCAGCGCCCTCGTGGTCTCAGGGACCTGCAGCAAGCTGCCAGGGTCTTCTAAGAAAAGAATAACACTATTTTACAAATATGTCATTTTAATGAATTCAACAAAAACTCATTGGAAATTACTAAGTACACTGAACCATATAAATATATATACAAGTATATACAGATATGTATAAGTACATATATATATATATATATATCCTCAACTGGTAATCATTCAATTAATCCCATACCATGGTCCTATTATTTTTCAATTAAGAGAATCCCACCCAACCCTCTAAAAGGTTGAGAAACACCAACACATAACACCACATTGTCTTTACAGGGACTTAAATAGACCAGAGTACTTAGAACTCAAACACAGAACTGATGGCTTGGTCTATGTTTTCAAACCATGAAGCTCTTTCTCTATGGCCCTTTGTGGCTGTTGCTACAGAAAAATCAGGTAGAATCCACAGCATCAGCAAACACAGATGATCCCTGTTCGTCCGGCGAGTTTCACTCACCTAGATGGATAACCAGGATCCACACTGTCAGAACGACTTCCAATCCATAAATAGCACTGCCATTTAGATGCCATGGGGATAACATTAATACCCGAGCACAAAGGCTAAATAAAAAGCCGTTAGCCATTGAATGGCCTTTAGATTTCCGAATTATTGATTAGGTGGCGCCTGTAAAATTATGGTCAGAAAAACCTGTGCTGCAGATAAAAAGTTAGCAGAAGTTAGAGTCACCTCTAACTGCAAGCTGCAGTGACAGCACTGGGGTGGCTAATTGTCCTGTCTACAGAGAAATGTTCCAAGAACTACACACACGCTTATCCTTGCTAGTGTGGCCCAGTTTCACTGAAGCAACAAAAGTTCAAATTTTCTAGCATTTGTAACTTTCAGGTTTTGTCTCCAGACCACGTTCCAAGATGGGGGTGAGCTTTATTATGCTTCTGTATAATAATGAAACTAAGGAACAAAAAGTGCCAGGAGGTTTGCCCTTGATCAAGCAGGAAATGACTGTAAGCATGGCATGTCCCCACAGCCAAGGAAACCTGCAAAAGCAGCTTCTGGAGTCTGTGTTCTTCCAACAGCGACAGTCTACTTCAGTGACTTTCCCGGTTTTCCTCCTCTGGGGTCTCCAGACGTGACTCAGTCTCTCCTCTGACTCTTGAATCTTTATTGATCCTGTGAGATCCTTCGGTGTCCCTCCCAAACTCCATCCCTGTGCTCAAGCCAGCTAGAGTTGACGTGCATGGAATTACAACTTGAAATCACTCCATAGTCTATTCCAATGTAAAATATTCTGAAGAAAACAGTTGGCTCTGTGCATCAGGCTCTAGAACAAAGATTATCTAACCAAATAGTCTTTTATTTGGTACAGAACCTCAGTCTTCTGCAATCTCCTTAACGTAAAAGACATTTTTCAAAGGGAGGGAAGAGTGAGTGGTTACCGGAAAGTTTGTTATAAATTGAAGGACCTCTCCTTAGCAAAACCTCTCTCTGTCTCTCTCTCTCTCTGTGCATTAAAATCAGGGACAACCAAGGGAAGGGAGACCAGAGTACGGAGACAAGACTTCAAGCAGCAGAGCCTAGATTCCAAGTAGTTCCAGACTCATTTGATGCCCAGGAGGGAGGATGAGGGCCAGGGGTCTTTTGTCATTTCTCAGCTCTTGGGCACACCAAACACTTTGTATCGCCCACCCCAGTAGCTGTTTGCAACATATTTTGCCTGTGTTTGTGTGGCACTGTTAGCTAGTGGCTTGGAGCAGGTGCTGAGTAACCCGTTCACCTTAGAAGTCACTCTGCAAGGATCTTGAGACAGGTACTCCAACCCCCTGAGACTTAGGACACTCACCTTTCAAAGGGGACAACAACAGCCACCTCATAGGGGTCTGGTAAAACAAGGTTTAAAATGTGTCTGGCAGAAAGTCTTCAAAAACCATGCTGATACGCTAGAACCATGTCACGTGAGAGCGTTAACTGAAAGGAAGAACATAGAGGAGTATAAAAAGTTGGAGACTTTTTTTCCCTGGGGAAAAAAAAGAGGGGTTCTTTTTGTAAAAAGAGCTGTTATTATCCTCTAGAACTAATTAGAGAAAAGATGAAATACTTAACGCGTTGCCTCCAATAAATCCTAAGAAGGATTATTAGATGGGCCAGCAGGAAAAGAGCTCTAAGTGATGTTCTGAAAAACTATACAGCAGGCTGAGGGCGTTTTTGACACTTTACCACCAAAAGAAAGTTAAGTGTTCTCCTCTGAGTGGAGTGGGGAGACTGTGATGAGGTTAAAGTGGTAATTAATGGCCCGGAAGGATGAGATAAAAAGGTACTTAATTTGGAGGCAGACATTTTAATTTCTCTTCATATCCTTCTATATTGTTGCTCTTGATTCATCTCATAATTAAGCAAAAGAGTTAAATTAACAGAGAGTGATGTCTACCCATTTCATTCCAAAAATTCACACCTTAGAATTCCAGTGTCCAACTTTCCCACACTGCTATATGATGTTGTCATTTACAAATGTGTTGGGCCTCATTCATGGCTATCCTAATATACTTGTAGCTGTGGCCTTCAGGTCAGCTAGATAATTCCAGTTCTTGTCTATTTATTTATTTATTTAGACAGGGTCTCAAATATCCCAGGCTGGCCTCAAACTGACTTACTGACTAGCTAGCTGGAATGAGATCTTCATCTGATCCTCCTGCCACCATGACCTGAGCATGGGGAAGACAGGCAATGTACCAACCTCGCCTGGTTTATGTGGGCTGTCAATCAAACTCAGAGCTTTGAGCAGGACCACTGAGCACTGTACCAGCAAAGCCCCTCCGGTGCATTCGGTAAACTGCACCAACCGCACAGAGAAAACTGACGTTTGGATCACTGTGTATTTTTGCCAGCTATTTCACTTCGCGTTCTGCTTTACTCCATGTCATGCAAACAACTTGGTTGCAGATATTGCTATCCTAATTTCACATAAAGTAGAGAGCTAAGAACTCGACAAAATTTGTACTAGTGAGAAAGCAATAATGAGACCCAACATTTTACCAAGAGCTTTCCGTGAGGGAAAACTTGTAGAAAACACATTTTCGAACAGAATCTCATTTAGTCTTCATAGTAATTGATTATTTTACTCTGGCGGGTGCAGGCTCAGAAGTGTACCAGCACCATATACTCAAGGACAGGGGCTGTATCCAAGCCTGGCATCAGATCTGCCACGGAGCATTAGGCCAGGCCAGGCCGTTTCTGAGGACCCTTCTTTCTAACTTCTGTAACCCTTGAATGTCCCAGCAAGAACAGCTGCCTACGTCCTTTCAGTAATAAAAAAACCTTTCTATAAATGATGGAGAACAAAGCAAAACCATTTTCAAAGCAAAACCTTTTGCGCAGCATTTTGGGGACTGCTCCTGTTTCGTTCCTCAGAGGACTTTCCCTGGCCCAGGGCAGCTCTTAAGCAAAATTAATAGGAAGCCATAGGCTGGCATTCTTTCCCTGGGACCCGACTGGGCTGGCTTACCATCTCCGTCCCCATGTACTTCACCTGTCCAGCAGCTGCTGTGCCAGCCAATCAGAGGACACACGTACATTTGCCCACCCCAAGAGAACAGACTCAGGCATGTCTTTACAGGTAGCAGAAATCTTCCATGGAAAAAAGCGGGACTGAGGTTCCTCACGCTTTGGTAACAGGAAAGACACAGTTAATACAAGTCTGAAATCTCACACTCAGGCAGACTGCTCGAGGAGGCCCTACCTGGGACTCCCTGCCCTTCCATCTGTATGGCTCTTCATCTTAACGATTCTCGTGTCCCTTTATCGTCTCCATGTCAAAACCACTCTTAGGAGGCTTTCCGCCACTGAAATATTTTATCGTTACAGCGGTATGCAACTTCAGACAGAAAACTTGGAAACAAGGAGGAAAACCAAGTGGTCTGCACCTTGGCAGCTGGCACGCGGATTGTGAGTGGGCACTGAGGTGCGCTTGGGGGCCTCCTGAGAACCACAGCAGATGGGCTTTGATTGTCTGCTGCTGAGAAAGGACATGCCTGGGAGCTGGGTGCAGGGGCTGGAGAGAGTCTAATAAGAGGCTTCCCTGTTTCGCCTGAAGGTTGAGTCGGTAGCAACAGTTAAGATACACGCACACACATGCAATGCCAAGTCCATCTGCTCCACCTGATATAAATGTCCTTTGGCCTAATGACCAAAAGCCAAAAGTCGCCTGCAGGTTCATCTACCAGCAGTGACCCTCACAGAGTGCCCATAACAAGGACAACTGGCCACCAAAGCTGGCCAACTCCCCAACACTTCTTCCACTCCTTACAGCGTGCGGCATGCGCCAATATGGGTACACGTATCAGTCTAGGTACCAGAATACATGCCTGAGGAGACAGACTTCTGGGCAGGGTGCTGAGCAGACACGCTCAAAAGACACTGGGATTCAGAATCTGATTTGTCTTGGACCCCAAAGAGCCACTCTACTTATAAACACAGACTGCCCAGGTGCAAACAGAAAGGCAGAGCGCAGGGGCTGCTGTCAGGTTCACGGCGCTCTAGCGCCCGCCCCACCGGCTCCCGCCCCCTCCCACTAGGGCCTCCTGCTAATGAGAACAGATTTTTTCAGGCTGCTTTGGGAGAGGGGTGCTAAGCTGTCAAGTTACCCTCCCCCTCCAACCGCTTCATTCTCGTTGGGGACTCCATTTTCCAGGGGCTAAGAGCAGAATGTCACTCATTCACCCTGCCAGTACAGTTGACCAGAGGCCAGACACAGGCAGGTTCTAGGGATACAAAGAAGGCAAGGGCAACACAGCAGAGGCATCACCAGCCATGGTTAGTCAAGCGCGCACATACCAACCATATCATAGAAATGCCCTGCAACTTCTCTGCCCCTGTCCCGAGAGGCAAGGCTGTAGACTCACAGTCCACACAAGCAGAACCACAGGAGCAAACTCTGTTCCTCCCTTCGCCTCGCTCTGACGTGAGCAGTCTGTCCAGCAAAGAGCTGCCTCTAGAGCAGTCTTTCGGGTGACATTGAAGGTAACATTATGTATCAAAAAGAAAGCTAGCATAAATTATGTCCATCTATTTGAACTAATTTGGATGGGTGAGCCGTTACTGGCCTTTATGCAATGACAAGGTGAAAGCCAATAGTGCCCACAGGAACGCCTCTCCATTTCTCAGAGGGAAGACGCATGGCTGCACCACACCTCATACTCAGGCCTCGTTCCTCAGCTACTGCCTCTTGCTTCAGCCCCAAGCTTCAAACTTAACGCTGCTGAGCACGAGCACGGAGCGGTTGCTCTGAGGGTGGAGGCCGCGGCGGTTTTGCCTGGGGTGGAAAGAAAGGTGTGATTGACATCCTATGTATATGTTTCCCTGAGAGGAGTTGGGGAGCCCCTAGAGACTTCCCCAGGGGTAGAGCTGGCAGAGAGAGGGAGCGTTCAGAAAAGTCAGGCAATCTACATTCGCAGACAGATCAGCCAAGCCTCTACATGTCTTCAAGCTCAGCTGTTCAATTGCTCAATCTAGAGATGTCACCTGGATCATTCACCTGTGAGAACTCTCTCCAAATTAGGTCAATTTTATCACTATATCATCTGTAGCATGAGCAGGTTTGAGGCCTTTCTTATGAAATTATGTCATCTTGTCTGTCACAGCATCTTGGGAGACAATAAGCCTCATTGGGCCTAAGAGGAAACGGATTCATGAAAAGGTGAAGAAAAATAAACAAAAAATAAAATCATAACACAGGGGCTGGAGAGATAGCACTGTGTGAGGTGCTTGCTGGCTTTTTGTATAAGCATAAGGATCTGTGTTTGATCCCCAGGCCCCACAGTCAATAAATAATAAATTTTAAAAAGCCCTGAGTGTGATGGCAAACACTTGTAATCTCAGAACTGGCAAGGAAGACACACGCATACCCCTGAGGATCGATAACCAGCCAACCTAACCTACTTGACCCAGGACAGTGAGAGATTGTCTCTCTCTCTCTCTCTCTCACACACACACACACACAACAACAACAACAACAACAACAGCAACCAAAGAAAAATGGTGGATGGCCCCTGAGAAAGGATACCCTTCACATGCATGTGCACACGTGCATTCATGCATATGTACATATATGAACATGCATAAACACATATACCTACAGAATAATAATAATAACAAAATTCCACACAGACAGGACTAGAACCAGGCATCCAGACTTTGATCCTCTGAGTTTTCTATAGGTATTCACACATCATACACTCTTTGCTTTAAAATCTTCATTTATTTATATTGGTTTATTTGACATGTGTGTCCCTGTTTGCCACAATGTATGGAGGGCAGAGGCTATCTTGAGGTATAAGAACTTTCCTTCCACCATGTGGCTCCCAGAGGCTGAACTCAGCTTGCCACGATTAGTGGCAAGCACCTTTACCTGCTGAAGTGCCTTGGGGCTCCACCATGTATTTGAGTTCATTTTTAATTCTCTTGTCTTCCTCTCCCCCTTGAAGTCCCAAAAGGCACTATAGATGGGCCCAGCTGTCCTTATACAGTGCCCAACTATTAGTGAAACCCTCTTGGCTTTGTTCTAGCCGTTCACATGAAACCAGTGTTGCACTGTAGCATATTCTGCATGGGAATGGATTGAACAAAAACTCTCAGAGCCATGTACTTCTGCGTGAGGATAACCCCATACCCAAAGGGCAAGGCAGTCAAGGTCCTGCCAATTGTGCGGGGGGGGGGGAGAATAGGGCCCATAGACTTCCGAACACACAAGTCTAGTGGGAAGCAATGTAATGGAGAGGGGCCCGCAGCAGAACTGTGGGGGTGATAGGTGGTTAGTGGGTCCAGGGCAGGACCTGCCCCTCCAGCGTCCTCATCTACCAGCTGGGAAACCTTTTTACCCAGAAGTACTTGTCTCCCCTAGACTAATGTCTAAAAGCAGCTTGGATTTTAGCATCCTACTACTCCAAAATTCTCAAGTGGCTGAGCTCACAAAGTGGATGGTTCCAGAAGGAAAAGATAGAGGCCACCTGTATTTAAAGAAGGGACAGTGGTCACACCAAGGGGGAGAGAGGGAGGTAGGGGTGGGCTTTGTGGTAGCAAGTAGCCGAAGCAATCTAGGTGGAAAAGAGCCACTGGCTAGAGTTTGGACAAGACAGTGCCCCTGCTGTTGTATTAATAGCCTGACTCCTACAACGGCACTGTTGCCACTATTGGGGGAGGTGGTGGGCACTCTAAGGAGGGACCAAGTGAGAGATCTTTAGGTCATTGAGACACACCCTCAAGAAGGATAGTGGGAGCTTGGTCCCATTTTTTTTTAATTCTCTTTGTTCTTTGATAGACAGAAGATCAGTTTTTTACCCCAAAATATTCCTGCCATAAAATACTGCTTTTGTCAAAGCAAGCCCAGCCAGTCATGAGCTGGAGCCTTCAGAACAGTGAGCAAAGGCAAACCTTTCCTCTTCATAAACTGATGATCTCGGGTACCTTGTTGCGGTAATAGAAAGCTGACCAACTTCCCTTGGTATTCATTGGCAGGAGAGAGGTTCCCAGCAAAAAGGATTCTGTCCGGTGGGTTTCAGTGAGACAGAGGTTCATGTGAGATAAGCTTTAGTATGGGTAACAATGACTCTTTCTGTGAAGCTCAACATGGCCTTCTGCCTCTCTGTGTGAGAGCAGAAGCTACTCAGACCTGCCATGGGCTCTAGGGAGCAAAGACCTTTGAAGCCCTGGGGACCAAGGCTTCTGCATCTGCATTCTGTCTGCCTCCCCCCTCCCCTTCCCACCTCCAGCTCCCTTAAACCTAATACCACAATCCCTTACTGATATTAAAAACTGACAAGGAATTTTGCCACCGGCAGTAGCATTTTAATATTGAAAGGTTGTGAAATCTAATAAGAGCTACAAGGAGGTTGATGGGAGTAGAGTTATTTGCCCCCCTTTCGTGCTTCAATGGAACTGGGATTCAATAAGCAAATGTGACAGAATGTGTAATTTCCCCTTGATCCGCTGTGGCCAGGCATTTCCTGTTTAATAACCTTAAGCCTACCTCCCCTTCCCCAAGCCTCTCCCACCCAGAGAATCTGCCCCCTCCATCTTATCGGAATAATCCTTCATTTGAACGCGGCTCCAACTGGCACTTTCGTGGTACCTTATCACCGCTTGAAGACACAAAGGGAACAAACTGAAATATTATTTTTCCCCTTTGTGGAAAGGTGTTAATGAGATCTTCCTGCTGTCTCCCTGCCTGAGACCATGGGGGATCCACCTGATCCCAGCCATTCCAGTCAAAGCCCAGCCTTAAAACCTGTCCATGAAAGATGGGGGTCCTGGCCCACACCCAGTGTGCAGCGGAGTGGGGGGGGGGGCTGAGAGAGATTTCCAGGTGGAAATCTACAAGTGGGAGGAGTCCCCACCTGGCCTAGAAGCCCGGGCTCTGAGTGTCCCTGTTAGCAGCAATCAGAGCTACGTGTGACAATGACAGTCTGTATTCCTGTCTGGCACGTCTCACCTCCCAGAGTAGGTCCCATCAGTGAAAGGATCCTGAGAGAGCTCTGTGGCAAGCAGTGCTACCGAAGTGGAGTCTCCTGGTGAGCCCTGCACCTGCAGAGACAAAGAAATCCCTTGGCCTGTTCCAGTTTTCTCTGGAGTAGGACACAGGGAGTTTGCCAGCCCTCAGAATAGAGTTAGTTCTCTAGGAGCCTCACCGAGCACCCAAGTAAGAAAAGTATTACTATGTGTTAATCACCATTGCTGAGGTAACTCACACAAACCAGAGTATGGGTTTATCCTAACCCTCAAGCTCCAAATCCTAACCCTCTAACCCTAACTCCAATCCCACCCAACCCTAACGGCAAGGTGTTGTGCTGAATCATCACTAGGTATGGCGCTGAGTCTTCATTGAGCATTTTGCTAAAATCATCTGTTTGCTGCTGTTGTTGGATATATCTTACTGAACCATCATTGACTTTTTACACTCATTCCTGGGAGTTTTTGCAGAGTCATCATTACAGCTTTTTGTTTTTTGCCAAGTCATAACTTGGTACTGTTTTCTAGAATTATCTCTAGGCATTCTATCAAGTCATCACTGGGTAATTATTTTGGTGAGCATAGGGTGTCTTTCTCCAGTCATTGCTGTGTACCTTTTACTGTGTCAGTGGCTGCTGCTGCTGAGTCTTTACGGGACATTTTTGCTGAGTCGTTGTTGGTTGTTTTGCTGAGGTGTCACTGGGATTTTTCGCAGACTTGTTATTAGGCATCTGCTTAGTCATTGCAGTGTTTTGCTGAATCATCATTGTTTTCCACTGAGTCATCACTGGACATTTGGAATTTTAAGAAATTTATCTCTAAGTATGACTTACATATTTATGTTGTCTACATATGCATACTTTTATATTGTTTAAATAATTTCAGATTGGGATATAAACTAATAGTTACTGCCATCAGAACTGTTATGTTAAAGCCAACTGCTCTTAGTCCATACTACAACTAAAACTTTAAAACAGAAGATATGTGAGTATACGGATTGAATTTAGGTTATTAGACTCGGTGACAAAAACCTTTAACTATTACCTCCATTACACCTCCTGTCGCCCATCTCCCTCTATGGTCTATTATTACCTTCCTGGCCTTGGCATCCATATATGAGAGAGAATATGTGATGTTTGTTTTTCTGAGTGTGAGTTACCTTATTCAAAATGAATACTTCCGGCTCAATCTATGTACCTACAAATTTCAAAAATCCATTTTTCTTAACAGCTAAATAACATTATACTGTGTAAATGCACCACATTTTCATATAGGAAGAATGGAGAATAATAGATCAAGAAGAATTAAGTGGGATGGATGATGGGAGAAAAGATAAAAGGGAAAATGTGAAGAGAGAAGACACTGAAGACCTTTCAGAGAGCCTACTGCTATGGAAGTTTCCTCAAATACATACATACGCACATGTAAAATACATACATACACACATGTAAAATACATACATACCCACATGTAAAATACATACATATGCACATGTAAAAAGTTTAAGTGGACTTAGCCTATAACGAGAGGACACTGTCCCTCTTATGCCATAGGCTACCTATAAAAAACTCAAGTGCCAGGAATTACCTCTTTGGAAGCTGTTGGTCAGTGAGGTCCCACAGATCCACAGTGCGGGCTAATCCCATTGCTTTTGGTTACGTCCAGAACTTCATGGTAAAACCCTATGTTGAAAACACCCTATACTTGAGGTATAGAATATGGAGAAATCAATTTGTTGTTGACCAAGGAGCTTCATCTCTACTGGTTAGTTTTTACAGCACTTGCTATGTAAATGGCTGGAGAAAAAGGTGCATATAATTACTTTTATCCAGATGTGAACCCTGAAATCTTGTGGTGGTTTAAAAGTAGATGGTCCCCATAGATGCATATGCTTGAATGCTCTGTTCCCAGTTAGTGAAACTGTTTGGGAAGGATTAGGAGATGTGTCCTTGTTGGAAGAGGTGATACGTTGTGGAGGAGGTATGTCACTGGAGTTGGCTTTGATGTTTCAAAAGCCCTTGCCAGACCCAGACCCAGACCCAGCCTCCCTCCTGCCCCTACTCCACCTGCTGCCTATGGATTAATCCGGATGTAAGCTCTCAGATACTGCTCCAGCTCTATGCCTGCCTACCACCACACTCTCCACCATGATCACAGACTAACACTCTGAGACTATAAGCAAACCCCCAGTTAAATGCATTCTTCTACAAGTTGCCTTGGTCATTGTGTCTATTCACAGTAATAGAACAGTAACTAAGACAGGCTTATAATAATGACTTGCCTGGCAAAATAAGCCTATTGGTGAAATAGTGGCACAAATATTATGGAAGTAATCAACAGCTTTCTAGTTCGATTTAAGGCTCTGCTCCACAGGACAGAACCCATGCCTGGTGCTGTTGTTAGGACCAAAAACCTGTGGTTAGATTAGGTCAAAGGTCTCCACGCCTGTCTGGTTACCAAACATTTCCCCCTCAGGAGCTGCGACACTAAAATCATTCAGGAGTTGGGTACAGAGCCTGACTAGACACTTCTGACTTAAATGGGGCGCAGGGAGGTTTGGAGTCTCCACTCTTTCAAGCCTCGGAGGACAATCAAGAGAGTCCAGATAGATAGAATTCGGCTGTAGCTGGATCCTTCGAGGGTAGGTCCATAAGAGAGAAGCTGTAAAATTAAGACAGCAATTAAGCAAGATCTAAAGCTTAATAGGGTCTCTACTAATACTTTACTAGATATGACCCATCTTTACCCTGAAGATCCAGAAGTAGTCAGAGAGAGCTTGAATCTGATTTTGTAGGTAATATAAAGCAAATAAGACAATGGCAGAATGATTAGGAATATGAAAACAGCATTTTATGTACAGTGAGAAAAACTATACAAGTCCTTTAATCTGACTATAGCTGAAGTGGGTCAGTACCCTATTCTTAGGTCTAATGAGGAATTCTGTAAGCCTGGCACATTGTCCCTTTGGAAAATCTAGTCTAGTCTAGTTATTTTTGTTTCATATTATTACCTTGAGCGTGAATCTACAGAGTTTAAAACTACTACCAACATTTTAGGAGGGGATAAAGAAGCTTTCATTAGAGTATTCCTTAGAAATCTTTTCTTAATATCTTGCTCAAAAATTCCAAGTCTCTATAACAGATTCTTATGCTCCTCTGTTCTGTTATGGGACACACACTAAGACGGACACATGTGATGTTCTTTTCCTGACACACTCACCCTCTGAAGTAACTACTACATCACACCTTCATTTTGCATATTACCCAAGGAAAGCCTAGAGTGAGCCGGTGATTTGCTCTACCATGATGTATGCAGGTGCTTGAAACCTGAGCTCTTCACTAAGTCAAGAAAGCCCGGCAGATTCCACAAATATCCCAGGACTTGGACCTGGACTAGAAGAGACCAGAAGCTGAACAAGTGACAGGAGAGTCACTTCTCTAAAGGAGCCTGGGTCAGGAGGGAAGCAGGGTAGATGGTTGGTGAGAGAAGAAGGGCTTGAGAAAAGTAGGGCAGGAGTGTAGGTGTTTTAGAGTATGAGGTTAAGGGCTAAGGAGAAGGAGCCAGTGAGCGGAAAGACAGTAGATGCTGTGGTAATGTCCTGGGATGGGTGAAGGAGAGGATAAAGGGATAACACAAAAGGACAGATCAGTGGGGAGAAAGAAGACTGACTCCTCTAGCCTTACCAATAAGAGGAAAGGGGGTGAGAATGGGTCTAGATAATAATCACTCAAAGCAAAAACTAATGGGTGAGTCATCCCCTCCCCATCACTGGGCCCATTTATTTTTTATTCTTCCTCATTTATTCTCAAGAACGTTTCCATTGCTAGGCTACAACTAGCATTTTCGGATTCAGCCAATTCTTTCTTCAGTGATGGAGGACTTCATGCATCCGAGTACCTAGAAATCCCACTAGCTTCTCCCTGTCTGCCTCGGTCCTGGTCAGTCCATAGGAAACAAAGAAGGAAACCTTGGGGTCTTTTGAGGAGGTAATGTTTAAACACTAGGCTTTGAGAGAATGACTATGAGCTTTCTTGGGAAGGAAGAATAAAATATACCAGCCTGTTTGAGAAACTGCTGGGGAAACAGGCTATGGTGTTTAATCTTACTGTCAGCTTGACTGAGTCTATAATCACCATGGATACACACCTCTGTGCATGTCTATTGGAATATTTCCAGGAAGGCTTAGCTGAGAAGGAAAGACCCATTCTAGATATTGGTCAACCCCTCTGGCCTGGGGTTCAGGACTGAGTAAATAGAAAAAAGGGAACCGAGCCCCAGCATCCATCTCTTTCTCTGCTTCCTGACTGTGCTGCACTGTGACCAGGGCTCCATAGAAACATGTGGCTCTTCCTTTGTTCCCTCCACAGGTAAGCCTTAGGTGAAGTCTGGTCCTTGGTACTCAGGGTAGGGACAAAGAGCTAGAAAGACAGTAACAACGAAATCAAGAGACAGCTACAGAGGCAGAAATTGTACACAGGAACACCAGGCAAGAGTCTGGCAACACAGCCACGGGCTCTGATAGACAAGGCCAGGCATCTCCTGCTACTTGTCATGACATCAGAGAAAATTGCTGAGGAAGGGTCTTCCAGCTGCCTGGAGATAGAAAGGTCAAGCTGATTGCTGAAAGTTGACAGGAAAGTATCTCAGAATTTAGAAGGTCAAGCACATCTTCTGGCCCACTGTAGCCCTAACTGATCCCATAGCAGGTGGAAGCTCAGTAGAGCCCCCCCGCTTCTGTACCATCCACTCCCACCATCTCCTTCTAAAGAGAGATGAAAGGCAAGAAGAAGGGTGGGAGGATAGAGCTGGGCTCCTGCAGGGAGAACCTTCCTGATATCCTACCTTGGATCTGGGAGAATATGTCTTCGGAACATAAACTGGCCAAAGTACAGGAAACAAAAAAAGCACGAAGCAATTCGGAGAAAGTGGGCAGCATGGGGTTTTCCCACAAAAAAAATCTCATTTGGGTTACCTCACTCAGGATAGCGTTTTCTATTTCCATCCATTTGCATGCAAACTTCAAGATGTCCTTGTTTTTTACCGCTGAGTAGTATTCTAATGAGTATATAATCCACACTTTCTTGATCCATTCTTCCATTGAGGGGCACCTAGGTTGTTTCCAGGTTCTGCCTATTACAAACGATGCTGCTATGAACATAGTTGCACAAATGCTTTTGTAGTATGATTGGACTTCTCTTGGGTATATTCCCAAGAGTGGTATTGCTGGATCCTGAGGTAGGTTGATTCCCAATTTCCTGAGAAACCGCCACACTGATTTCCAAAGTGGTTGCACAAGTTTGCATTCCCACCAGCAATGGATGAGAGTTCC
>PVIU01001494.1:117492-211888 GCA_004026605.1 Ondatra zibethicus | reverse complement strand
TTTTTTTCTTTTTTTCTTTTTTTTTTTTTTTTTTTGGTTTTTTGAGACAGGGTTTCTCTGTAGCTTTGGAGCCTGTCCTGGAACTAGCTCTTATAGACCAGGCTGGCCTCAAACTCACAGAGATCTGCCTGCCTCTGTCTCCCGAGTGCTGGGATTAAAAACGTATGCCACCACCACCCAGCAAGGTTTTGTTTCTTAAATTCCCACATAATCCTAAGCAGTTGTCAAGGTTTGGGAAACACTACAGTACAGTCCTCTGCAGAAGTTCAAATCTTAGCCCCCTGCCATGGTGTTACTTTGGGCAATGGACTTGATACCTTTATGCTTCAATTTTCATGTGTAGAGATAGGTGCCCATATTAGATAGTTACATGAATTAAAGAAGCAATATACTTTGACAGCTTAAAAATTTAGTGGGTACCATAAGTGTCAGTTATTTTATTAGAAGTAGTCAAAATAATGGGGCATAAATTCATCTTAACTTTTTAGACAGAGATGATGCATTTACATTCTTAAATCTATTGTTAACTTATAAATCTTCATTTCCCTAATTCTCTTCAGAATTTATGGTTTTTGCTGGATAAACACCAGATACCACCTATGATTGGAGAGGAAGCAATGATCAATTATGAAAATTTTTTGAAGGTTGGTGAAAAGGCTGGACCAAAGTGCAAGTAAGAATAATGTGATTTAAAGAGGAAAGTGTGTTCGGCATTTTTATTGCCCGAATGTCAGATCCCCAGCAGTTGTGTAAAAGCGGGGCACAGTAGCCCATGCGTGCAGCTTCCAGTGCTGATAGAACAGAGGCTGGCAGGTCCGCGAAGTTCACTGGCCAGCCTGCTAGTCAGATCAGTGAGCTCCAAGGTCAATGAGAGAGTCTGTCTCAAAAAATAGGGTGGAGAGCATTGAGGAAGACACCTACCTTCAACCTCTTGCTTCTTCATGTACCCACATGGCACATATGCTCACAGCCACACCATCATATACTATGCCGTGCATATAAAAGTGTTACTGTGGGGTTATTAAGAGAAATAATACAAAGCTCAGCACAAGCGAGATTGATGCAGGAAGATAATCACAAATTCAAGGCCAGCCCGGGCTCCATAGTGAGTTCCTGTCTCAGATGAAAGACCTTAATCCCAGTACTCAGGAAACTAAAGCATTCAACTTAATGACGTAATATAAAACTTACAGCAAGAAAAAACTGCCACTGAGTGTGGTGGCACACACCTTAATCCCAGACTCAGTGGGCAGAAGCAGGTGAATCTCTGTGACTTTGAAGCCACCCTACTCTACATAGCGAATTCTAGGCTACCCAGAGCTATATAGTGAGATCCTGTCACAAAAGAGGGAGCTAGAGGGAGGGAGGGATGGCAGGTGCTGGGCCGGGCATACCAAGGTGGGCATGCACCTCTCATTCAGCACTCTAGAGGCAGGAGGATTGTAAGTTCAAAGTTAGTTTGTGTTGTGCTGCATAGCAAAAAAGAAATAAGAATAAGCAAAATAATGCCATTTAATGATTCTGTGTCTTCATTCCTTTTTTAAATTAATTTATTTATTTTACATGTGTTGACGTTTTGTTTGCATGTATGTCTGTGTGAGGGTGTTAGATCCACTGGAACTGGAGTTAGGGACAGTTGTGAGCTGCCATGTGGGTGCTGGGAATTGAACCCAGGTTCTCTGGAAGAGCTGCCAGTGCTCTTAACCTCTGAGCCATCTCTCCAGCCCATCTTCATTCCTTTTTAACACAGCAAAGATGTACTTTCTCCTGTTTATAGTCTTTTAAATAAAAATGTAATATAAATATAAATCAGATTCACCTACTATAAAGCCAGTTTTAAGGGCACACAAAAGGTAAACCAAATGATAAATTAAACTCAGCCATCCAGAGCTGTTATAGGTAGAAGATAGAGTATGTGTCTGCACCAGATAGCTGGCCTCTTGAGTGCTGGAAGTATAGCATGCACAATCAGCTACCCATTTTCTTCTAAACACATTTCTTATGCTGAGAGTATCTGTGCACTTCATATTAAAAGGGAACTCTTTTTGATTTGCATTTCTCTGATGACTAAGGATGTTGAACATTTCCTTAAGTGTCTTTAAGCCATTTTAGATTAGATTCCTCTGTTGAGAGTTCTCTGTTTAGGTCTGTACTCCATTTTTTTTAATTGGATTATGTGATCTTTGGTGTCCAATTTCTTGAGTTCTCTGTATATTTTGGAGATCAGACTTCTGTGTGATGTGGGGTTAGTGAAGATCTTTTCCCATTCTGTAGGCTGGCGTTTTGTCTTGTTGACCGTGTCCTTTGCTTTACAGAAGCTTTTCAGTTTCAGGAGGTCCCATTTATTAATTGTTTCTCTCAGTGTCTGTGCTGCTGGGGTTCTATTTAGGAAGTGGTTCCCTGTGCCAATGCATTCAAGTGTACCTCCCACTTTCTCTTCTATGAGGTTCAGTGTGGCTGGCTGTATGTTGAGGTCTTTGATCCATTTGGATTTGAGTTTTGTGCATGGAGATAGATATGGGTCTATTTTCATTCTTCTACATGTTGATATCCAGTTATGCCAGCACCACTTTTTGAATATGCTTTCTTTTTTCCATTTGATATGTTTTGCTTCTTTATCAAAGATCAGGTGTTCGAAGATGTGTGGACTGATATCCAGGTCTTCTATTGGGTTCCATTGGTCCTCCTGTTTGTTCTTATGCCAATACCAGGCTGTTTTCAGTACTATAGCTCTGTAGTAGAGTTTGAAATCAGGGATTGTGATACCTCTAGATCAACTGGAATCTTTATTGTCTCTTAACTTTGAATATTAATTGTTTGAATTTATGTTGTTTGCTAATTCTTATAGATGTCATTTTTGTACTATGCTGGTAGACCATTTTAATTTTATTTCCTTTTTTAGGCAATTTTTTACTGCAAAAGTCTTTGCCAAGCTCCTCCATACAGACTCATATGGGAGAATTTCCATCATGCAGTTCTTTAACTACGTCATGCGAAAAGGTGATTCGTTGTGTGTGTGAGTTTGAACTTCTGTCTGGGAATCAAGTAGGTGTTGGTCTGTGCTTTTCTGTTACTTCTCCCATGGGACATGCTTTTTTCCTGTGCTGTTATGGTTCTGCTGTGCAACATACAGAGGTATGATTTTCTGTATTAAAATTTAATTCATTATTTTAAACAAAAGCCTTGTGTACCCTAAGGACTGTGACAAAGTAGAGATATCAAAAGCAGATACACTTTTCTTTCTCAGTGACATGTACCCTCCCCAGAGGGCCTTTCCCAGTCACCTCTGTCCTGTTGCTCTAGTGTCCCCAACTTGCTGAAGTGGATGTCTAACCGTGGTGTGAAGGAACAGATTTACACAAGGTGGAAAGGTGTGACCTGAGGGCAGTGTTGCACAAGTCTGTTTTGTGGTTGGCAATAAAATATTGAGAGTCCTTAAGCTTAAAGGGCTGGTTCCTGATCTGCTGAGATTGCTGCCATTTAAGTAAGAAAGCTGTTTGCGGGCTGGAGAGATGGCTCAGTGCTTAAGAGCACTGGCTGCTCTTCCAGAAGACCTGGGTTCAATTCCCAACACCCGCATGGTGCTCACAGCTCACAGCTGTCTGTAATTACAGTTCCAGGAGACCCCACACCCATGGCAAAACACCTGTACACATGACAACAACAAAAGAGAGCTGGTTCATCAGTTGATATGCTACTGCAATACCAAGGGATTTCTCCCTCACAGCCTGCCTTAGTGACTTGTTATTTTGCTTGAGAAGTAAAATCACTTTCTTTTAAGAAACAGAACAAGAATTTTTTTTCAGAACAAAAATTTTAATGGATGATTTGAAATAATTTCAATTTACTAGTAATCACATTTCACTAATATATATGTCTGAAAGGATAATTTCAAACCCAGAACTTTAGTCTTGGTTTCAAGAAGCCAGTATTACATTTTGGAGTTGTTATGAATCTTCTAAGTACTATATGACCTGTGGAATCTTACTGTGTACCATTGTCAATTAATAGATTTGGCTGCAGTAATTAACCTCAGGAGGATACAAGCTTCATTGAAGACACAATGTTGTGCTAGCTCTCCCTGCTGAGTGGAACACTGGGTTTAATGTATAAAAACAATATCCCCAAGAGCCTCAGTTTCACTGTTGTAACCATGGCAGTATTGTTGAAATCTGCCCTTTCATGGCTTTTTTCTTTTGGTTTAAATGGCTTAGGGTGCTGGTTCCTTACTGTCTGTGAGAATGGCTCTGGGGCTTTGGGGCCGGCCTGCACTTCTAGTCTGGTGTCTTACTCTTATTTTCATATATGTGGTAAAGAACAGATCTCAGGATTTACATGTAACTTTCTTGTTTATTGTCAGTTTGGCTGCATCAGACAAGAATAGGACTCAGTCTGTATGATGTCGCTGGGCAGGGGTACCTTCGGGAGTCAGTGAGTATTGGTCTGAGTTTAATAAGCATGATAGACACTAAAATATTAACATTAGTCATCACTGAGTGATCTGTGCTTGTAGCTAAATCTTAACACTACTTAGTTTTGTCTTCGTAGCCTCGGTTCGCCTGATTTTACCTGTGTAAACATGCTCATTTTGTGTATATTGACCACATAAAATTCATCTGTAGGTGCTTTTCTTCTAGCCTTTTAAAAAATCTTTTGAAGCTGGGCGGTGGTGGTGCACATCTTTAATCCTAGCACTCGAGGGGGCGGGGGGGGGCAGAGGTAGGCCTGGTCTATAAGATCTAGTTCCAGGACAGCCAGGGCTGTTACACAGAGAAACTCTGTCTCGAAAAACAAAAACAAACAAACAAAAAAACACAAAAAAACCCTTTTGTTGTTTTTAAAAGGAAAATGCAATTGAGCATCATAGCATGCTTCTAGTTCAAGCACTGGAGAGGCTGAGGCAGGAGAATTGTTGGGAGTTCAGGAGTAGCTGAAGCTCCAAAACATTATCATTAAATAAATAGAACATATCTAAACAGGCTTTAAAAATGATTGATGAGAGTGAAGTGTGGTGCCACAAACCTGTAATCCTAGCTTAGGAGGCCAAGATACAAGAATCACTGCAAAGCTGCTAGATTGGACATGTGGTAGAGGGAATGGGACACTGGCAGAGGAAATGGGGAAACAAGGTTGGGAGAAAGCAGAGGCAGGAGGAGCTACTAAGAGCTCGCTTTAGAACCAGGTTTGAGGTGCCTGTTCTATTACGAGCACCAGGCATATTATGCTTAGAATGATTAGAGGAGAAGATAAAGTTGTTAAAATGAATATAAAATGCCCCAGGAGACTTTATTTGTTCATTTGGATTTAGTGAGACAAAGCCCTTGTAGCCAGGCTGACCTGGAACTTCCAGTGCTCTGCCTTCCAAATATTGGGACTGTAGGTGTGTCCCAAAGAGTTTTCAATGTATTAACTTGGTGTCCTAATGCCGTTTCTTTTTTTTTTTTTTTTTTTTTTTTTTTTTGGTTTTTCGAGACAGGGTTTCTCTGTAGCTTTGGAGCCTGTCCTGGAACTAGCTCTTGTAGACCAGGTTGGTCTCGAACTCACAGAGATCCGCCTGCCTCTGTCTCCCGATTGCTGGGATGAAAGGCGTGCACCACCACCGCCCAGCCCCTAATGCTGTTTCTTTCGCTGTAGTAAAATGCTCCAATCAAAGCAATCTTAAGGGAAAAACTGTTTATTTGGCTTGCACTTCCAACTTCTAGTCTGCCATAGTGCGGAAGTCAAGGCAAGATACTTAACCAGCGCTTTGTTTTGTTTCCAGGACTTAGAAAACTACATACTGGAACTTATTCCTACTTTGCCACAATTAGATGGGTTAGAAAAGTCCTTTTACTCCTTTTATGTCTGTACAGCAGTTAGGAAGTTCTTCTTCTTTTTGGACCCTCTAAGAACAGGTAAAAAAAAAAATATGTAATTTAAATATTGGAATGTTTTTTATTACATACTATCTCAGTATTAGAGAAGTTTATTATTTCCCTTTGTTTTCTAATGTCAGCAACGTAATCTGGCAAATTTCAGAAGAGTGTATGAGTGTACAAGACAGCCACAATGCTTTGCTTTCTATATAGATCTTCCAGAATATTCTTGCACTGACTGTATCCAGCTATGCAATGGTTAGATGTCACCTACTCCCTCTGCCTCCCGAGTGGTCGGGATTATAGGAGTGTGTCACCACACCTGACAAAGAGAAAGCTGGGACGAGGGACTTTGGTGACATTGGGGGCAGAGGTGCTTGCTAGTTCCGATCTTCTAGAAGTAGGACCCTTAGCCTTCAACAGCAGAGCTGTCTCTCCAGCCTTACCAATATTGCCCCTATTCCCAAAATATGACATATCCTTTTACAAATTCTGATAGCATACTTTTAGTAGGAATTTTACTGCTTAGTTTCTTCTAGTTGGAGGTGGGAGGCCAGCATGGTCTGCAGAACAAGTTCCAGGACAGCCATGGCTACACAAAGAAACCCTGTCTCAAAAAAACAAAATAAAAACCCAAATAAATATATAGAGGTTTTGTGGGTTACCAGTGTTTTTTTGTTTTTGTTGTTTGGAATGTTTTTACTTTGCTTTGCTTTTGTGTGTGTGTTTTTTTTCAATGTTTCAATTTTGTAACAAAATAATAAGGAACCTAAGAGCTAGATGTTTATCATTGACTACATGATTGTTTTTGTAAAATAACACCTTTAAAAAATAACTTCTCAAAATGAAATTGTGTTTTATTATATTTTTTAAAGGGAAGATCAAAATTCAAGATATTTTAGCATGCAGCTTCCTAGATGATTTACTGGAGGTAAGTATTTATTAAACTATTTAATTTTATCACACAATAATTGCTATTTTGTAATCATATTTCTGTGTTTCTTTAGCTAAGGGATGAGGAATTGTCCAAAGAGTGTCAAGAAACAAATTGGTTTTCTGCTCCTTCCGCCCTGAGGGTCTATGGTAGGCTCCCATTACTGAAGTTCATTACCCATTTCCCATGGTGTCCAGAGGCCTGTTTTATACACAGGCCATTTAACTTAATCCCACAGTGTTCTCCCCACTTAGGGTTGGTACTCTAGGTTATCAAGATGCTCTTCTTACTTTACTAATGTTTGAACTTTGAGAACTCTTCCATAGCTGGTATGCTTTGTTTTCAGTAGAACAATATAATTTGATTCATTTTCATTGGCTCAGAACAATAGCTGTTGTTTTATTCTATGATAAAATGCTGTGTCAGGATGCACAGTGAGGGGTATTTGGGAGTGATTTGGATTTACTGAACTTCATTAGTGTTCTGCAGCATCATTTTGGGTGGTCTCCTGACTCACTTAGGATCCATTACCTCTGACTTAAGCTGAAACTGTTTTGTGTGTGCGTGTGTGTGTGTGTGTGTGTGTGTGTGTGTGTGTGTGTGTGTGTGTGTGTGTGTGTGTGTGTGCTTCCTGTGGACCACTCCCCCACCAAGTTTAGAAACCTATGAATGTTCTAACTGTACAAACTATAAACAAAAATGTAAGTGAAATAGTCAAAGAACACAGACTGTATAATGGGCTTTTCTATGTGGACTTATCTGGGTAGTTGCTCTAATCAAGGTTTGAAGGTCACCAACTATAACCTCTAAGCCACTACCTTTTCCACCAGTGTAATTAGTTTCATTTCAGAGTCAGACTATTAGGTAATAAAATAACATTTCTGTTCATTTCCAGCCTTGGTCATTAATTAAAAATTATTTTGGTCCTGAGTCTGTTCTTATTATCTTTTTCCAAGGTCAGTATTTGAATCTTGACAAAGATCACAATGGCATGCTCAGTAAAGAAGAACTCTCCCGTTATGGAACAGCAACCATGACCAATGTCTTCTTAGACCGTGTTTTCCAGGAGTGTCTCACCTACGATGGAGAAATGGTATTGAAATCTGCTGTTTAATTTCAAAAATCTAGGCTCCTACAGTTTTAATGGGCTATTTTCTTGATGTAAATCAATAGTTTTTATTTGCCTGTCTCAGGTAGACCACACTGGCACTGAACTTGATTTGTAGCAAGAATGATCTTGAACTCTTGGTCCTCCCGTCTTGCCGTCCCAAGTGGCAGGACTATAGGATGTGCCGGCACGCCTTGCTTCCTTCAACTTTATTACTATCAGTGTGCAACCGGCTCTTAAAATTACTATCAGTGATTAATAACAGGATCTGAAAATGTTAAGTCAGTGGAATTACTCGACATGCTGAGTCTGTTCTTAAGGAAATTCGGTTAAAAGTACTTCCAGGCTTTGAACACATAGAAAAATTAAGTATTTTCCTCGTTTCATGGTCAGTATACCTAAAGTATAGAAGTGTGAACTAGTAAAGAGAAAAATCTGAACATTTAGTAAATCCTGTAAAACATTTTTTCCCTAGACAGGGTTTCTCTCTATACCTCTGTAGACCAGGCTGGCTTCAAACTCACAGACCCACCTGCCTCTGCCTCCCCAAGTATGGGGTTTAGAAATGTGTGCCACCACTGCCTGGCTATAAACCATTTCTTTTTTGGTGTTTTGAGACAGGGTTTCTCTGTAGCTTTGGAGCCTGTCCTGGAACTAGCTCTTGTAGACCAGGCTGGCCTCAAACTCACAGAAATTCGCCTGCCTCTGCCTCCCGAGTGCGGGGATTAAAGGCGTGCGCCACCACCGCCCGGCTATAAACCATTTCTATATAAATAGTTCAGTCATTAAATTATCAGGCCTGACATAGACCTTGTGCGTTCTGATTTAAATCAGGCCCATTGCCTTAATCATTTGAGAGAGAGAGGCCCCCTCTGTCGCAAGGCTGGCCGGAACTTACTGTGTAGGCGCTCCTGCTGAAGTTTAGGTGCCGGGGTTCCAGGTGTGAAGCCATTGCGAGCTAAATCACAGTCATACTGGATTACTGTGTCTGCGCTAGTAGCTGAGGATAACTAGCCTGCAGTTGTCCTTTCCCTCTCAAAATACATGGACGTATAGCGACATTTCATTTTAGAACTTAGATCTTATACAGATTATAAAGGTCTTATAGAGGGGTAGAGATTTTGTTAAATATTCTCTTTGATGTTTTCAAAATACTTGAGAAAGAAAATTCTTTTTTAGTGGGTGGTGGGAGACCTATGTAGCTCTGGCTGGCCTTTAACGCACTGTGTAGACCAGTCTAGCCTCAAATGTGCGTCTGCTTCCCTGGTGCTGAGATTAAAGACATATATCACCATGCCTAACAAGAAAGCTTTAAAAAAAAAAAAAAAAAAGCTCTCACCCTGTAGCCCTCACTGACTTGACACTCACAGAGATCTACCTGCCTCTGCCCTCTGAGTGCTGAGATTGAAGTCAGACCACCACACCAAGCTTTGATAAGAAAAATCCTAAAGAGCGCTTTAAAAAAATCAGTATTCTTGCTATTAAAAACATGTGGAAGCCAACCATGGTGGTACAAGCCTGTAATTCCATCATTTAGAATATAGAGGCAGGAGGATCAAGAGTTTAAGATCAGCCTGGGCTATACAAAACCCTGTTTTAAAAAACAAACAACAAAAGGCCAAGGAATAAAAATGTCAGAGGGACTAATAAAGGTGATGCATACCTATAACCCCAGAACTCAGGGAAATGAGACAGGAAGATTTTGTTTAAAATCAGCATGGATTAGAGTATAGAGCATCAGTTCTCAACCTGTGGCTCATGATGCCTAGAAACCACCCAGAAACACAAATATTTACATTATGATTCATACAGTAGCAAAATTAGAGTTATGAAGTAACAACGAAAATAATTTTATGGTTGGGGGTCACCACAACATGAGGAGCTGTATTAAAGGGTCACAGCTTTAGGAACATTGAGAACCACTGGTGTAGAACATCTCAAAACAAATAGTGAAACACAGTAGGGACTTAATTTTCCAAACCAAGGCTGCTAAAGAAATAATGGTACAGATGAGAGTGAGCTCTTACATCACCAGCAGCAAAGGACAACTGACTCCACAGCTCTTGGCGTAGACTTGGAGGGCACCATAAACTGACACCTGGATGGAGTCAGGCCGTGATGAAGCTCCATCTCCTTAACTCATTTTTGCTTTTTGTTTTGAGACAGGGTTTCTCTATGTAGTCCTTGCTTTCCTGGAACTTGCTCTGTACACCAGGCTGATGACCAGCCTGGTCTACAAGAGCTGGTTCCAGAACAGGCTCCAAAGCTACAGAGAAACCCTGTCTCCAAAAAAAAAAAAAAAAACCTCAGAGATCTGCCTGCCTCTGCCTCCTGAGTGCTGGACTTTAAAGGCGTGCGCCACCACTGCTCGGTACAAAGAACATTTTTAGTCATGTTTTATAAAATCTTTTCCAAGAATGTGAACTTCTTTTCCAAGTGAGTATTCTTTTTATCATATTAGACAAGTATTCTGCCAGGCGTGGTGGCTCACATCAGTAACCACAAAACTCAGGAGGCTGAGACATAAGCTCCTTGAGTTTGAAGCCAGCCTGAGCCACATAGTGAATTCCAGGACAGCCCGGGGTGAGACTGTTTCAACAAGCAAAGTGAATAAAAACTGCGAACAAATAACTTCAAGTGCCCCCTTTCAAGATGCAGGCATTCTCTTCTGTTCATGTCTTTAGCTTCCATTCATATTTTTAAATTTTTTTTTCTGTTTGTATATGTGCAAGTTTACATGCCTGTGTATTAGGTCTACAACTTCAGGAATGCCGACACAGGATCTCTGGTTGGCCTGGAGGCACTAATTACATTAGATTGGCTGGCCACCCAACCCTTAAGATGCTGGTTTTCCCTTAGCCAGCATCAGGACTACAAATGCACGCCACCATCCCAGGCATCTTTACTTGGGGCTGGAGAGAGAACTCGGGTCCTCATGCTTATGAGGCTAGCACATTACCACTGAGCCAACCTCCTCACTCTATTGGAAATCATCTGATTCCTTTTTTCTTTTGAAACTTGCAGGCCCATGCTGGCTTCGGCACAGTTCTTCCCTCTTCAGCTTTCAGGGTTCTGGGTTACAGGCATGCCACCAAGCTCAGACCTGCTGTAGACTAGTTCCAGAATCCATTTTGGGTCTCAGCATCCATAGGTGCTATACATACTGGCTCCGGTGGACTGCATCATCTCTAGGTCACTTGTAATTCCTAACACGGTATACATGCTATGCAGCTGTGCTGTGTTGTTTGAGTACTAATGGCAGGAAAAGTCTATGTTAGGTGCAAATCAAAATTTTTACCCAAATATTTTCAGCCCACGGGTAATTGAATCCATAGAAATGGAACTCACAGACATGGATGAGTGGGTTCTGAATAGTAATTTAAATAGACTGGTGTTCATTCTAGAGACAATAAATTCTTCAAAGAAACTACACCAAAATGAAGACATAAATTTAATGGCAGCATAAAATAACTTAATCACTGTCTTGACAATTTTATAGTATGGAAGAAAATTATAGTTTAAGCAAATCTCGCAAAGAAAATGAGCTGGTTCTCAGAACTGTCCTAGATTAGCACCTCTGTGGAATTCCTAGAAACCAACGCTAAATGCACAAGTGGATTTATTTCCTATTTTAAAAAAGTTAAATTTGCCATCTGTGATTACAAACTCCTTCACCTTGGCAGATACTCATCTAAGATTCCACCACAGACTCTGAATGTTTCCCCTTCTGTAGGACTACAAGACCTACCTGGACTTCGTTCTTGCCTTGGAAAACAGAAAGGAGCCTGCAGCTCTGCAGTATATGTTCAAACTGCTGGACATTGAGAACAAGGGCTATCTGAACGTCTTTTCCCTGAATTATTTCTTTAGGGTGAGTACGGTGGGTAAAGGAGCATTGTTACCCTAAGATATAGTAAACTATCTGGTTTAAATTACTTATTGACAGTTCTACCTAACTTGATTTTAAATTGAAAAGGATTACTATAATAGATTTAAACTGGAAATCAAGTATGTTTTGTTCCTTCTATTTTTAGGAAATATATAATGGGAAAGTAAAGCTGACTTTGTTACACATCTTTTTCAGTATTCTCTTCTGGAAACAAACATGAGGGGCTCAGCCAGCTTTTGGAAATAGCAACAGCAGCCTGCAGCCTTACCCCTCCTTCCTGAGCCCAGGTTCCCAATAGCTGCAGTGTAAGCGTAGAAAGGCCCGTGATTATGTTCATCCAGTTGTAGACTGGAGTGCAGTGGTCGGGAAGATGGCGAAGCTCAGGCTTACAGTGTGGAACTGGACAGGAACTGGGGCGAGAAGGGCTTGGGAATCAGGGACTTAATTTTTTATTTAGATTAATTTCCATTAAATACAGGCCATACAAGAACTAATGAAAATCCATGGACAGGATCCTGTTTCATTTCAAGATGTCAAGGTTAGTCTTTTATGTACTTACATAACAACAGATAATATACCCATGATAATAATAATGTTATATCCAGTTTTATATGAAAATAATTTGTGAACTATGAAACACTTATTCCAAATCAGATTTTTGCTGTTACTTGTTCAGAACTGATTCTTGAATCATCAGAAATGGAGACAAATTTGGATTTACTGATTGATACAGTCTGTCAGTCTTGTGTTCTCATGGAAATCTTCGTTTTATTTGATGAGTGCCAGTTAGCTCGCATCCTTTTCACTGTAAACTAAACATTCAACTGAAGGACTGTCTAGGTTCAAGCCCTTTTTTAGTATGCTGCTTAAAAGAGCCTGCATGCTTTGATCTATTAGATTTAAAGAAACATCCATTTTTCAAAATGAAAACTACCATTCCTTGGGGCTGGAAAGAAAACAAAGCGGGTGAAAGCACCAGAGACCTGCGTTTTACTCCCAGCACTCCTGAAGGGCGCTGCTGGGCAGCCCTCAACCATCTGTAACTCAGCTCCAGGGATCCAGTGCCCTCCTCTGAGCCCTGTAGGTTCTGGCATACATGTAGCATTCGCATACACAAATCTATAAATACATATCTAGAAAACCATCATTTTTTGAAACACATGATGCTACTTGGCATTTAGTCGGCAGCTTCACCAGTTAGGAAGAAACATCCAGTGGATCTTTTTGGTTTTAGTTGAGTAACATAATAAAATACCCCGACCAATTTTAACCTGAAGCACTGTTCTGCTACAACACAAATGAAGGAAATTACAAACTTTGTAACGTGAGTGTAAGAACCAGCACTTTAATTGTCAATCAATCTGGAAAAAGAATCCAGTTTAAAAGTTATATTTTATGAACCTGAGTTACTCTATAAATTTGTTAAAAGTGTAACTGCTTGTAATGTTAGCTACTAAATAATCTTTGAGTGATTTTACCATACAGGATTAGAAAATGCTGGGCGGTAGTGGTACATCCTTTAATCCCAGCACTTAGGAGGCAGAGGCAGATCTCTGTGAGTTCGAGGTCAGCCTGGTCTACAAAACAAATTCCAGAACCCATGGGTGTTACACAGAGAAACCCTGTCTGGACAAATCAAAAAAAAAAAATTAGAGAACACAGATTACTGCCTTGAATATTTATCCTGTGCACTTCATAACATAGAAGAGGTTCTTCCATGAGTTCTAGCTCTAGTTGAGTCTTGGCACAGCTTTGTTATTCTGTGTGACTAATTCTTTAATATGGAGTTCTGTCCCTCCCATAGTGGGACTGGAATAAAAGGTGCTGCTATAATGGGAAATGAAGTCTTCTCACTATCTCTGAACCACATGAATTTTTAATATTTACCTGAGCTCCCAAGAGGTATGACAGTGTGGCTTTGTGGCAGAGTCTTGCCTGACTAGAGACGTCTTGGGTTTGATATCCAGCACTGGGATGAAAAAGGTTATGCCCAGACTTTGCCCCAACATTAGAAGGCAATAAAAAGTGTAACAGTTAGTTGCAGCCAAAGAATACTGCATTAGACAGCTCTGCCATTAATTAGATATGAGCTTGGATTAAACTCTGAGACTGTTTTCTTCATCTATAAAATGAGAGATGATTATCATACAACTAAGGAATCGCCCAAGAAAATTGTGGCTAAGGAGATGTCTATTAAGTGGAAAAGAAAAAACTGGAATAAAAATTGGACGATAGTTCAAATGTCCACCTTGAATTTTCCATCACTGTGTGACAGAAGTCACTTCAACCAGCTTGTATTATTATCTTTTCTCTTACAGGATGAAATATTTGACATGGTAAAACCAAAAGATCCTTTGAAAATCTCACTTCAAGATCTAATCAACAGTAATCAAGGAGACACAGTCACCACCATCTTAATTGATCTGAATGGCTTCTGGACTTATGAGAACAGAGAAGCCCTTGTTGCTAATGACAATGAGAACTCTGCAGACCTCGATGACACATGACCTCTGAAAGACCACACTGCCTTCATAAAGACACCTGAAGGCTGCATGCAGAAGTAGAATCCTTAGAAACATTCTAAATAAAACTCATCACATGCTTGTAAACACAACAAATATGTTGCTTACTAGAGTTTTGGTTGCAACTGGAACAATTTCAAAGTAATACCAACTACTATTTTTGTTTTTTAATGAAGTGATAAGTTCTGGTTCCATTGAGCTCGACACAAAAGATTTGCTGTAGGTAGGTATTAAGTTTATGGACAATTTCTGGTATTCATGTAGGATTACAATATTTGCTCTTCATGAATATCAAGGACTTTTCAATCAGAGTAGCCTACTACATTTCTGGATTCAAAAGCTTTAAATGTGACTTTTTTTTTTTTTTTTTTTTTTGGATACATGATCTCACTATGTAGCCCTGACTGGCCTGGAATTTGCTATGTGGACTAGGTTGGCCTTAAGCCTTTGAACTCATAGAAAACCATCGCCTCTTTCTACCATGCCTTATTTTGGTTTTTTTTTTTTTCTTTTTAAGATTTCATTTATTTACTGTGTGTGAACTCCAGAGTGCACAGGGAGGTCAGTGGACATTTCTGAGGAGTCAACTCTCTCTCCCCCCATGTGGGTTCTGGAGCTCCAATTCAGGTTGCCAGGCTTACCAGCAAGCATTGTACTAAGTCATTTTCCTGCCCAACTCCTTTTTTATTAAGATGGTGTTTCAAGCTGGGCAGTGGTGGCGCATGCCTTTAATCCCAGTACTTCAGAGGCAGAGGCAGGCGGATCTCTGTGAGTTCAAAGCCAACCCGGTCCACAAGAGCTAGTTCCAGGACAGGCTCCAAAGCTACAGAGAAACCCTGTCTTGAAAAACCAAAAAATAAATAAATAAAAAGTTTTTTTAAAAAAAGATGGTGTTTCAAAAAAAAATTCAAGCAAACGTTTTGTTTTCATTAAAATCACAAGTATGAAATTTTGTCTATTTTATTAACCATTATCAAGTTACATTTACAAAACTGTACCTTTTGTTAGGGGATTTACTAATTCATACTAACTCATGTTGTATGGGGTTTTGGTTGTTGTTGCTGAAATGTAAGGATCTCAGTCTGTAGTCTAGGCCAGCCTCCAGCTCATGATCCTGCCTCAGCCTCCCGAATGCTACCACACCTGACTTGTGTTCAGTTTTTATAAAAAGAGAGATCAGAGGAAAGTAGAATGTCATGGACTGTGATCCAGAGGGAAAAACAATTCTACAAAGGACTGGAAAGTAGGAAAAGGTGAGAGGCTTAAAATAAAACCAACCAGGCCAGGCGGTGGTGGCGCATGCCTTTAATCCCAGCACTCGGGAGGCAGAGGCAGGCCTTTGAGTTTGAGGCCAACCTGGTCAGCAAGAGCTACTTACAGGAGAGGCTCCAAAGCTACAGAGAAACCCTGTCTCAAAAAACCAAAAAAAAAAAACCCAAAAAACCAACCATTTAACCCATTTGTAATAAATTTTATAGTTTGCACAAACCAAAGTATAAAAACGTAAGGCACAGTGAATAACTCCAAACATCACAAGCCAGCTGCTGCCCAACAAGCAGCAAAAGTAAACTGAGGAACCCGGAGCCTTGGCAGGTCGTCCCTCCTACTGTAATCACAAACTGTGGTGTAAGCTGAGAACTAGCGCTTCAGGAGAGATGCTCTCGTGGGTCGCCTTACATCACCCGCCTTCACCTCAGGACCAGGTGTCTGATGTGACACCGCACCAAGAGGAAGACGTCAGGCCAGCATGTTTGAGCAACTTAAGACTGGGTTTTAGTAAAGTGTAACTGGTAGTGGCCTTAGTTACACAATCTAAGGATAAACCTCTAAGGACTAAGTCACGTTGTTTTCACCCTTGAAGGGAGTTCACCAGTCACAACTCCAAGGACGACTCCATACTTGCTGAGCTTTACAAATCTTGGTCCAACTGAAACTTTCACTCAAATTTTGAATATCCAATTAGAAATCCGGCCTTCAGGTGAGCCTACTGAGAGCCCACTGGCAGGTCTCTACAGCGAGCTCGCCCGTCCACATTTGGATTGTGCACACTGAAGGCAGAAGGCATCCTGCTACTTGGAAGGCTAGTTTATAAGAGGTAATTTCTAAAAGCTGTAATCAGCATCTAGAACACTGTCCACTTTCTCTTTATCCACATTTGGTTATAAATCAATGTTAAACAGATAAAAGGTTCTGAATACATACATAGGAATATTTCTTAAATTACACTCATATTACACAACTCTGTAAGGAGAGAGAGGGCTGAACCTGGTTCACATCAACTGTCCAGCTCACTGCTGTGACTTCAAAATGGTGAACAAGACCAACCTGGTACCAATTCCTCATCTCCCCGCTACCCTGCCTGTGTTAAGGCTGAGCAAGCTTGACATACCCAAGGTGCCAGCCAGGGGGCAGTCTGGGGACCAATGCCAGACTACAACTCCAAATTCAGTGACCAGAGCAAGCTACTAACTACTGAAAATTCGAGAGTGACATTTAGTGAAAATGAGAACCATCTTAATCTTTAGTACATTCAGCACTTTTCCATAAATACTCTCAACAAAACCAGATGGTGGTTAAGCAGAGGCAGGGAGATCTGTGAGTTAGAGGCCAGCCTGGTCTACAGAGCTGGGACAGCCAGGGCTATACAGAGGAACCCTGTCTCAAATTCTCAACAAAAAGAAATCCATCTTGCTGCTTTTATTACACACTGAACTATCCTTGGTGTGAAAGTGATGATTAGGTATGTTACATGCACGGAAGGCAAAGCATGAAATGTAGGGAACTTTACTCTCGGGCTGTTAGGATTATTATTATTAGCTCCAAAGATGAGTTATCAATACTTAACTTTTTTTAAAAAAAAATGCCCCACACCAAAAACCTTAATGAACAATTTAACTCCCTTTTTAATGTACAATGCCTTCAGTTTCTGTTTTTGTTTTGTTTTTTTGAGACAGAATCTCACTGGCGAGGCTAGAGCTCACTAGGTTGACCAGGTAGGCTTTGAACTCACACAGAACCACAGGCCTCCCTAGTGCTAGGATTAAAGGTCTGTGTTATCACGCCTAGCTAAATGTCCTTTTGTTTTATAAAAGATCATTTTAAAATCAAAGCGCTGGGCTTAGTGACAGAGCACTTGGTTAGTATGTGTGAAAGAAGCCCTGGGTTTGCTCCCTAGCACAGGGCAGGTGGGGGCGGGGCAATCACTAATTTACCATAATAAAAACATCCCAACTTCAGATCTGAATGTGATAGAGCATAAAAATGAAGAAAGATTTTCCCTTAATAATTTAAAATATAAATAGTTGTTTCAGTCCCACTAAACAAAATGTAAAAAGTTCCTGATTGACGTTTAGGGTATAACGCTTTATATACGTCATTTCGTCCTACGGTGGGACAGAGGCTGGCTGCTGTTTCCGTTCCGTAATTACTTCACAGTCTTCCTCCATCTCAAAGTTGATGTTCACAAATGAGCTGGACACCACTGTTTCTGGCTGATCTGTCTGTACGATGGAGTCGGCCTGCAGCTTGTTTTGCTGGTATTGTCTTTCTGCTTCTTCAGACATCCTATTTTCCTCTTCTTCCTCCTCCTCCTAAAAAAATGGGAAATGTCAGTAGTTAAAATTCTAATGCCCAAAAGGAACAAATATGTCTTCTCTCAATAGCATCTTTTTCTTCAAAAGCCAAACTTTAGTGTCTAATTAAGACAAACTTCTGGGGTGGGGGTGTAGCTCAATGGTAAATTGCATGCTGGGGATCTAACACCACACACGAGGGAGGGAGCGAGGGAGGACTTTCACCACCAAAACAAACCTATCTCTTTCCCTTTTTCAAATTAGTTATTTTAAAAGGTGGATGGCCCAGCACTACTTAGCTAAATTAACTTACCCAGTAAAGTAACAAATTAGCTACTATGACACTTGTATTAGCTACTGTGACACTTTAATTATAAGGTGTCATCCTATTTAGTTAACAGGTTGGGTCATTCATTAATGGTTAGTTTTTCCCTAAGCACTAATTAAGGTACAGATGATCCAGATCCTGCCCTCAAGACTTTGCAGTTAGAGAGGATGACACCAAAGCAGCACTACAGACGCTACAGCGACACCTCTGGCTCAGAACTGCTGTACATGGGGAGGTGACTCTGTCTCTGGACCCTGAGATACAAGTCAGTACAGAATGAGTAACCTCTCGGGAGGATCATCCCGAGATAGGTAGGGCAGACTTTAGAAGCTTCTGAAGTTTGCAGTGTTTTCTTCTTTGTTTTGGTTAAGAACACGTTTGAAGCCACACAATGGAGTAAAGGTGACCTCCAGGCACAGTCCTCCAAGGACAAAGCTGAATGAATAAAGGAACAAACGCAAGCAAATGCTGTATTCATGCCTCTTCTGGCCTTCACTCTGGTTTACCGTGTGCTTGCCAGTGTGCACTAGGGGCTCTTCTGAGCATTTTAGACACTAATCCGAAGAAGAGATGCAGTTCTCATGAAGACAGAGACTTGAGGCTTGGAGAACACAGTACTCAACACAGGGTGGGTGGTATTTCTCCATTTTTAAAATGACAATACCAAAAGGCATATAAGAAAGATGAAATTAATACACATGAGGCCCCTCATTTATTAGCAAATGAAACCTAGCATAGGTTTTATACATTTACCTTAGGAAATCCGAATTCAAAAATCTGTTAATTTAATAAACTAAAGAAGCTATATTCAGTGGCAGAGCCCTTGTCTGGCATGCGTAAAGTCCCATGTTTGATGTCTAGCACTGCAAAAAAACACAGGAGCTACCTTTTCGGCTCCAAGAGTGTCCACACACTCATTACGGAGCTCATCAAGCCTTGGGCAAACCATCAATCAAGCGAGTAAAGGAGACACACCTCCTTCTTCATCCGGTAATACTCATCAATGGCATACTGGTATTTTGGGGTGCTGATGCCCAGAACTGATGCAATCTTCTCTCCAAGAAAGTCACATACTAAAGATGCAAAAATTAAGAGACATACACCATCAACATTCCTTGAGCATTTTATGTAGTACTAAGAGTACAAGAGTTACTGTTTTATCCTTAAACCTGACAAATTTATCACCCTGTCTCCTCACTTCTGTCCTGGACACCCGGCCTGTTCACATTCCTATTTTTGCATGCTTGTTTAAAGAACAGTATCTCGCTATGCGACAAGCAGATTCAGAGTATTTAATCAGCGACCCTCCACCAGCCTTCCCAGTGCTGGGACCAGATGTGTGCTAGGCCAGCCACGGTTCTGCTGTCTGCTTCTCATCAGTTAGAGGGCTCTCTTTAGTAAAACACGCTGTATTAGAAGGTTAGGGTATCACTGGGTGATGGCTGCCACGGCTTCCTCACCAGATGGCGTGGACCCTTCAACTGTGAGCTGGAACAGACCCTTAAATTGCTTTTGCCGTGTATTCTGTCCCACCAAGATCAGCACCAAATACAGAAGGCTCTGGAGGGCAGCGAGAAGTCAGGCGTAGAGACGGAGAGTCTCTTGAGATAAAAGAGCTAACATCAGATACAGAGCTATGTGTGAGGTTTGTGCTCTTCTGGCATACTGAGCAGTCTTGAACACAATACACGCTCAGTAAATGCTGGCTCAGATACTAGCCAGGATTTGCTCTAATTAAAAAGAAAAAGACAAAAAAAGATAATTAAATGGGCAGTGGTGGCACACACTTTTAATCCTAGCACTCGGAAGACAGAGGCAGGAGGATCTCTGTGAGTTAGAGGTCAGCCTGGTCTACAAAGCGGGTTCCAGGTCAGGCTCCAAAGATACACAGAGAAACCCTGTCTCGAAAAACCAAGACAAAAGTTATCAAGTAGCTAATTGGAAACAGTAAATTTTATGATTTAAACATTATTGGCATAAGCATATAAGCTGATAATTCACTTCCTTCAAATATCAGTTACATTTTCATTTAAGAAGTAAAATATTGCTGGGACAAAGCTCAGTGGAAGAGTTTTTGCCTGCAGGTTCAATCCTCAGTACCATAAAAAAAATTACATGGAAGAAATAAACCATGCATTGCCATAACTACATAACAAAGAATAAAATGGTAAGATGCTAATATGCAATGAAGAAATTAAATACTGGGCTGGAGAGATGGCTCAGAGGTTAAGAGCACTCACTGGCTGTTCTTCCAGAGGTCCTGAGTTCAATTCCCAGCAACCACATGGTGGCTCACAACCATCTATAATGAGATATGGTGTCTCTTCTGACCTATAGGGATATATGTGGGTAGAATACTGTATACATAATAAATAAATAAATAAATATTTAAAAAAAAAGAAATTAAATACTAATAAAAATTAAAATACAAATAGCTTATAATAAGGCTTTAGAATAAGCAGTAGACACATTGAGACTAACAGCAGTAGAAAACCAAATGGTAAAGTAACAGAACAGGCAGAAACAGGGTTCAAAACATGACAATCGTGTCTACATTAATGGTGTCATTTTCCAGGGGTGGCTTTTATTATACTTAGGGAGGCAGTGTATTGTGTGGAGGTCAGAGGATAACTCGACAGGAATAAGTTCTCCCCGACAGGGTTTCCAGGGATCAGATCTGCCTGTCAGTTTGGTGGCAAGCACTTTTACCTGCTTGAGCCAACTTGCTGGCCCTGGTCTGTTTTTTAACACAACTATAAGCCGAAGAACATTTGTACAAGCTAGATAGTATTTTTCAATGCTAGCTGGCTGCTCCGGGACAAAATAGTTCCCTATTCTGTTTCTTCTTCAGCAAGAGCATCCCACTTGGTAAAGCTCCTGTGAGGAGAACTTACTACAGCAATCATACGATAGTCACACAGAAGCGCGATACCTGAGAGGGTGGAGGTGGCGGCCCGAAGCATGTGGAACCATAAGTAGGGGCCCCAGGGAAGCTTTGTCTGCAATGAAAAAGTTGGGTTAGCAACATCTACCCATCGCCACTATCTTCAGAGCACACAGGCAGAAATCCAGTCCAATAAAACCTAAGTACTTACATCCAAATTCCACAAAGACACTTCATCTTATTCCACATAATTTCCACCACCTTTACCCACAGAAGGACCAAAAGCAGATTCAGCAATGGAATGGCAATGGAGCGGCAATGGAACTCAGTCCATGCTGCCTACAAACTCTACAGCCTTTCTCCTGCCTTGCAATGTCTTCATTCTTCAAAGCACATCCAAGAGGGTGCAGTATCCACAGAAAGACCCTTGTGGACATACCTAACAAACGTTACAGCAGGAAAACTCTGCTGGAGAAATTACGGTAAATAAGGGCATAACAAGTAGACTTTCAGTGGTGAAAAACAACTGGAAGGAAGGGCTGTTTGCCCTTCCTTCCTTCCTTCCTTCCTTCCTTCCTTCCTTCCTTCCTTCCTTCCTTCCTTCCTTCCTTCCTCCCTCCTTCATATTCATTCTCTCCCCTCTCTCTTTCTCTCTCTCTCCCCCTCTCTCTCTGTCTCTCTCTCTCCTTATTTACTTTAAGACAGGGTCTCACTCTGAAGCTCTTAGTGTGGGATAATTGTCTGTATTTTGTCAATCATGTTTTAAATAAACGCTGATTGGCCAGGCAAGAAGTATAGGCGAGTCAACCAAACAGGAAGTAGAAGCAGGGCGATGAGAACAGGAGAATGCTGGGAAGGAGGAAGCCCATTTCCCCACTCCTGCCCAGACCACCAAAGAAGCAGGATGTGACCCGCCCCACTGAAAAAAGTACTGAGCCATGTGGCTGACATAGATAAGGATAATGGGCTATATAAGTTACAAGAGCTAATAAGAAGCCTGAGCTAATGGGCCAATCAGTTTATAACCTAATGTAGACTCTCTGTGTGATTTCTTTGGGGTTAAACGGCTGTGGGAACTGGGCAGGACAGAAACCCCAACAAGCAGGCCCTCATGTTACAGCTCTGGCTGTCCTGGAACTCAATATGTAGACCACGCTGGCCTAGAACTCACAGAGATCTGCCTCCTTTTGCTGTCTGAGTGAAGGGATTAAAGGCATGCAGCATTTAACCCCGAGACAGTTTACTGCATTTGGCACAGGCCGCTGGCAGAATGCTTCTTTCAGCAAACTAATCTTGGTTCTCGCTTGTGTGAGTCTGGAGATGCAGTCTGAGGACAGGATCACCCCTCTGGTCTGAACATTAGTAGAGGTAAAAGGTCTCTCTAGTGACTGACCCCTCTGCTTCTCTGATTTCTCAGCTTTCACCCCCTAATAGCTGACTCCAGGTTTTTATTAAGAAGAATTAGAATTCATGCTACAACCATGTCTGCCTGTGTGCCATCATACTTCCCACCATGACGATAATGGACTAAACCACGAGAACTAAAAGCAAGCCCTCAACTAAATGTTTTCCTTTATAAGAGTTGCCGTGGTCATAGTGTCTCTTCACAGCAATGGAAAACTAAGACACTTCTCAGAGGGCGAAAGCAGACTTTACGAGTTACACTGTGATGTCTGGGAAACCACATGGCAGAGTACCAAGTCTGACCCTTACCTGTATCATACAGAAAACTAATTCAGAACAGATGTGGCTGCTTGCGACTCTGAGCACACCTGTAATCTCGGCACTTAAGAGGCCAAAGCAGGAGGATCTCCTTGAATATGGGACAAGCCTGGGCTACAAGCTGCCTGAATGTACAAACTATATACAGTCAGCTTTATTTAGCAGCCTAGCCTGGCCTGGAACTACTATGGCATGTAAACTGGCCTTGAACTTGGGACTTTCCATGCCCATGCTGATACTATAAAACTTTAAAAATAAACATAAGAATTAAATCTCTAACCAAGTGTGGAGGCACGCATCTTAAATCCCAGCACTCAGGAGACACCTTTTTCTGGCCTCTACACACACATGGTACATAGACAAACACCCAGGCAGGCAAAATACCCAAACACACAAAATAAAAATAAAACTTAAAAATTTTTTTAAGGGGCCAGAGAGATGGCTCAGAGGTTAAGAGCACTGACTGCTCTTCTGGAGGTCCTGAGTTCAATTCCCAGCAACCACATGATGGCTCACAGCCATCTGTAATGAGATCTGGTGCCCTCTTCTGGCCTGCAGGTACACATGCAGACAGAACACTGTATACATACTAAATAACTCTAAAAAAGAAAATTTTTAAAAGAATGAAAAATGATACAGCCACCATGAAGTGACTGGACAAAGTTCCTCAGCTGTTAAACAGTTAGCAACTCCACTCCTGACCACACACCCGGACATAGAACACGGTGACACAAAAGCCTGTATTCACAGCACAATAATCATGTGACCTGAATGCATAAACAACCAGAGTTTCCACTGACTGACAAAGGAATGAGAAAAAGGCGGTATATTCGCACAATAAAGTATTATTTGGATATTACGTAATATAATACTCTCATAAAAAGGAACAAAGTACCAACAGATGCTATAACATGAATGGACCTTGAAAACCTCAAGCTAAATGAAAGGAGACAGTCAGGAAGAACACACGTCTGCTCGTAACAGGGAAACCAATCTACGGACAGGAAGATCAGTGGTTGCCAGGAAGGAGGCAGGACATGGAGGGTAGGAAGTGAAACAAAGCTGTTCAAGATGACCTAAGCCTGCTAACGTGACTGCAGCTGTGACTGCAGGTCTGCGGATATGCGGACTGATACCAAATTATAACCGAACAGGTGAATCTGTGTGTGTGGAAGCAGGGGGTTCAACCAAGCTGTTTTTAAGACTGAATCCGTAGGAGGTATGGATTGTGTTTTCTATGACAACGTGACACTTTGTTTCTATGTAGATACTGGGTAACTTTTGAGACAATTTTTTTTTTCTTTCCTTTGAGACAGGCCCAGACTGACCTCAGACCTGCTATATAGCTGAGGCTGGTCTTGAACTCCTGATCCTCCTGCCTCCACCTTCTACCTGACAATGATTTTTAAAGACATGAATATAGCTGGGCGGTGCTGGCACACACCTTTAATCCCAGCACTCGGGAGGCTGAGGCAGGCGGATCTCTGTGAGTTCGAGGCCAACCTGGTGTACAGAGCGAGTTCCAAGACAGGCTTCAAAGCTACACTGAGCAACCTTGTCCTAAAAAAAAAGAAAAAGAAAAGAAGAACAAAAAAAATTTTAAAAACAATTATAGATATCTTCAGAGTACTTTAAAAGGAAAACATTTACCCAGACATCCATCCGCTATCTAGATTACCACTAATGTTCAACATGTCTGGCTACTCTGAACATATTGTACAAAATCCTTTGACTATTCTCTGTACTAGAAAATTTGGAATTTTTGGGGGGTCAGGAGGCTTGAGACATGGAGGCCTTGCCTGTCATGGAACTAGCTCTGTACACCAGGCTGGCCTCAAACCCACAGAGATTGGGTTCTGCCTCTGCTACCTGAGTGCTGGGATTAAAACTGTGCACTGCCACCACCTAGCTAGGATTGATTTTTTTTTAATAGCCAAAAATTTACAAACTAAATCTTATAAAAATTAGTATGTCTTAAATATAATTTTTAAATTTAAATATAAATTTATAAATTGTAAATGTGTTTCTAGGCTTTATTTTACTTATAGCACTTTTGAGAACCTGGTTAATCATAGAACATTTATTTGTTTATTGCCTGTATCCCCACTAGCATACAGTTCACACAAGCCACTGCCCCATGACCAGCATCCACACCAGAACCTCTCAGAGGGGCCCACAGTAAATGCATGATCGACGGACTTCGTTCCCTTGAAGGACACGCCTTTCCGTGAACTGAAAGGGACTAGGATTCAAATAATGATTACGAGAATCAGGCATGAATCCACACTGATAAAGAGCCCTGATCCAGGGAAGCACAACTGGTGTAGGCTATTGAGATGCTGGAAATATTTCCATCCATATTGTGCAAAAAAATAAAGTTTTCCACCGGATGGTAACGGGTGGTAGTGGATTTCAACTTCAAATGGTCCTTTTCATCCACTGTTCAAGGAGCAAAACTTCAGCAAGCCCAGCCCGCCCGCCCGCAGCAGCACACGTACGGGGTCAACAGTGGGCAGCACATCTTTCTTCTCGAGGCCGTCGGCTTCATCCTCGTCGGTGCTGTACTCCTCCATGGTTTCTCCGCTAACGAAGTGGATGACCCTCCGCGGAACTCTCTTCTTCTTCCCTATGACTCCCAGCTCCACATTCTCAAAGCCCCTTTCACTGCTCATCTAGAGGAGGGGAAAAGTGAAGAAGATGAGCTTTGAGTGGGTCTTTCTTTCATCGCGCACCTAAGAGATATTGGCTTTATTTTTTAATTAATGCACTTATTTTTTCATTTTATGTGCATATTGGTGTTGTGCTTGCATGCATGTCTGTGTGAGGGTGTCAGATCTTGGAGTTACAGACAGTTGTGAGTTGCCATGTGAGTGCTGGAAATTGAACCTGGGTCCTCTGGAAGACCAGTCAGTGCTCTTAACCTCTGAGCCATCTCTTCAGCCCATTTGCTTTATTTTAAAGGCCAAAGAAATTAGACAAATACTTCAGCAATTTTAAAAAAATTATACAAACTTAGGGAATCCTAAATCCTTTTAAGGCCACAAGGGTGTCAAAATTCAGTAAGTCTCTACAGAGATGAAGGGCTCCTGTGGAGAAGGTATTTAAAATGGGGGAAACTTCTTTTTCAGATTTAGTTTTATAGACATGGGTGTTTTCCATGCATAATATGTATGTGTATCACATGTGTACCTGGCGCACACTGGACCCCTGGACTGGGTAGTTATGGATGGTTGTGAGCCACCATGTGGGTGCTAGTAACCAAATCCACCGTCTCCTCTGGAGGAGCAACAAGAGTTCCTAACTGCTGAGCCATCTCTCCAGCCTGGGGGGTTAGGGAGAATTTTACACACTGTGCCAAATAAAATCTGAAAAGCCTTCAGTGTTCTACACCTGAACTTTCAGATAACGTGATCATTAGTATATACGTGGCAACAGTTTTGTTTTTTTAACAAAGATCTACAAATTTCAAAATTACTTATAGGAGACTGGTGTGGTGGCGCACGCCTTTAATTCCAGCACTCTGGAGGCAGAGCAGGTGGATCTCTATGAGTTCTGAGGCCACCCTGGTATACATAGTGAGTTTCAGGACAGTCAGGGCTACATAGACCCTGTCTCAGAAACAAAAACCAAAATACAATACAAACAAACAAAACTACTAATTATGGAATTCTAAACACACCCAAATTTCATCGTGAGGGAATTATTTACTTGGGTTTTGTTGTTCTGTGTATGTGTGTTTAGTCTGGGCTGGCCTCGAACTTGCCATGTAGCTGAGTATAATTGAGTATAATTGTGAATTTTGATACTTTTTTATCCATCAACTGTGTAGTGGGATTATTCAATTTGGGAAGTGCAAGGGTGTGTGTGTGTGTGTGTGTGTGTGTGTGTGTGTGTCGGGGGCTGGACAGGGATGATATATGTGTTTGCATGTGGAGCCAGGATTAGTCACAATTTGGGAAGTGCAGGTGTGTGTGTGTGTGTGTCAGGGGCTGGGGGTGGGTGATATATGTGTTTGCATGTGGAACCAGAGGACAACCAAACATGTCATCCATCATTCCATCATTTTCTTTTGTTTCGTTTTTGTTTTTTGGGGTTTTTGGCTTTTTGTTTGTTTCCTTTGTTTTTTGAGACAGGGTTTCCCTATGTAGGTCTGTCTGTCCTGGAACTCACTTTGTAGACCAGGTGCCCTTGAACTCACAGAGCTCCACCTGCCTCTTCCTCCTGAATGCTGGGATTAAAAGCATGTGTCACCACCACCTGGCCATCACTGTTATTTTTTAAGATAGGGTCTCTCAAGCTGGGCAGTGGTGGAGCGTGCCTTTAATCCTAGTACCTGGGAGACAGAGGCAGGCAGATTTCTGTGAGTTCGAGACCAGCCTGGTCTACAAGAGCTAGCTCCAGAACAAGGCTCCAAAGCTACAGAGAAACCCTGTCTCGAAAAACCAAAAAAAAAAAAAAAAAAGAAAGAAAGAAAAGAAAAAGACAGGGTCTCTCATTGGACCTGAACTCTCCAAAGAGATCAGACTAGCCAGCAAGCCCTGGGACCCACCTGCCTCTGCCTCACCGGTGCTAGAATTACAAACTACTTAAAAAAAGTATGTTCCAGGGATGGAACTCAAGTTGTCATACTTGTGCTATCTAAGTCATAAAAACTATCATAAAATTTCTGTTAATCCTGACTTTTGCCAATTTTTAAAGTCACATAGAGAAAGCCCAAAACATGATTCACAGGGGTTTCTGCAGTACCAAACTACATTAAGTATAAAACCAAATTTTGAGTAACATTCTTGGCATGTTAATAATTTTCAGTAGCATTTGACTTGTTCTAATTATCTCATTTCATATAAAATAGTTCAGACAGATGTGGTAGCTAGCGCAAGCCTAGAATCTCAGCATTTAGGAAGAAGAGCCAGGAGGATCAGGAGTTCAAGGCCAGCCTCCATTGCACAGTAAATTTTAGGCCAGCCTGACCTACAAGAGATCCCATCTTAAAGATCAAACAAAAGAGGGACATGGAGATGGCTTAGCCCTTGCTCCTCTTAAGAGGACCTAGGTACACACATGACGGCTCACAAACACCTGAACTCCAGATCCAGGGACTCTGACACCCTCTTCTGGGCTCTGCAGCAGCAAGCACACAGACATGCGTGTAGGCAAAACACCCATACACAGAATAAAATTAACCATTGTTTTGGACACAGTAAATCTCAAATTTTAGCCTGATCATTTTAAGCAAACTTTGTAAAAAGGCCGAGTAGTACTAGCTTATGTTTCGCAGCCCAGCTAGTGCCTTTCGTAATGAACTCTGCAAAGTGGGCAGAGAGAAAGCGCCTATATGGACACTATATAATGAGTGGACATGGCTAGGTTCCAGTAAAACTTAGTATGATATGGCTGAGTGCCTGGATCCGGCTCCTGGCTTGCGGCCTGTGAACCAGACTCAAAACCAACAAACCTATGAGACACTCAATGCTCTTAACTGCCAAGCCATCTCTCCCGCGCCTTAATTTCAAAGTTTATTTATGTGTCTGTGTGTGCGCGTGTGTGTCATGACATGAGTGTGCTTCCAACCCGAACTTGGGGTACAGTGAAGGGAGGTATCACCAGGAAAAAACAACCAAAAAATAACTCGGAACATGTTTTTCCACAATTATAAATAAAAACTATTTTCTGACTATTTCAGACATTTCATTTTTTACAGATACTAAACCTTTATGTGAGAATACTTTACTGGGTGGGATGGGGGTAGTGCTGGATCAACGGCTCAGCAGGTAAAAGAGCAAGTGCTGTTCTCACACGGGAGCCGCATCATGGCTGACAACCACCCGTAACTCCACTTCCAGGGGATCTAAGCAAGCACTCTTGTGGTACACACACATATATAAAGGCAAAACATTTATATGCATAAAATATTTTTCTGTTAGTTAAACAAATTACAAATTTCATAAGATCTGAAAACACAACTTTCTAACGCCAGTAAAGTCTGAAATGAGACATCCATTAACATATTTCATGGTTAGCTACACTGTAATCTTGAGTCTCTGGAGCTGTGGGATTTTTTGTTGTTGTTGTTTTATTTTTCAGACAGTTTCTCTCTCTCTTTTTTCCTCCCTTTCTCTCTCTCTCTCTCTGTATTCCTGGTTGTCCCGGAACTCATTATGTATGTGTGTGTGCGTGCGCATATTCCTGGCTGTCCTGGAACTCAATATGTAGACCAGGCTGACCTCAACTCACAGAGCTCCTCCTGCCTCTGCATCCTGGTTACTGGGATTAAAGGCATGCACCACCCACCCAGCTACAAGACCTGTTTTTAATAGAAATTGTCTTTTTGTAGATGCCCACAACACTCAGGCCTTCTTTTAAGATAAACACAACACCTGTCACCTTCCTCAAGCAGGTTTTCAGTAACATGGGGAGGTACCCCATCCTCTGGCTGACAACAGCCCCCAGCACAGTAACAGTAGAACCTCTGCCTAGTAACAGAGGAGCTAAATAAGTGAAGAACAGAAACCTGAGCTCCTCAGTGGGACCGGGGCTGAGATTCTGCTAAAAGTCTATTCAGAAAAGAGTCTGTATAAAATATCACATCCGATCCCAGGCGGCCTGGCTAAGGCCCGACTGAGAAGCCGGATGGAGTCGACTGTTTCTGCTCCTCCCCTCATGGGACTTCGGGTGGGGCTTTTTTTCTTTCTTTCTTTTTTTCTTTCTTTCTTTCTTTCTTTTTTTTTTTTTTTTGAGATAGGGTCTCATTCTGTAGCCAAGGCTACTCTACAATTCATTATGTAGACTGAGCTGGTCTCAAATTCACAGAAATCCTCCTGCCTCAGACACCCACTGTTAGGGTCACAGGTGTGAATCCCCACGCCCAGGTGGAGTTTCTCTACCGTAACTAGGAATATAAGATGTGTGCAATCTTCTTCTTCCCAGTTCACCAATGACTTCTCAGAGACCTCTTCCTCAATCCGGGCAAACACGGGGAGTTCCCAGAGGTGTTTTACCTCAGGAATGTAAGATTAAAAAAAAAAAAAACCCGGTAAATTCCAGGAGTCTCTATCCATGACTAGAGTCTGTGTTGAAAAGGAAGCAGCGCAGTACACACACAAACATTTCTGCCGTCTGTGGAGCGGGCACCGGAAGGAAAGGCCAAGGGGCACTCCTGTGAGGTTTACCTTTTTCTCCACAGCCTTTACTGTGCAAATCCTTATTTTTCATATAGAGACTATGAAAACGGGGGCTGGAGAGATGACTCAACAGTCAACAGCACTTGCTACTACTACTCAAAGGACCTGGATTCAGTTCCCATCAACCGTGTCAGGTAGCTCAACCACTGCCTGAAACCTCGCCCCAGGCATCCTTCCTGGCCTCCTCAGGGGCCAGTGCATGTGTGGGTCCACACCCAAACGAAAACACTGTGGTCTGGCAATTTTTTTCTCTGATCGTAACAAGATGCCATCTTGGAATGAGCTTAGTCCTGGTAACTAAAGCATAATACAGGGGTGTCTAGGTCTATGGTGACGGAACTGTCAGCACTCCCGAGGAAAGGCTGGGAGATCCTTAGCTGCGATTTCAGCTATCATTCCTTTCTCCCAACTACAGGTGATTTGGAGATTCAAGATTATACAGAAAGGAAAGGTTGATTAAATGAGGGAATCCATGAAGTCACCAGCCATGATGGGGGTGGGCGTGACGATGCAGCTGTCTGGAGTCACCCATGCTCCTGTGCATAACTCATCCATGCTCTGTAAGAAGGCCCAATAAACTCACGGCCTCACCGAGTTGGACTGTGATGAACTTGTATTTTGGAGTATCCTTGATGGCTATCTGGGGTGGTTGGAGGTGTACTTGCGCCTCCCCAGGAAAAGTTAGCACAACTTAATATGATTAATTCAAAGCAAGAAGCCGGCTGCCCTAAAGTAAGAGGCATATGCTTCCTTTGCAGTTGGGTCAGGCTGAAGCAGTGTGAGAGCACAGCCGCAGCCATAAAAGCAGGAGAGCGGTGGGAAGTACACCTCAGACTGTACTCCTGAGGGGGCAGCTCAAGACTGCCTGGCCACAGGGTGAGTCTGCTCTCAACCATGTCACACTGCAGCCCACCCAGGATGCTGCCACACCGGTGGCAATCCTCCTTAGGCCTCCTAAGTGTCCCTGGACTTACAAGCGGGACCTCCTTACAGGTTCCACCTTCTGCATAGCAAGGGGTGAGGGTAAGATTCCAAAGGAAGGGATGCTCGCATAGGGCAGATTTTGTTAGCACATTACAACATGGAGTGATACACTCACAGTCGAACCACACGTCAGAAGTGTCTGACCAACATTCAAGCATTTATTTTCAAAATCGAAGCTATTGAAAAAGCATCTTTCTTAGAAGTAGTTCCAAGTTTTTACAAGCGAAAATTATATATACTCCTGAAGTAGATTTTAAAGCAATTTCTTCTAAACCAGTGATACCTGAGACAACAACCACCGGCCACTAGCGGCTAATTTGGGTTTACAATGTGGCCACTCATTTCCGGATTTGGGACAGTATGGAGAAAATAATGGCTCAAGGAATAAAAGCATTTGGTGCAATAGGCTGAGCGCCTACCACCCAATTATAAATAAAATTTAAAAAGAATGTAAACACTTCATTAGTAATTTTTATTACTTACATGTTGAAATGTTTTATACAAAGGAGTAAATATATTAAAGTTAGTATCATAGGATTATTTTACTGTCTTAAGGTAGCCGTTGACAAACTCCCCTTGTAATTCACAATTGCCGTTAGCTCCTGTTTGTGTGGGGCTGTGCAGATCATCTCATCCGTGAATTGGGGATAACACCCATCTCCAGACTAAAGTCTCAGTGAGGGGTTGGTCCAGATCAGGCTACCTTACTTGAGCAGGCGGCAGTTTGCTGAATCTGGGCCCTGGGCTGGCTGGAAAGAGTGGAGAGAGCTAGCAGCACAGGGCATGCTTATAGTGCGATGCTATTCACTAATCGCTGGTCCCTCGCCACCGCCAGGCCGACCCCGCAGACCGAGCAGCCGAGGGCTGCCGCCCCTGAATTCCAGCCACTTTACAGTCTTTCCGGGACACGCCTGTTTTCTCGCGCTCGCAACCGGTGGCTGGAGCGTCACCCCGGAAAGCCCGGGCGGCGGAGGCCGCGGCGCCCCTCCTCGGCAGGCGCTCCTTGTCCGAGCAAAACGAGGACACCGAGAGAAACCCCGAAATGTCCGGCGGAGAGCTGTACCGGGGGCAGCGGATGACCCTCGCCGCCAACCTACCTGCCGCGTCGTGTTCCCGAACGCCGCGGCGGCCGCCGCCTCGGTCTCTCCAGCCGCCGCGCGACCCGGCTCTCCGTCCATCGTCAGCGTCGGCCCGTGCAGCGGTGACACGGAGGGTGATCCGAGGCACGTTCCCACTGCCCGCACGGAGTCTCCCCCGGTCGCCCTGGCCGCCGGGCCGCAGCACCCAGCCTGCCCTCCCCGCGAAGGCGCGCCTGGACTGCGGGCGCGGGGCGGGGCCTCCGTCGCTTCCGCGGAGTCGGGGGGCGTGGCCACCGCCGGTCACCGCCCTACCTGCACAGGACGCTGTCACCGCGGCCTCGGGCCCTCTGCGGACCGGGTGGGTACCCGACACACCGGTTTCTGAGCTGGTAAAACCAGAACTACGGGCTTGCGTGTCGACTGCTGAGTGAGCGCTCTAAAGCTGTAAAACGCACCGCTCCTGTTAAGGTTTCATTCCTCACGAAATGTCTTTGAAATAAAAGCTCCCACGGGTGAATTTTGCTTACAATATGATGGAAAATAGGGATTTTTAATTATTATAGGACTATGTATAAAAAGATGTGGGGAGGCCCACACTTTATTTTTCCTAGTGTTCAACCAAATTAAAGAAATCATAATTGCAATGATTACTACAAGACTTCGTCATTTTCTTTTTGAGACAAGGTCTCATGCAGCCCAGGCTGGCCTCAAACTCCCTATATAGACAGTGAACTTGAATTACAATTCTAACTCCATTTCCTGTGTACTGGGATTTGAGGCAAGTGCCACAAAGGCTGCTGAGGTACTTATTAACTTACAACATACTTCGATATTACACTAGTTGGAGCATCTCCAGGTAAATAACATTTTATTAACAGGATCATCTTCAGCAATATGTACAAAGTCAAAAAATAAAATATAGTACAGCATAGTGGTTCACACCTGTAATTGCAACACTCCTAAGAGGCAGGGGGACGGTCAATAGGACATCTCTATTCTCAGTGAGCTTGAGGCCATCTTGGACTCCGTGAGACCCTGTCTCAAATAATGATGATTTGTAAAAACACATTTTGGCCACAGAACTGTGATGATCCGAAGTCCTCCGCCCCTCTTTCACACGTGCTTTCTCATACACAATCCTAAAGTAAATAATTAATATTCCTGTTTCCCAGCACACTAGGCAAAATTCAGCTGTGGGTCTTTCATTCCACACACCTTTTTGTTAGGAATGGGCCATGTAGCTAATGAGTGGTTCTTTAGAACACACACTCCTCGCTTTCCACGAACATACTTTTTTACAAATATTTATCAGGCTGGCCTCAAAACCAGGATCTTCCTACCTCTCAGCCTTGGGACTACAAGCCCAGCTCATTTGATAGTTTTAAATTGTATTTTCTTTTCTTTTCTTTTTTGGGTTTTTTGAGACAGGGTTTCTCTGTGGCTTTGGAGCCTGTCCTGGAACTAGCTCTTATAGACCAGGCTGGCCTCGATCTCACAGAGATCCGCCTGCCTCTGCCTCCCAAGTGCTGGAATTAAAGGCGTGCGCCACCACCGCTCGGCTTAAATTGTATTTTCATGCCAGTCGCAATTCAGAAATATTTCCCAAAGTTAAGGCATGCCTGTTATTCAGAATGGCAGCAGCAGGCTGAGGCCCTAACATCCTCACATGACGGTTCTCTATAGCGCACTCATCTCTCACTCTGCCCAATATTCTCCTACACTTCCTATCCTTACGGAAATCTACAAACAATAACAAAAACCTCTAAGCACAAAGTACAATTCCTTAAATCTTCACTGGAAAAACTGTTATGAATAAAACCAAATTAATTTGCTTGAAGTAAAAGAGTTATTTCATGATCTGATTCGGTATTGGTGGCATGGATTCAAACAGTCCAAAACATCAAAACAAACTGTGGTAGATTGAACATAAGAGCCAAAAGTTATGTTCCATAAATTGGCCAATAAAAGACACAGTTCCACACTGTATGAAATCTCTTCCCTTAAGGAAGGACTGGGGAGAGCTTGGGGGAGTGGAAGGGTAGAGATGGAGGAAGGTAGAGATGGTGGATACTGGAGAAGGGAATAAGATATCTACATTAAGGGAGTCATTTTAGGATTGGCAAGAGACTTGGCTCTAGAGGGGATCCTGGGTGTCCACGGGGATGTCCCCAGCTAGGTACTTGGGCAGCAGAGGAGAGGGTGCCTGAACTAGCCTTGTCCTATAGTCACATTGATGAATATCTTGATCATCACCATAGAAATTTCATCCAATGGATGGAGATAGAGACAGAGACCCACATTCACATCAGAGCAATGGACTGAGCTCCCAAGGTCCAGTGGAAGAGCAGAAGGTGGGAGAAGATGAGCAAGGAAGTCAGGACCGCGAGGGGCTGGTCCACCAACTGAGACAGTGTGCCTGATCTAATGGGAGCTCACCAAATCCAGCTGGACCAGGACTGAATGAGCATATGATCAAACCGGAATCTCAGAATGTGGCTGCCAATGGGGGCTGACTGAGAAGCCAATGATAATGGCACTGGGACCTATCTCTTCTGCATGTATTGGCTTTTTGGGAACCTAGTCTATATGGATGCACACCTTCCTAGGCCGGAATGGAGGGGGAGGGGCCTTGGGCTTCCCACAGGGCTGGGTACCCTGCCCCCTCTTAAGGGAAGTAGGGGGAGGGAGGAAGGGTAGTGGGGGAGAGGGAGGGGACTGGGAGAAGGGGTGGGAGTGTAAGTTTTTGAATGAAAAATAAAAGAATATGAAAAAAAAAGAAATCTCTTCCCTTTTACTGCCATGGGGGCGATCAACAATCATTATTATTAAAATGTAGATATCTATAAATACATGGTATTTAGCAAGTTAGCAACAAACATTAAATTACAATTTTCACCGCTGAATTAGAATTGTTTTCATGGTTTACAACGACCATGTTTACTGAAAATTCAAAATGTAAGTTATAGTTCAATAAACTGGAAATATTTCCTTAAAATAGCAGATTTTTGACACATACAATTGAAAAGCAATTTATTATAAAACAACAACCCAAAGCAACAGAATATTGAAGACATCCCAGTGGCTTATTTTGAGCATTTATAGTTATTTCCAAACTGTCATAGCTCAACTAATGGAAGTAGGCAATGAAGTCACATGCCAAAATAAAAAGCCCAGAGGCAAAAGGTAGGTTAATTTAAGAAAAGCCCTGGCATTCATATCTAATAATAAGCCTCTGTGTGTGATTTATCTGGAAGCCAGGTGGTGGGCCCCTCAAAAAGCCAAATGAGTAAAACATCACACAACACAAGAGAAATATGACAACACTTTCTTGCTCATTTTTAGGCAAAAAGAAAATTAAAAAGCAGTGGTTTCGTTTACGGAGGCCAATATACCAACCCTGTTAAAAGTCTTTTCTTGTATTAATGCTTCTTTCTTAGAACAATCTAAAGTAACACTTTAATTATCCCCTTTTACAGATGAGAGCAGGTGACACAGGTTAATCTGCTCAACAGCACATGTGATGTGAAGGGTAGAGCCAGGATTTGAACTTCAGTGCTGCTAGGCACCATAGCACCTATATGTGTAGCACTAGCTACGCAGACGCATGAGGCAGGAGGGTCTTTTAGGTCCAGGAGTTCAGACCAGTCTGGCAATACAGCAAGATCTTCTATCTCAAAAATATATATACATATATAAAATATAATTCTTTCAAGGGCTCTATTACTGATATTTAAAAACCATAATAATAAATGTCTTATTACCTCAGAGAAAGCTCATACACTATTTCTGTTAATACAATAACTAGAAAATTTTATAAAATCAAGCACACATATCAACTAATGAAACCCATTTTCCAATTTTCTACCATATTAAGTATCAAAACTGTGCAATTGTTTCTTGTATCATTTTGGTAACAACTAAGATTACTACCCCTTACCTTGCCAGAAACAAAGTAAAGGTTGAAATCATATGTAACAATAATTCTCATTTCCTTTGTGTCTTTTAAGGAGCACGCCTTCCTTTCTGCTTTTGAGACAGGATCTCACTACATAGCCTTGGCTGGCCTAGAACTATGGAGACCAAACCGGCCTCAGATCCCAGAGTCTCTGCTTCCTGAGTGCTTTAATCAAAGGCGTGTGCCGCCACACCCAGCACTTAAAACCTCCAGGAGCAGCAAAGCAAGCCCAACTCCTAGAATGTGAAAACCAGCAATCTCTATATGCTTTCCTCACTTGAGGCAGACATGAGTTTATCTCTGAAAAAAAAGCATGTTATCTGGGGTGGGAGAGACCTGTTCCCAACCCCCAGGTGCAGTGGGCCCATGGCTGCCTGCAACTCTAGCTCCAGGTGACCCAGGGCTCCTGGTCTTGGCAGGCACCTGCACTCAGATACACAGACACAAACGTATGCGTATGATGTAGGGGGAAAAAAGTATCCGACTTAATAAAAATACACAGGGCTGAAGAAATAACTCAGCAGTTAAGAGCACTGGTTACTCTTCCAGAGGACCCAGGTTCAAATCCCAGCACCCATATGGCAGTTCACAACTGTCTCTAATTCCATTTCCAAGGGATCTGACACCTTCATACAGACATTCATGCAGGCAAAACATCAATACACAAAATTAAACCTTTATTGTTTTTGTTGTTTGACACAGGGTTGCCCTGTGTGTAGCTCTGGCTGTCCTGGAATTCCCTCTGTAGACCAGACAGGCATTAAGCTCACAGAGATCCTCCTGCCACTGCCTCCCAGGTGGTAGGATTAAAGGCATCCACCACCACCTGGCTAAAAGAAAACATTTTTTTAAAAATTAAAAAGAAAATATACCCACAAACAGGCTGTTCCACCTTGTTTTCTCTAGGTTGTAATAAAAAGTGTCAGAAATGTCAGCTAGGTATTGGTAGCACACACCTTTACAATACCAGGGAGGCAGCAGCAGGCAGATCTCTGAGTTCAAGGCCAGCCTGGTCTACAGCCACGTTAAGGTTCCACCAGTGTTACACAAAAAAACCCTCTATCAAAAAAAAAAAAAAAGAAAAAAAACCAAAACCAAATCAAAAGTGTCAGGAATGTCAATTCTTTTCCCTTTAGTATTAATGTGTTTGGTGTCTTGCCTGCACGTACTGGGGGCAGAGGATGTTAACCCCTAGCACTAGAGTTACAGATGGTGGATAGCTGCCATGTGCCTGTGGGGACTGAACCAGATCTTCTGATCTGAGCACTCGTTATTCAACTGCTAACCTGATAGGCATTTCTCTCTCCCTGTTTTTAGAAATAGGGTTACTCTCTGTAGCCCTGGCTGTCCTGGAACTTGCTCTGTAGACCAGGCTGGCCTCAAACTCACAAATTCACCTGCCTCTGCCTCCCAAGCTCTGAGATCAAAGGCTTGAGCTACCACTGCCCAGTTTCCTTTTTTCTTTTTCTAGGTCTGATAACTTATTCTCTATTTTTGACTAGATCATACTTGTAAGTTCTAATGGAGGGTTGCCTACATCTCTTGACAATCTCTTCCTGTTGTTTCTTTTCCTTCCTTCATTTTCTTGGTCAAAAGTTTAGCATATTACACAGCTCCCTCGTTTTTCTTAGTGCTTTCTTTTTTCAAGGAATACAACAGTATTTGTGTTTATAGGGTGCGTGGAGTAATAAGATGATGAATCACGAGTGCATAGTGCACACTTCAGTTACCTCTCTTAGCAGCAGGTACCATATGCCACTTCTTAGCTCTATTGTTTGTTTTTAACATTTATGATCCAATCTGATAAATTCGCTGTTTTAGGCTAATAAGAATCTCTTAAGCAAAGTGAAGCTAAAAGATATATATTTAACTGGAGGAAAAGAGTTGTCAAATATTAGATATACATGTCAGCTGGACACGTGCTATACACCTTTAATCCAAGTTAAGGAGGCAGAATCAGGCAAACCTCTGTTGAGTTCGAGGCCAATCTTGTCTACAAAGTGAGTTCATGATAGCCAAGACTACATATACATGAGGCCATTTCAAAAAAGAAAAAAAATGCCCAAAAAAATTACATGACAGGCTCACATTAATACAATATAATTATACTGCCTTATAAAGTCTGGTTTCACCCTAAAAGCATAAAATTACCTCGCTATCAATACCCTGCTGCAGTGTAATGAGTCTTTCTGGATCCCACCAACCAGTTCCCAAAAAATGGGCACAGAAACTTACTAATTATGAAAGCTCAGCCTGTAGCTTAGGTTTGTTCCTAACTAGCTCTGCAGAACACAAAATATGTAATTTTTCCAGGATATAGTGCCCAAGAGGGAAATCGTACTCCTCTACTACACAATTATTAGGTATATTATCTGTACCTAAGCAAAACACAAAATCAGTTGCATTTTTTTGTTACATTTTTGATTTTTGAGACAAGGTCTACATAACTTAGGCTGGCCTTCCTGCCTCAGCTTCCTGAATCCTAGATTTGCTAAGCACCACCACGCCTAGCTGAACTGCATTCTTTATGAGAATACTTTTCAAAGAATGGTAATTTACAGGTTTCCCCCTCACATACTTATTTCTTGTTGAAAAAAAACATTTAAAAATCTGCTTTTAGGGCTGGAGAGATGACTCAGCGGTTAAGAGCACTGGCTGCTCTTCCAAAGGTTCTGAGTTCAATTCCCAGTAACCACGTGGTGGCTTACAACCATCTGTTATGAGATCTAGTGACCTCTTCTGGTGTTCAGACAAATATGCAACAAAACATTGTATACTTGATAAATAAATCTTTAAGAAAAAAAAGGTAACTTACTATAATTACTGCATTCAGGAAGCTGAAGCAGATTTGTCATTGAGTTCCAGACCAGCCTGAGCCTTTCTCCAAAAACTAATCAAAGGTAAACATGGTAGCAATGTAGTTCCAGCATGTCTACAGCAAGGTGGGAGGTGAAAACTGAGAATCTGCAGAAGCGTGAAGGCCAACTAACCTGGTTATCAGGAACAAACAAGAGACTCTGTCTTAAACAATGTAGAAGGCAAGGACTAGCACCTGAGGTTGTCTTGACTTCCAATAATGTGTACCCTGGCATGTGCACACATGAACTCGAACACACAGTTTTGTTTTATAAAAAACTGTAGCCTATGACATATGACTTTGTGGGTAACGGCACACGGGGCCAAGTGTGATTGACCTGAGTTCAATCCTTAGTCCCACATGTGAAATGAGAATTGACTTTTGCCAAGTTGTGGTTTGAAACCCAGTGTCGTGCCTCACACCTTTAATCCCAGTACTTGGGAGGCAGAGGCAGGCGGATCTATGTGAGTTTGGTCTACAGAGTGAGTTCCAGGACAGCCAGAGCTACAGAGCAAGACCTGTAAAACTGTAGAAAAAAAAAAAAAGTCCTCTAACCTCACACATGTGCTAAAGTACAAGTGCACCCACAAGGACAAGTGCAGCAACAGTTACTAATGACCCAACCAACTTTGTGTGCCTTTACTATTTTTAATATACAATACTGTAGCCTAATAACTTAATATTACTTTCTCATTAGCAAATTTATGCATTATTATTAAAACATAATTTTTCAATAGTATGTAAGAAACATAAAAATAGCTTTCAAAACAATCAAGGACCACGAGACTCCAAAAACATGTAAAAATTTAAGCTGGATATAAAACATCATTATGCACTGTAACCAAATTCTTAATCAAATTTTTTATTTTAATTTAAATAGCAAAGCTCAGGTTTTTGTAATAAATTATTTTATTCTAAAATAAATAACATTTCCTAATATTCATGATTAAATTATTTTACCATATCTCCTTTGAAATGTACCTGCCAGCTTTTTGGCATTTTGTCTACTTTCGGGGGGCGGGGGTACACTGACCACGTTAGACCATAAAGAAAGTTAACGACCCTTTAACTTATCACTTGAAGTTTATTTTGCAGACTTTCCTTCAATATAATGTAATTTACTGATCGAGACTGTTTATAGATGCTTGGCTTTTGAGACAATTAAAAACCTTTACGAACTAAAATTTGACATCATGATTTGTTTAACTTAAGAAGTGTTATGACGGTGAAACGAACAGAAGATTTAAAGCAGGAATATGATGACTTCTGAAACAACCGGCCACTTCTCCCTTCCATCAGAAGGAAGACAGAAGGAAAAGGGTGAGGAAAGAATGGGGGTGAGACAGGCAAGAACATTCTTCTCCCCCACTCGCAAAAGGGAGGGAAACTCTGAGGTCTAAAGCAGATAACATAATCAACCACGTCAGTTTATATTAAGGCATCTTCTTTACATGTTATTGAATCCCATCATGCCTTTCATATTGCCAGCAGCACCTTGTTGAAACTGCCTCATCATTGACTGAAGTCCTGCCATGCCACCTAGAGGGAACATAGAGTTAAAACAGGTCATGACCACATAGATTCTGAAATGATCACTGTTTTTGCCTAAAAAGTACTTTAATTTCTAAAAGATATTGACAACAATTTAGTCCGTAGCCTTTTAAGCTATACCAAATTAAAATGTGTATTATTAGCTTTCTTTTCTTTTCTTTTTTTTCGAGACAGAGTTTCTCTGTAGCTTTTGTAGCATGTACTGGAACTAGCTCTTGTAGACTTTTTTCATAAGTCCTTTGAATCACAGCCCCTATCCCAAATTGATGGATTTTTTTTGTTTTTGTTTTTGTTTTTTGAGACAGGGTTTCTCTGTAGTTTTGGAGCCTGTCCTGGAACTAGCTCTTGTAGACCAGGCTGGCCTCAAACTCACAGGGATCTGCCTGTCTCTGCCTCCCGAGTGCTAGGATTAAAGGCGTGCGCCACCACCGCCTGACAATAATTTATTCATTAATGTGCATTGGTATTTTGCCTGCATGGATATCTGTGTGAGGGTGTCAAGTCCCCTAGAACTGGAGTTACAGACGGTTGTGAGCCGCCATGCGGGTGCTGGGAATTGAACCCGGGTCCTCTGGAAGAGGAATCAGTGCTCTTAACCCCTGAGCCATCTCTCCATCTCACTTGATCAATTTTATAAAACGAATTCTATAAGAAGACTTAGTGTCAACGTAGAAAATGTTTTGTTTAGACTTCTTCAGTGTGGACAAGAACTATCCCAAGATCTTTTCATGTTTTATTTTATTGTTCATGGTAACTTTATGGAGCACATTTTCATCTTTTTTTTTTAGATGAAAATAAAGCTAAAGTTGGGCAGTGATGGTGCACGCCTTTAATCCCAGCACTCGGGAGGGAGAGGCAGGCAGTTCTCTCTCAGGTGAAGGCTAGCCTTCATACCAACTTCCAGGGCAGCCAGAGCTATATAGTGAGACACTGTCTCAAACCCCTCCCCCCAAATCCCCAAATAAACATACAAAATAAAATAATTATAAAACTAGAAAAAAAAAATGGGCCTGGCAGGTGGCTCTTTAGGTAGCAAGCTTATTTGCTGCACAAGCACGAAAACCTGAACTGGATTTCCAGCCCCTGCACAAAAGCTGTGTACAGTGGGCCAGTGTTTCTAAAATTCCAAGCCTGGGAAGAAGGGAGGAGAGCAGAGACACGTGGATCACTTGGTGGCCAGTCAGCCACACTAGCTGAAACAGCAAGCTCCAACCAAGTTAGCTCAATAAGAGACAACAAGTTAATCAGTTAGAGATACTATCTTTAAAAAGGTAGGGAGCAAGAGAGGAAGACATGATCTCCACAGTACTTGTTCCAGCTTACAAATGCATACACCACACACACACACACACACACACACACACACACACACACACACACACACACACACACACACACACACACACACACACACACACACACACACACACACACACACACACACACACACACACACACACGGCAGCAGAGGAAAAAATAAAACCTCAGCTTATTTATAAGCTAGGGAGATGGTTCAGCGAGCAAAAAGTGCTAGTTGCTCAAGCCTGATGACGACACGAATTCCCAGAACCCATGCAGAAAGCTGCATGCAGCAGTGGGCGTCTACAGTCTCAATAATCAACAAGGTAAAGGCTATAGGCCTAGCCTAGACTACACACAGTACAGCAGCGAAAACAAGACACTGCTACAGCAAGGCAGAAGGCAAGGACTGACTTTGGAAGTTTGTTCTTTGATCTTATTTGAGCAAGAAAGCATGAGCACACACACTCACATCATATACACAAAAAACACACAGACACAAAGTTCTCCATAAACTGTTAAAAAAACTCTGCTAATCTAGAACGATTAATTAAGAATCAGATGGTAATCTTCCTTCAACCATTTATCTTTTAAACAAGTTTTCATATAGCACTACAATAGTCTTACCATTAAACTACAACCCTCATAAATTTAACTGTATATTACAATCGGCCAAGGATTTTGTATTTACCCATGTGATGAAGAACTCGTGGATCCATCATTTTGGCCATTTGTTGATTCAATTTTGCCATCTGTGACTGACTCACATTCTTAGACATATCACCACCTGATAAAACAAAAATATTTAATTAGTTTATGATGTGGTATAGAATATCATACACAGTTTAATATTTTCTCAATTACATCTTTTTTCTTGAAAATATTTATTTATTTATTATGTATACAATATTCTGTCTGTGTGTATGTCTGCAGTCCAGAAGAGGGCACCAGACCTCATTACAGATGGTTGTGAGCCACCATGTGGTTGCTGGGAATTGAACTCAGAACCTTTGGAAGAGCAGTCAGTGCTCTTAACCCCTGAGCCATCTCTCCAGCCCTCAATTACATCTTTTTGATAAAAAACACAAATTAATTATAAAGGATCATATGAAAGGCTTTTCATTAGTGTTACTGCATTAGTCCTGGCTGGACTGGAATTCACAGATAAGCCAGGCTGGACAGAGATCCACCTGCCTCTGCTTTCTGAATGGGATCAAAGGCCTTCTGAGGGGTAGGATTAAAGGCATGGGCCATCATTATACATATCAATTAAAGTATTTTATTTTACATTATAGAAACTAAATCAAAAGAGGGCTAGAATAGTCAATAAATTCTTCAGAAAAGCAATATCCTTTTATTTTATACTATATGTAACAAAATAAATTCAACAGGAATAAAAAGACAAACAAAAGATAAATCTGGAGCAAAAGATAAAAGTTTGGTGGTATAGTGCCTACACAACATGCATAAAATTCTGGGTTTGAGTCCCAGTCCCACTAAATCAATCAGACAAAAACTGAGTAGAAAAAAATACTAAGCTGATTACTGTGGCATCAACACGGGGAAGGCTGCATGAGTAAAAGGGATCAAAGGAAAAGATAAACAGGCATGGCTTATATTAAAATGTCTTCTTATTTGTTTGTTTCATTGACTGAGACAGGGTCTCTCTATGTAGTTTTGGTGTCCTAGAAGAAATCTCTTTATAAACCAGGCTTGCCTCTCCCTCCCTGAGTCTTGGGACCAAGGTATACACTACTATTCCCAGCTTTGTTTTGTTTGTTGAGATAAGGTCTTACTACATAGTCCTAACTGATGTTGAACTTGAAGATATCCTTCTGCATCCTAAATGCTGGGATTGTAGACACTGTGCCCACTTGAAACTTGGAGAGGAGGTGGTGGGCTAGGAATCAAACTCAGAGCCTCAACATGCTAGTCAAGCACCTCTGAGCTACACCTCCAGCCCTAAAATAGAAATTTATTAGAGGGCTGGAGAGATGGCTCAGAGGTTAAGAGCATTGCCTGCTCTTCCAAAGGTCCTGAGTTCAATTCCCAGCAACCACACAGTGGCTCACAACCATCTGTAATGGGGTCTGGTGCCCTCTTCTGGCCTGCAGGCATTACACACAGACTGTATACACAATAAACAAACAAATAAATATATATAAAAAAGAAATTTATTAGAAAGCAGAAACAAAGTAAAATGAAAACCTTGGGACAGTCTTTGCAGATGAAAAGCAAGGATGCTAAGATGTTATTACAGAGCAATAGGGAGGAAAAACTGAGGGAGTGAACAAGGAAGAGGTGACTCACCAACGAAACTCTAACCAGTAGATGCACAAAGAAACAAACTTTAAAAATTAAAACTGGAAATGTACTGAAAAATATGTGACCATTAAACTAGAAACTACATTAGAAAATTTACTTAAGTGTCTACTATACTTCTAACCAAAGAGGACAAAACTGACTCCATGGAATTGCCTAAAAACTGACCAGGAGACAAAAGCAGACAAGTCAGTTTAAGATCTAAGAGGCATGCAAGATACAAGCACTGCTAAAATAGGAGTTAGTGGTTAGAGAGCGGGAAGGAGGGAGGGACAGAGGGAAAGGAGAGAAAGGACAATACATAGTCTTATTCCTGCTGGTATTGTTCTGACACTCGTCCAGCTACCTAAGGAACTGCAGGTGGTCAGGCTGGCAATGCTCCTGCTGCTTCTCTTGTCTCAAGAATGGTGGGAGTGTGAGCATGTGATAGCCAACCCAGTTAATCAATATATTTTGAAGAATGTTTGGCAAAATGGAAAATAACCAGTAGTTATATTGACTTTTGTTTCCAACAGCATTTGTGGGATTCTCTGAGGAATGAAAAGGAGTTCACTTTCTATACACTCTTACATTCTCTAAATATTCTATAGTATATATGTTGATTGGGGATGGGGATGGGAACATGAGGGACTGAGATGGCTGAGCTGGGGGAGGGACAGAGAGGAAGAGCAATGCAAGAGATACTTTGAAAGAGACAGCCAATATGGTCTTAGGGAGAAACCTGGTGCTAGGGAAATTCCCAGAAAACCACAACTAAGACTCCTAACAATAATGGAGACGGTGCCTGAACTGGTCTATCCCTATAATCACATTAGTGACTACCCTGTCATCACAGAACCTTCATCCAGTAACTGACAGAAGTAGATGCAGTGGACCCACAGCCAAGCTCTGGGCTGAGTTCTTAGAGTTCAGCTTAAGAGAGGGAGGAGGGATCATATGAGCAAGGAGGGGTCAAGATCATGATGGGGTAAACCACAGAGACAGCTGACCTGAAATAGTGGGAGCTCACAGACTCTGGACTGACAGCTGAGGAGTTTGCATGTGACCCAACTAGGCCCTCTGAATGTGGGTGACAGTTGTGTGGCTTGATCTGTTTGTGGGGTCCATGGCAGTGGGACTAGGACTTATCCCGGGTGCATGAACTGGCTTTTTGGAGCCCATTCCCTATGGTGGAATACCTTGCTCATCCTTAACACAGTGGGGAGGGGCCTGGTCCTGTTTCAACTTAGTATGCCCCATTTCGTTGACTCCCCAAGGCAAGCCTTGCTTCCTCTAAGAAGTGGATTGGGGGTGGAATGGGAGGAGGTGGGGGGGGCAGCAGAAGGGGAGGAAGGAAGAACTGGAATGTAAAATAAAAAAAATGAAAGAAAATAAAATCTCATTTTCAATATTAATATCTACCATCTTGATTATAAAAACAGGTAAGTCATGTATCACATAACTCCTGGTGGCTCTTGACTATAACATTAAGTTCAGATTGTCTTTCTTCTTTAGAACTAGGATGGAACCCTGAAACTCAGACAGGCCCTACCACTGAGCTAAGCCCCAAGCCCTACACAAGAAATTTAGCAATGACTTTTCTAATAAGACTTTGTGTCTTAACTTCATCTTTTAAGTGATAACGCACGTTTTCCCCTTACCTTTGAAAAGTCCTTTGATACCACCCATCTTTTTCACCATCTGTGCAAACTTGGTATATTGAGTCAGAAGCTCTTGAACATCTCTTGTTGACACACCTGACCCTCGGGCAACTCTCTGTATTCTTCCTGGTTGTTTACTAAAGACCTTGGCACCATCTGTACTGTCCAGTTCTGCAGAAAAGGACCAAATAATTTCATTTACACAAGATTATCATTTATTATCATAGTAGTCAAGCACTCTGCGCCTCTGAGTTATACCTCCAGTCCTAAAAATGGAAACATATTAGAAAATAGAAATGAAGCCAAATGAAATACTTGGGACAAAACCTGGGACTGAAAAAGGAAGAAGTGAACAGAAAGGAAATTGAAATGGACAATATGCAACTTAGCGTTGTACAGATACAATTTTTTTATTTATTTTTATTTTTAAAAGACAGGATCTCGTGTATCCCTAGCTAGCCTCAAAAATCTCTATGTAGATGAAGATGACCTTGAATTTCTGATCTTCCTGCTTCCATTTCTTGAGTGCTGGGATTACAGGTGTTTGACAGCACACCCAGTTTACTGGGTCCTAACAGAGGAATTCCTGTATGCTAGGCAAGACCCCACCAACCCTCAGATGTGTGTGTGTGGGGGGGTATGTGTGTGCACACATATGCATGTGTTGATGTATACGTATGTACAAATGAGTACTCTCTCAACTTATCTAACAGAGGGTCTCTCACTGACCCTAAAACTTGCTGTTTTGATTAGGCTGGCTCAGCAGCAAGCTCCTTAGGGTCCTGTCTCCATTGCTCAGAAGAAGGTCAAAAGAACCATGCCTGGCTTCTGTACATAGATTCTGCGGGCTTGAAATTCAGTCCTCTTGCCTCACACCAAGTGCACCTCCTGAGCCATCTCCCTAGTCAGCCTCTTTTTACAGAGAGAAAACGCCATTTCTTTGTCTGTGCATTATAAAATATCTTACATACAGAACAACAAACACATAAATGGTCAAACCACAAAACAGATTTAACAAATGGTAATGTCTGTCATATTTGCTTCTAATTTAAAATTTTAAAATAGAATATATTAAAAAATATTTATAGCATTAGAATAAAAAGAACAAAGCAAACATATGTATTCTTCAACTACAATTTAAACAGAACATTCTGAGAACTAACAGGTATGGTGGCATATACCTTTAACCCCAGGATTCAGGAGGCAGAGGCAGAAGGTTCTCTGTAAGTTTGAGGCCAGTTTGGTCTACATAGTAAGACCCAGGCCAGCTAGGGCTACATAGTAAGACCCAGCTTCAAAAGGAAGAAAACAATCTGAGGACCTCTGAAACTCTGTCTACCACCGTGTTTCACGTCTATTCTTTCTATGTCCTCCACACATCACGAGATGTGCTTATTTCAAAAACAGACGAGAAACACTCACCTTGATTCAACCTATTAAACAGTTGCTAACTCCTAATTCACAAATTTAGATCTCATAAACAAGTAGAAGACAGTAGATTCTATGTATAATTAATGGAGAAATTCTTGTATTTTCTATAATGGATAAATTAGAGCTGGTAATATTCTAATTCTTTTGTAGTGTACTCACAAGTCCCCTTTAGCTTTCTGACCATTCAAGATATAAGGTGCAGTTGTTCTGCCTTTATTTGTATGCAATGTAAGGAATGAGGTGGACTCCAGTCAAAATATCTACTTTGAGCTAAACATGGTAGGTAGCAGGCATACTTAGGAGGTTGAGGTAGGAGGATCATAAGGTCTGAGGCTAGCTTGGTATATACAGCAAACCCTGTCTCAAAAACAAAAAAATAAGGGATGGGGGATTCTGTAGTTTAACTGTCTCAAAACAAAACAAGCAAAAACAAAGTAAACTAAACAGAACCCAGAAGTAACAGAAAACACCTCTCAGTCTCCTTTTCTTCTATCTCAGGCTGAGCTCAAACTGTGATCTTCTTGTCTTGGCCTCGTGAGTAACAGAATTTTAGGCAGATGATATGCCTAACCCAACACTCTCTTTATAACATTCCTTAGTAAGCAGTCTAGATGGCTCAGTAGGTAAAGCTGCTTGCTGCCAAGCCCGATAACTGAAATTCATACGGTAGAAGGAGAACCAACTTCTCCACGTTGTCCTCTGACCTCCACACATAAACCAAGTGCCTACTTCTAGGCAATAAGTAAGATTTTTAAAAATGGGGTGGGGGATGGGGGCAGCCGGGCAGTGGTGGCACACAGCTTTAATCACAGCACTTGGGAGGCAGAGGTGGGCAGATCTCTGAGTTTGAGGCCAGCCTTGTCTACAGAGCAAGTTTCAGGACAATCGGGGGGCTACATGGAGAAAACTTATCTCAACACACACAAAAAATCCTCCAAAAAACAAAATAAAATAAAATTGGGGTAGGGTAGCTGAGTGGTTAAGAGCACTAGGGTGGGGTAGCTGAGTGGTTAAGAGCACTGGCCGATTTTCCAGAGAACCAGGGTTTGTTCCCAGCACCACACAGAGGCTCTCAAATGCCTATAATCCCAGTTTCAAGGACGCCAATGCCCTCTGACCTCCCGGAGCACAGCACACTTATTATGAACAAACATTCACGCAGGCAGAACACCCATACATGTAAAGTAATAATTTAAAAAAATCAGTTTCCACTATTAAAAAAGTAGGTGGCCTCAGTCTTAGCAACCCCAGTGACTGGCCAACAGCATAGAAAATACAGGCTGCAGAGTTTCTAAAAATCGGTCCAAGTACAGAGAAGCCAAAGCCTGGTGGCACATGCTTTTAATCCTAGCACTCAGGAGCAAGAGAAGGAGATCTCTCTCAAATTTGAACCCATTTTGGTCTACATAACAAGTTACAGGTCAGCTAAGGCTACATTGTGAGACTGTCTCATAAAAACAAAACAAAAAACTACAGAACAAATGTATGAAATAGCAAAATTGAATCCAGAAGCAGAAGACATCTACACATGTAAACACTGATTTCTGCAAAGAACGGCAACAAAGAGCAGTCAAGCTAAGACTGTCTTCACAAACACAGGTGGGTCAATTGTCTCCCTACACAAACACACGTTTTCAGAGTTCCCGATGCAGGAAGGAAAGAAAGACGGGAGGATTTCTAGAAGACAGTATCACTCTTGAGGGAGAAAGTGCTTTCTCTTGATATTCGGTTACATGAGACATCGAAAGTTTTCAAGACGTTTCAGTTAACCTGATCTGTCCTTTTTTAGACTGTTTTTATTTAGTTTCTCTGAAACCAAGTGTTGCTTTCCATCTGTTGTTGACCTTGTACTTGCGACACAGCCCAGGCTAGTTCAAGCGCATTCAAGGTACTGCTGCCTCAGTGCTAGGATTATAGGTGTGTGTCTATATACCCAGTGTCTTGGCATTTTCCATTTTGATTAAGCTTAAGAATCAGTATTACCAATTTCTACACACATGAAAAGGATTTCTATTGAGACTTTATTATTTTTGTTTTTTGAGGGTTTCATGTACCTCAAAGCTGGCTTGAACCTTAACGTATGACCTTAAATTCCCGTTCTTTCTGCCTCCACCTCCCAAATACGGGATCATAGATGTGTAAGACCTTGCCTAGAGACTGAGATTTTACTGAAACTAAAAATAAACTTGTGGTAATTGAATAATTAAGTAGAGAATTGTTCCAACTCTAATTAAAGAATTTTTTGTTACATGTCAAACCAAAATATGTTTGCCTAGCATTTCTGTATATATTCCCTTGCCAGGCAAAAGAAGGCCTTCAATAAACAAACAAAAAAATAAAAGCACAAATTTAAAAAAAAAAAAAAAAGGCTTCCAGATGTAGGAGAGCCATCATGTATCCTACAGACTGACTGAGGATAGCATCCCAAGAAAATGTTTAGGTTTGATCCCAGCCTTTCTACCGTTCAGTGACCTTGACATGATTACACCTCAGTTTCTTTACCTGGAAAAGACAGATGATAGTGAACTATCCCCACTTAAGAGCTGTAGTGATTAAATGGTTTATATTTGAAAGGTACACATTAAGAATTAAAGAGAATTTTTAAAAAAACCACTGAATTTATAAATGGCTTTTTAAAAGATTTACTTCTTGATGTACAGAGGTGTTTTGTCTGTACATACAGCTGCACACCAGGTGAATAAGTCAGGTCCAACAAGACTGCAGTTACAGATGGCTGTGAGCCACCATGTGGGTACTGCAAATTGAACGCAGGACGTCTGGAAGAACAGTCAGTGCTGCTGAGCCATCCCTCCAGGCCCTGATTATTTTGAGACAGGAACTCACCAATGTATCGCTCACCAGCCTAGAACTTGCTATGTAGACCAGGCTGGCTTCAAACTCAGAGTTTCACCTGCCTTTGCCTCTCAAGTGTCTGGGTTAAAGGAGTGCACCACCATACCCAGCCAATGTTTAATGTTTTTAAGTCCAGGATTCTCTCAAAATTGACTGTAACTTCCCCCCATTTATTTCTATCAACGTGAGAAAACATACACTTCTTTCTCTGGAACTCACTTAGAGCAGTGTTGTATTTTGAATTTCTTTCAATGATCAATCAATCCAGTGATCACAACCCTTTAAGTCAGCGTGCACAAGTTACTTCAGATCTACCTAAAATAAGCTTTTTATCTAAGTTTCTTCCATCTTGCCAACAAAAAAATATGACTCTAAACTTGCTGATCTCAGACTACTGCCCCCCCCATCAGTCATCTATTCTCTTACCTTGCTGATCTCAGGATACTGCCCGCCCCCTGTCATCTACTCTCTTACCTTGGTCATTCATGCTATCCATTATTGTCATCAGTTTCTTCAGTCTTGCCATTGACTCCTGCTCATTTCCTTTGCTCATAAAATCTGTTCCAAAACCTGGAATCATCCCCTAGGAGATTTAAACATAGTCATCAATGACTTAATACTGCTCAAAATGTCACTATTTAAATTTGAAATTAATTCTTAAAAGATACATTTACCCAAATGATTTATGCAAATATAATTGTTCTTAGAAATTGTAATAAAAAGATAACGTATATGATATAAACTCATGAGAACGTCATAATGAAACCCACTATTTTAACAATCGATACACACTAATAAGGCTCTTCTGTTATAGCCATGCCTGCTGCACTGAAGTGCATTAAACTTGCTTTCTTTGTACAAATAAAATGAACACAAAAACATATAAAGAAATTTTAGAAACATTTAAAGATAACTAACCAAGATCTGACTGAATGGGCCCATTTTCATGATATTCTGAAACTGTTCATACATGTCTCGCAATGTAAACTGACCTGAAATGCAATATAAATAATTCAGATATAGTAGAAAATGTACATTTCCATTCAATAAAACTAGTATTTTCCTTAATCATGAATTCATCTTGAAGCGTATTATCCAATCAATAAGCATTCACTGCACAGCTACTGTGTGGAAGACAGGTTGAATATGCTGCAAGGAGCATTAAGCACATGGACAGACTGCATCACAGAGAAGCGCACTATTCTAGAACGTTAGGTAGAAGTATACAAATAAACAGAAAGGTAGAAACAAGGCAAACTACATCTACTAAAATGGCTACAACTAAAAGGCTTGAACACAGCAAATACAAAAGAGCATACAGAAATTCCTATGCATTATCAGCAAGAATATAAAATGGTGAAAATACTTTGTAAGATTTAAAATGGACAGACTGAGGACAAAATAGTAGTACTCAAATAATGCCAGGAGTGATGACACATGCCTTTAATCCCAGCAGAGGCAGCTGGATCCTGTGAGTTTGACGACAGCCTGGTCTACATAGAGAGTTTTAGAACAGCCAAGGCTACATAGAGAGTCCCTGTACGAAAAAAAAAAAAAACTAGGGTTTCACTGATGACTATAAAAATATTTTGTTGATGGGCATTAGCTTACACCTGTGATCTCTACACTCAGAAGGCCTAGGAGAGAACATTACAGTTTATAGCCAGCCAGGACTAGAAAGGAAGATTCTATCTCAAAATCAAAACCAAATTCTGTGGACTGGTGAGATGGCTCAAAACCAAAACCAAATTCTGTGGACTGGTGAGATGGCTCAGTGGATAAGGTACTTGCCATGCAAACTCATGAACTGAGTTCAGTCCCTGGAAACCAAGAAAAGGTGGAGGTAGAGAACTGATCAGTTGTCCTCTGATCTCCATATACATGCCACAGCATGCGCACTCACACATCACACACGCACGCGTGCACACACACGCACACACTAATAATGATAACAATAATAATAAACTAAGGAACAGATCGTGTTGTATGCAATAAACGGATGGAGGGAAAATGGACACAATATAGAAATGTGAAAACCCTCCAGGCTGGAGAGGTGGCTCAGAGACTAAGAGTGCTTGCTGTTTTGCTGTAAGGATCAGCATTTAGAGTCTAACATCCACTTTGGCCATTCATAAAGAAGTGGAACCATGTAGATGGCTCAGTGGGTAAAGATGTTTCATCACACACAAAATTTGTTTTGTAAAATGAAGCAAACAGAAAACCCATGCAACAGAATCAAGTGAAAGCTTTGAGATTAGATAAATCAGGTAACACTGTCAAATATTAACAACTGGAGAACATGAGCTGGTGACCTCGGAATGGGCAAAGCATTATTAGGAGTGAAACAAAAATGCCTCAGACATCAAAAGAGTCAGAAATCAGAGAACAGACAAACTGCAGCATACAGAAGCAGAACTAGGGCAGTGCTTCACAATGGAAGGGCCTGGCATGGTGTACACCTTTAATCCCAGAACTCATGAGGCAGGCATATCTGAGCCCAGCTTAGCCTATGTAACAAGTTCCAGGACAGCTAGGGCCACATTGTGAAGACCCTGTCTCAAAAGAAAAAACAAAACAACACACAAAATGAAAGAAGGGAAAGAAATCAGACGAGTGATAATTTCAGCCACTGAACCCACCGTTACTGAAGACCTGTGTGTCAGACACTGAGCAAGGTACTATGAACATGAAAGATGAAAAACACGGCTATGAACCTTACTTTCACCTTCAAGCAGGGAAGATAAGTATCAAATGATTATAATGGGTGACAACAATTATAAAAGTACAGAACAACCCAGAGTACAAGACCCTGTGTCAAAATATAAATACACTAAGCGTATACTGAATTCTCAACTGTTTTTGTTTCAAGAATGAAAATCAAACCTTCTATTTTAACTTTCAGCTAATTTGATCATAAGATAAAACTAATTCAGTAGCTGTTTAGATGCCCAAGAATTAAAATGATTTGCATATAAATCATCTAAAATAAGCATGTGACCTTTTTCTGGAGACAGAGTTTCACTATGTAGCTCTGAATAACCCCGAACTCACTTTGTAGATCAGGCTATCCTGGAACTCAAAGAGATTAAAGGTATAAGCCACTATGCCAAGCTTAAAAACGTTATTTGAAAAATTGATTCTAACAACAGACATTATCATTTCCAATGAGTTAACAGCAAATTTATCAAAAAGATGCGCTGGGAAAATGTTTCAGTGGGTAAACGTGCTTTCTTGAAAGCCCAGTGACCCAAGTTCAATCCCTGGAATCATGTAAAGGTAGAAAAGAACAGCTTCACCCACAATGTTACCCTCTAACTTCTTCATGAGCGCTGTGGAACATGTGCTATGCCCCCCCCCCAACAATATTTTTAAAAAGAAAAGAAAACCAAGGGAAAGTACGATAGTGCACGCCTGTAACCCAAGTAGAAGCAGGAGGATCAGAAGTCCAAAGCCAGCTTGAGCTATACAGTAAGATTTCTCTCAGAAAACCAGGGGGTTGGGAGGCAGACAGCAGTGAAGCACTTGCCTAAGATGCACAGAGGCCTGGGTTAAAATCTCAGCACCACAAAAGAGGAAAAAAACAAAACAAAAAAAAAAGAAAGAGAAAATATTTGAGATCAAATGCTTTTTTTGCTACAAATATACCATGCTTCAGCTTCTCTATAAGTGCCTCATTATCATCCAACTTCAACTCGTTGACTTTATCTATCAGGCCTTCAATGTCACCCATACCTGTAAGACACCAAAAAGAAAACTGAACAGCTAATAATATGCTCACCTTTACATTATACAAAATACACTGACACATGCAATAGTTTTGCAAGGTTGGTTAAATACTCTTACTGTATTTTATATGAAAAAAAATGGCGCTAAGGAGGAAGCAAAGGCATAAATCAGGGAATCTCCTAATTCCATGATCTATAACTATACTACTCTAAGACGATAGAAAAGTTTTAATATGATCATTACAACTTCTATTACTATAACTACATATTTCTGCATTATGTGCTCAAATTCTTCCCAAAAAGTCTGCATCCAATAACTCATTTTGTCATCCTAACCACAGAAAATAAAGAGGCTGGAGGGCTGGGGATGCAGCTTAGTAGCATGAAAGGCTCAGCTTTTGATCCCCAGCACTTTCACAAAGAATGAAAAGTAAGATAGCAGTTAGAATGGTAAGTCACAGAGGAAATGACCATCTTAAGCTAGTTAGTAAGCATGAGATTAAAACCCTAATTGGCTCTATGACCCATACTATCTTAGAGATGGCTCTCTAATCCCACACTGTACTTACCAAGAAGTTTGCTGATAAAAGGCTGTGTTTTGAAAGGTTCAAAGTCATCTATATGTTCCCCTGTACCAATGAAAATAATTGGACTTTTTGTGGCAGCAACTCTACACAGAAAAAAAAAAATAATAACCTCAAAAAAGAAAACAAATATCCAGAAGATTTTTCAAAGATAACAGACAAAAGGTATAAAATTTAAGTTTCCTTTCATTAGTTAGAACTATACAAGACAGGCTCCAAAATTTTATTCCTACTTAAATCTCTTTTATGGATCACATCAATCCATTACTAAAATCTTCTTAAAAACAGAATTAAGAAACTCATAAATAACACACATACACACAATTGCCAAGGCATAGAACAAATGATTTACAGGGCAATGGGTTTAGCAACCACAACAGTATAACTTCGACTGATACTCACGCACTGAGAGCACCACCTCCTTTAGCGTGACCATCAAGTTTTGTCACTATTACTGAAGCTACATCTACTTTATCTTTAAAAGCCTTCGCCTGGGCTTCACAAGCTTGTCCAATGGATGCATCCATCACATAAACAATGTTATCTGGTTGCTAGAAAGAACAAATAAAAAGAGACTTGTTTTTACTGGTGTTAAGAAATGGTTACATGAGTTGTGTATAGAATGTTTACTAGAAATATTATTTAATAAATACTGACTGAGGGAGTTCCATGAATTAAGTAACATATAGGGCTTGATAAGAGAGATAAGTAAGAAAACCTTTGAGCCCATGATATATAGAAGAAAATATGGTAGCATCTTTGGAAATTATTCTGAGTTGAGACCTGAATAAAGAAGAAAAGTTGCCTGGAGGTGCTGTCACAGGCCTTTAAAGTCAGCACTTGGGAGGCAGAGGCAGGCAATCTCTGAGTTCGAGGTCAGCCTGGTCTACAGAGCCAGTTCTAGGACAGTCAGGGCTAGCTGGGGTCTGTTTCAAAAACGAGAGAGGGGGAGGAAGGAAGGGAGGGAGAAATAGAAGAAGGAAAGAGAGAGAGAGAAATGAAGGGGAGAACAAGAAGAGGAAGAAAGAGGAAGAGGAAGAATAGGAGGTGGTTATGCAAACATCTTTATGAATGACAATGATGGTAAATGAACAGTAAAAGCAAATCAGCAAGTACAAAGCAGAAGGGTGTATTCCAAAAACAATCAGTAACACCCTGAGGCTATGTCCCTTAGATCTGTTCCCATTTGTCAAAGTAAGAGTAGCACTAAAAAGACAAATTAGTACCAATCACTAACCAAAGAATTATTGACAATATTCTAATAGCCAAACATGAGCTTCTAAGGTATGCAAAAGGTGTTGAACTACTTCTTACCCCTACATTATTTCCATAATTTTTTGTTTTAGTGTGAAGGTTTGAGTAAGAATGGCCCCCAAAGCCTCATATATTTGAATGCTTAACTATAGGGAGTGGCACAACTTGAGAAGGATTAGTAGGTGTGGCCATGGCAGAGTAGGCGTAGCCTTGTTGGAGGAAGTGTGTCACTGGGTGTGGGCTTTGAGGTTTCAAAAGCCCAAGCTTCTGCTGTCTGAAGATCTGGATGTAGAATTCTCAGCTACTTCTCCAGTACCATATCTGCCTGTGTGCCACAATGTTCCACACTGTGATAATAATGGAAATTGTAGCCAGTCACAGTTATGCTTTCTTTTATAAGAGTTGCCTTGGTCATGTTGTCTCTTTCATAGCAATAAAACAGTGACTAATGCACAGGGTCTCACTATGTAGCCCTGATAGGTCCAGAGCTAGATAATGTTATCAGGCTGGCTTTGAACTCTAAGAGATCCATCTGTGCTCCCCAAGTACTAGGATAAAGGCATGTGCCACTATACCCAGCTCCATTTAGGAGTATTAAAGGAGACATTAAATGACAATATTAAAGTTTCATTTTGAAAAATTCTTCAAAATTGTTTCTACTGAATTTAGGTAATGAGAAAAATCAACAAATATTTAATGTTAATTCTTAATTTTTCATTATTATTTTTTCTATACTGAAGAACAAAAGTGGTGACATTAAGTCCTTCACACAGTTATAGGTCCCCAAACAGAAATAATTACTTAATTTATTTCTTATAGGCAAGAAGTAGCTTATATTCACTAAAAACTCAATCAGATTTCATAGTTAAAGTGACTGAAGTCCTTTAAATGGTATTCCATGGAAAGCTACTTACTATAGCATTAGAAACTTGAAGCATTTCTTCAAACAAAGAATCTTCTTGTTTGTGCCGACCACTTGTATCAACAATAATAATTTCAAAATTTTCATTTTTGAATTTCTCCACTCCTTCAGAAGCAATGATGACGGGATCCATTTCTGTATAGCTATTAAACATGAAACAAATGACTTCATCAACACTAAAATGGGAAAACATCCAAATACTATTTACTTGAAATTTGTCAGTTTACTTTTAATCTATTCTGAAAAAGTGAAAATATTATATTTTCAATTTAGAAGAAGAAATTCCTAGTAAGTAAAATTACAGAAGCCATTTCTTTGGCATGAGGCAACACTAAACTTTCCTACAAAAGTCTGCATAATTCTAATGCATGTTTTTTTCTGAATTGTTTCATTAATGCTTTAATGTCCTCATTTTTAATAAGAGAAGTCATGCTACAAAGCATATTATACCTGTCTTTCCCTTTAATAACATTTTGGTATCATTTTATGAAGTTATTAAATTGTACAGCACCCCATCAGATGATGACATCATCATTTACTATGTACATTGAGGTTGGTATGTTCATATTAAAAAGACAGGAAACAAAATAAATACTTCTAAAAAACAGAGAAAGAGAGAGAAGGAAGGGAGGGAGGGAAGAGGGAGGGAGGGAGGGAAAGAGGGGAGAGAAGGGGAAGGGGATGGGAAGAAAGAACGAATGAATAGGGGCTAGAGAGATAGCACTAGCTGCTCTTTCAGAAAACCTGGGCTCAGTTCTCGGCACCAAAAAAGCAGGGTTCACAACCATGTTTTCCTCCAGTCCCTCTTCTAGACTGCAAAGGCAACAGGCAGGCACACATGTGGTACACAGGCATATATGCAAGCAAAACACCCACACACAGAATAAAAAAAATTAAAGTCAAAATGACAGCTATTAGCATTACTAAACATTATTTAATCAATCAATCATTTATTTATTTACTCTGGTTTTTCAATTTATTTATTTATTTACTTATTTAGGTTTTCAAGACAGAGTTTCTCTGTAGCTTTGAAGCCTGTCCTGGAACTAGCTCTTGTAGACCCGACTGACCCCAAACTCAGAGATCCACTGACCTCTGCCTCCCGAGCGCTGGGATTAAAGGTGTGCACCACAGCCACCAGGCTTATTTTTTAAGATAAAGTTTCACTATGCAGCCCTGGCTAACCTGATACGAGCTATACAGCTCTGAGCAGTCTTGAACTCATGATAATCCTCGCCTCAGCATCTTCCCCTGGTGTGGGACAATGGTCTGTATTCTGTCAATTATATTTTAAATAAACACTGATTGGCCAGTAGCCAGACAGGGAGTATAGGCGGGACAAACAGATAGGAAGTAGAGGTGGGTCAATGAGAACAGGAGAATTCTGGGGAGAGGGAAGCCCATTCCTCTGCAGTCCTTACCCAGCCACAGAAGAAGCAAGATGTGACTGCCATGTGGCTAGCATAGACAAGAATGATGGGCTAATATAAGTTATAAGAGTTAATAAGAAGCCTGAGCTAATGGGCCAATCAGCTTATAGATAATGTAGACTTCTGTGTGATTTCTTTGGGACTTAATGACTGTGGGAACCGGGCAGGACAGAAACCCTGACAACATTCCCTGCCCCCTTTTTTGGTTTTTCAAGACAGGGTTTTTCTATGTAACAGCCCTGGATATCCTGAAACTTGCTTTGTACACCAGGCTAGCTCTGAACTCACAGAGATCTGCCTGCCTCTGCCTCCCAAGTGCTGGAATTAAAAGTGTGTGCTGCCACTACGCCTGGCTATCACTGCAGATTATAGCCATACAACTAAAATTTGTAAAGGTATAAGGAAACATGATCAAAGATCTTTATAGGAAGGGACATTGAGCCAGGTGGTGGTTAGGTATGCTTTTAATCCCAGCACTCGGGAGGTAAAGGCAGGTGGATCTCTGAGTTTGAGGCCAGCCTGGTCTGAGTTTCAGGACAGCAAAGGCTCGAAAAACCAAACAAAAAAGTGACAATAACTACATATATACAGATAGGTTATATAAAAAAATTACAGCAATTATCATTCTAAAATTAAATTACTTTCTAACAAATGGTTATTATTATTATAAGCATTCCACTGTAACTCAGTTTTTGTTGTATGTACTTACTTACTTCTATATGTGATGTGTATAAGCATAAACAAACCATGGTGCACCTGTGGAGTCACAGGACAACCTGAAGAAATAGATGCTCTTTCTGCTATCAAGGCCCTGGAGATGGAACTCGTGTACCAGTCTTGCTGACAGGCACCATTACCTGCTGAACCACCTCATCAGTTCTCTCTCTAGTCATTTGAATAAGGATTGGTTTTTTGGGGGGAGGGGGTTGTTTTGATTTTTGCTCTTCTTCTTCTTCTTTTTTTTTTTTTTTTTGATGGAACTAAATATTAAATTCAGGGCCTTGTATATCCCAGGGAAGTACTTATCCCATAAGCTACATGCCCAGTTCCCATTTGATGAGTTTTGATAAATTTATGCAATCCATACAACCACTGCTGTAGGAATCAAAGTACAAAGAAGTTGTGCTGACTAACTTTACATCCACTTGACACAAGCTAAAACTTGCTAAAAGAACCTCAACTGAGAAAATGCCTTCATACGATCACTGGGCTGGTGGTCCTGGGTTCTATGAGAAAGCAGGATGAACAATCCAGTAAGCAGCACCCTTCATGGCCTCTACATCAGCTCCTACCTTCAGGTTCCTGTCCTGTTTGAGTTTCTGTCCTGACTTCCTTCAATGATCGACTACAATTTGGAAGTGTAAGTCAAATAAACTCTTTACTCATTTTAATTTAAAATAATCTATCTTCCTATAAATATCTGTATGGAAATGATAATAAAAAGCATTAAAAGTGCTAATTAGGCACTTCAAATTTTTAGTTCTTTAAAAATATACTTATTTGTAGGTGTGTGTGCATACACACACATGTAAGCACACCCAACCATAGATGTGCCACAGTACATATGTGGAAGTCTAAGAATACCTTCCGAAGTTGGTTCTCTCCTTCCACCATGCTTCTGGGAGTCAAACTCAGGGTGTCAGATTCCTACTACATGCTGTTAAATGATAAAGAATTTCAAGAATATATTTCCTAGCATATATTAATGAGGATGCTTCAGGTGTCCAAAAAAAAAAAAGAAAGGAAGGAAGCCATGTTTGGTGGCACACACCTTGTGAGCTGAGACAGTCAGAGGCCAGCCAGGTCAGACTGGACTACAACTGAGACTGAGTTGCAAAAAGTCAAAAAAAAAATCAAAATAAAAATATAGTAACCTACCTTCCATAGAATGGAATTCTTGCTTTGGTGGCATTCTGTTTTAGTTGGTCAAATGCTCCTAAGAGATAAAGAGTTAATGAAGCCTCAAATGTGACAATAAAAATTACAAAAAAAAAAAGAAGAAAATTGAATTTCAAAACACTACCTGCTCTGAATGTATCTGCACATATCAAACAAGTCTTCCAACCTTTTCTCTGGTAATAATATGCTAACTGGGAAAGGAAGATTAAAAATAAAGCATTTTATTAAAAACAAATCATTTTTTTTAAAGATTTATTTATTATGTACACAGTGTTCAGCCTCCATGTGTGCCTGCAGGCCAGAAGAGGGCACCAGATCTCATTACAGATGGTTGTGAGCCACCATGTGGTTGCTGGGAATTGGACTCAGGACCTCTGGAAGAGCAGTCAGTGCTCTTAACCTCTGACTGAGCCATCTCTCCAGCCCTAAAAACAAATCATTTTATATAAAACTTTTTAATCTTAATTTACCCAAGGAGTAAAGCTGCTCATAATTCTCTTGAATGTAGTATTAAATATTCTTGAATGTAGTATTAAATTTTCTGAGGCGCTCATAATTCTCTTGAATGTAGTATTAAAATTCTGAGGCGCTCATAATTCTCTTGAATGTAGTATTAAATATTCTTGAATGCAGTATTAAATATTCTGAGGTGCTCATAATTCTCTTGAATATAGTCTTAAATATTCTTGAATGTAGTATTGAATATTCTGAGGCGCAGCAAAAGTGCTGAAGAGTTTAAATTCTAATTCTCACTCAATGAATGTAAGATGGTAAGGCAGCAACAATCACTGCCCTTAAACTGTAACATGGCTAAAGCTTGTTGGGGAGAGAAAATAATCTAGAAACCAAGTTGGGGAACCCAGTCATAGGAAAGGGTCAATGAATGAAAAAATAACATAAGAATATGTAAGATAAAAGGCTGTATCAACACAGTGGGACACTCAAAGGGGAATTTTATATCTAAAGAGAAAGTAAATTCTCTTGCTTTCTTCAATTAAAAAAAAAATTATTGTGTGCATAAGAGCTCTCCTCCGCCGCCCTCTCTCTTTCATCATGTGGCTGTGGATGGCCTGGAAGGAACTACAGAACAGGCTGCCCTCAACACATAAGATCTCCACCTGCCTCTTCCTCTACTACATCTGGACATACTGACACTCTTTCTTTCTGTTTTGTTTTTCAAGAGAGGGTTTCTCTGTTTAACAGCCCTGTCTGTCCTGGAATTCACTCTATAGACCAGATTGGCCTCAAACTCACAGAGATCCGCCTGTCTCTGCCTCCCGAGTGCTGGGATTAAAGACATGCGCCACCACCCAGCCATACTTACATTCTTTAAGGACAGAATTTTCTTTTTCAAAAGAAACCAGAATTAAAATTATTTTTCATAGTCTGAGAGGGTCTCATATAGCTAAGGCTGACCTCAAACTCATTATGTAGCTGAGGATGATCTTGAATTCCAGATCCTCCCACCTCCACAAGTGTCTGGGACTACAGGTGTGCACCACACCTGGCTTAGAAGTCTAACATTCTGACAAATATCATAGGAGACTATAGGACTCCACTTTATGTCCTACAAAAATATTACAAAGGCAGAGAAGATACACAGAGTAACAAAATTATAAAACAACAATATACAGCTTGGCTTTAAAATAAAACTGCATACAACTATATCTTCCATATGTCATTTTTTAGGTGTATTTACCTTTGAGCATGTTGTCGTTTTACCACTCCCTTGCAATCCAACAAACATGATAACATTCTGCTTTCCTTTAGTCGGTGTCCATGCTTTAACTCCAGGGTCTACAAGCTATAAACCAAACACAAAAATGTCAGACCAACGTGACAGGCAAAAATCCTATAACATTAAATTATAAACATCAAGCTAAGGATGTTTCCATTTTACTGAAACCACCATAATCCCAACATTCTTAGGCAACTCTACGAGTCCCCAGCATGAAGAGTGAAATTTAAGAGTTTTACAAAATATTGCGGTGCTGAATTCATACTCAGGCCTTTCATTTCAAAGCAACTTAGAGATAAGAAGCTCATCTGTATCATATCTGTAGCACAACAACATAAATGCAAAACAAATGCACCTGTACACCCCATATAAATTTAAATTTGGGGGCCAGTGGAATGGCTCAACAGGTAAAGGTGATTATCAAGCTTGACAACTGAGTTTAATCTCCAGGATGGAGGGAAACAGCCAACTCCCTTAAGTTGTTGAACATGGTACAACAGTACACACTTGCCAGCCAGACAGACAGACACACTAAATAAGTGTAGTTTTAAAATTTTCTCATAATATATAAACAAGTATTTTATTATTTACCCTCTATACATTTTTATTACCCAAACATTATCATTTTAGCATGCAATCTATATGAGATTTTATATTTCTTTTCTCATAGACCATATCTTCAAATTCAGCCAGTATATATGTTTTGTAAATGTTTTTTAAGGACTTATTCATTTATTATGTATACAGTGCTCTGCCTGCATGCATGCATGCCTGCACACCAGAAGAGGGTACCAGATCTTATGATAGATGATTGTGAGATACCATGTGGTGGCTGAGAACTGAACTCAGGACCTCTGGAAGAACAGCCAGCGCTATTAACCTCTGAGCCATCTCTCTCCAGCCCTTGTCTTTCCTTTTAAATTAAAAAAAAAAAAAGTGCTTGGAGGTGGTGGCTTACACCTTTAATCCCAGCACTAGGGAGGGCAGAGAATCCGTGAATTCAACGCCAGCCTTGTCTATAGGCTGAGTTTCAGGACAGCCAGGGCAACTAGGGAACCCTGTCTCCAATACCTCCCCCCAAAAGAAAACGTTTAATTAAATGAAAAGCTAATTCTGGTAGTAGGGATGGAACCTAGGGCTTCATATAGCAAGGCAGGCACTCTGCCATTTATGTTTATCACTGTCTTCCTCTTAGTATTTTCTGCTCAAATAACTTTATAATCTAGTCCAGACACAGTACAAGTGCTCAACAACCATGTGTCTAGAGGCTTCCATACTGGTAATCATGTTCAATTTGATAAACGTATATAAGAAGCAAAATAATAAATGGCACATGAAGATACCTTCTAATTCAAATATTAAAAGTTTCCAATGCCAAAAGATCTAAAGAAAGCAAGGGAGAAAAACAGAATTTTATAACAATGGGTTAGTAAGAAAGAGTCACACAGGAACAGTTCCCAAACAAATACAAGGCTTATCTTCTTCTGTTTCATTTTTGAGAGTCTCATGTTACCTAGTTTGGTCTTAAACTCACTAGGTAGCTGAGGCTAGCCAAAAATTTCTGGTCCTCCTCCTTCTATCTCTTGAAGTCCCTGAATTATTATGTCATTATTATTATTACTATTGTTACAGACATGTGCTACTATGTTTTCCAAGTATAAGGCATTCTAAACATTTGTTCAACAACAACTCAAATTTAACTCCATTGGGAGCCTGGAATACTTATTTGCACATGATAACTCCATAATCACTGTTAATATTCTCAAGCAGATGTTTACAAACAAAATCATCATCATCATTACCATTATTATTTGTCTTAGACGAGCTCTCATTCTGAAACCTAGACTGATTTGAAACTCACTACGTACCCCAGGGTGCCCTAGAACTGCTACAGCGCCTGAGTGCTAAGATTACAGGGTAAACTGCCAACCCTGGTATAAATAAACCTTTAGTGGAAGACAGCTATGGACATTCATTTACTACCTTTGCATTTCAAAAGCAGAGTTGAAGAGCTGCGATAGAGACTACGTGGTTCAGGATATCTAAAACCCTTGAGGAAGTCTGCCACGCTCATCTAGACAACACCATCAAGGTATCATACATGAGTTTCAGGGAAGACTGGTAAAGAGAAGGGAAAACAAATCAAAACACTTTCTTATCCCTTTTCTAAACACATTAACAACTTTGGAAAAATTTCTAAAATGGGCAAAATCTGTCTTAAAACAAATCCACTTCCCTTTCTCCTGTATCTTTTCAGTATAGAAGGCTGCCCTGCATTCACCTCTATTCTATATATCCCATGGCAGAATAACTCAGCTGTCTACTATTACTGGACAGTTTATAAATGTATCTTTCCCTCCTCCTACACTCACTCTGAAACAAGTCCCCAACCTTCTAGTATGAAAATTCCTTTATGAACACCTCATTTCACAAAGCAGCTGCAATGTGTAATCTGAAGCCATATAACCCCCAGGTCTGCTGTACTGAAACTGACACTGCCCTATACTTAGCATAGATATTATCCATCCAGAGCATGATTCTGTAACACCATGCATTTAGTCGCTTTAAACACTAGTTTATTGAGTTATGTAAATCTCACATTATTATTCAGTAATGAAATGAATCAAACATTAAAAATCTTGACTTTTTATCAGTACTAATTTCTGCTGGGTGGTGATGGCACATGCCTTTAATCCCAGTACTTGGGAGGCAGAGGCAGGCAGATCTCTGTGAGTTCAAAGCCAGCCTGGTCTACAGAGGGAGTTCCATGACAGACAGGGCTGTTACACAAGAAACCCTGTCTCAAAAAAGGGAGCGGGGGCGGGAGAGGTGCTGAGAGATGGCTCAGTGGCTAAGAGCACTGGTTGTTCTTCCAGAGGTCCTGAGTTCAATTCCCAGCAACCACATGGTGGGTCACAGCCCTCTATATGAGATCTGGTATCCTCTCCTGACCTGCAGGCATACATGTAGGCAGAACACTATATACATAATAAATAAATGAAATATAAAGAATAAAAAATCAATACTAATTTCATCAGGAAAAAAAATCCATCAGGATTCTTTCAAACTCATGTTAGAATTACAGCTTCTATTTTTTTTTTCATATGGTGTTGGAGATTGAAACTAGGGTCCCCTAGTTTATATATTTTCACAGATAATTTCATCTTGAATTTTATCACCAGCTGCAATATTGTCAGTTATTTTCCCTAAAGTGACAAGTTCACTTCACTTTGGGAAATAATTCTGCCAAACTAAATCCAGGTCAAAATAACCAAATTATATGCCTATTTCTCATTCACACAAAATTGTGCTCTATGCAAGCAGAACTTTAGTTTGCAAATGAGCTGAGCTTTAAGAGGATTTGAGAGTACAGCACTGCACTTTACATACACTTCCCACTTCATCCACAGCACCTTAAATAGATATACACATAGTCAATGGTCACAATTTAATACAACTAATATCTATTGCTTTGGGAAGGATTTCCTTAAGTGAAAGCTGGCATTTTAAGTGTTTGCTGGTAAAGTACATAGACACTAATAATACAGCTTGGCTGGTATTACTGTCTTTTTGTTTATTGTTTGTGACAGTCTCAATATGTGGCCTGACAGGACTCAAATTCATAGAGATTCACCTGCCACTGCCTTCCTGTTTTATTTAAAAATTATTCAGTAAAAATAGACAGCTGAGCAATTCTGCCATGATGTATAAAAAATGGAAGAGAATGTAGAGAAAGGTCGCTATACTCAACAGATTTCAGGAGGAAATAATGGGATTAAGGGCATGTGCCACCATGATCAGCTGGTGTTATGTCTTGATTCACAACAGCAAGCTGTCATGTTGCAGAATATCCGATCACACCATGAACCCCAAGATTGTGTTATTTACTGGAAAACCTGTTTCCAGTAAACATGGAACAGTAAACTGGCATGGCTCAGCTCTAGCACACACCTTTAATCTAAGAGCTTTCTGCTTGAATATTGTAAACAGAATTAAATAAAGTCGACCATAGGTCAAGAGGCGGAGCAACCAACCAATAGACAGTTAACACAGAATTGTTAAGAAAATCACAGAGAATAGGGGGAGTCAGGAGGACTAAGCAACAGACGCACAGAAAGTAAAAGGGAGGAACATGCAGCTTGAGACACTGTAGGAAAAAAGAGGTGGTGTCTGGAACGTCGGCTGAAGAACGTAAGCTGGGCACTTTCTCTGCCTCTCTGAGCTAGCAGGCTTTCACTCCAGCATCTAGCTCCCAAGTCTTTACTGGTCAAATCAAACAATTGAGATTTTGTTTAAAACAACAGTCAGGCTGTATAAAAAGGCAAAGAGCTAGAGGCATAGCTCAATGACAGAGGATGTGTTTAACATGTGTGAGTTCCTAAAATTCAATCCCCAGCAGGTCACACTAGAGTAAATAATGCTTTAGTGTTACTATGAAACAGTTTTAACTTTGCTTGTGTATATATTGCTCTAGGCCATAAGCTTCTCTGAGATAAGAACCAGTGTGATCTCTGCTGTCCACCTGGCACACTACCTAGAATAAAAAAGCTACTCAACAAATGTTTCCCAATTTAGTTTTTTTTTTTTTTTTAAGATGTGTTACATTCCAATTTGGTTCTTGACGCTCTAGAGCTGAGGATAATTCTTACAAAGGACTCAAATTCGTTTCCCAGCACCTACATTAGGTAACTCACAACCACTTGTAACTCCAGCTCCAGGGAAATCCAAAGCCCGTGACACCCAAAGGCACTAGAAATCACATGCTCATATCCACAGACAAACATACACATTTGTACAAATAATTTTTTCAAACAATTTTTAACTATTTTGTTTTTTATTATTTTTTTGTTTTGTTTTTTTTTCTTTCAAAACAGGGTATCTCTGCAGAGCTCTGGCTATTCTGGAACTCACATCTATAAACTAGATGGCCACAACCTCAGAGATCCGTCTGCCTCTGCCTTCCAAGGCTAAGATTAAAGATGTGTGCCATCACCTCCTGGCTCTTGCTATTAATTTTTTATATTATTCATTTTATGTGTGTTTTGCCTGAATGTATGTATGTACCATGTGGTGCCTGTGGTGGCCAGCGGAGAGCATCAGATCCCCTGGAGTCGTGAACCATGTGGATGGCAGGAATTGAATCCGGGTTCTCTGAAAAAGCACAAGTGCTCTTAACTGCTGAACCATCTTGCCAGACTCACACACAAATATTTTTTTAAATAGCCCATTTTCAGAAAAGTTAAAATAGCTCTCCCATTTATTTTTCTTCTAACATTGTTTTCCCTGTGTGTATGTGTGTCTGTCTGTGCTCATGTCTCATGACACACATGTGAAAGTCAGGGAACAACTAGAGTCAGTTCTCTCCTTCCACCACATAGGCTCCAGGATCAAATTCAGGCTGTTAGTCTTAGCAGGAGACACCTTTAACAGAAAAGCATCTTGCTGGTTCAAACTTGTATTTCAATACAGATGAACTATCCATAAAACATATTAGAAGGGACTCAAAAGCCGTGCTCATTTAAAATTCTATAAAATTTTATTCATTGATAGTCTCATAATTTTCAAACATTTTTACCTTTACAAGTTCTTTAAATACAGCATGCTGGATCATTTTTCTTTTGTTCAGACCAGATGCCATCTCTTCAAGATCAATTGCAGACCTTCATAAGTGACAATTGGGGTAAGAAGAAAAGTCAGTTAAGATAATCTGAAAGTATTTCTATCCTATAGAATATAAAGGTATTCAATCATTCAAATTAATAGTCTAATTAACATTCACACAATTATTATAGATTCATAAGATTATACCACAAAGAACTGTACCATAAAATACTAGATGTAAAACTTTGGTTAGTTTTTCAAGGCTTTCAGTTCAATGCATAAATACTAATTTCTCTGGATATAACTACAAAATATTAATATTATTTTTCTTGAAGCTTGTAAATTTTATACACAGAGAATCACACTGACTTTCTAGTTCTAAATTCTTAAATGCTAGTAGTTCTGTATCTTCTCCCAGACTATCAGTTTAGAAAGAAGGAATGCTAGGATTTGGATTCAAGAAATTAATAGAGGGCCTATATGGTTTGTATGCCTCCCCCAATGGATATAGTAACAAAGACCACACAGTACTCCTTCAAACAGGAACAGAGAAACCAAAATGGAGGAAAAAGGAGACTATAATTCTTCAATCACGAAGAAGGCTGACTCATTCAATCTTACCACAATTGCATGAAGAAACCGAACTTTTAAAAATCTCTTACAATAAAATCATATCCTAACCATAATAAATGACTGAACCCATCCACATAAAGACAACAGAAGAAAATCTGCAATGAGATGAAGTTATCCTTGGCATGTTCACCATCATTATGTAAATATACAGTCCTTCTTCTCTTCCCTCCATCTAAATCTTCCAGTCAAGGCTGATCTGAGACTCACTATATAACTAAGGCTAGCCTTGAACTCATGGAACTTCTTTTGTCTCAGTCTCCCAGGCATGAGCCATCTCCACAGGCAGTTTTTTGACACAGGAGTTCTGCATCGTTCCAGTGCCATACAGAAGTATTTCATAATAAAACAAACTTTAATAATTACCTCCTCAATCCCAGTAAACCAAACTTAGTTTTTACTGTTTTTACACATTAATTCAACTTACTTAACATTTTCTCTTAATTGCTTCACTAGTTTAATATTAACATCTGCTTCCAATAATGCTGTACATACTTCTTTTAGCATAGCATTTAATACCTGAAAATAAATAAAATTGAAATATGCTTAATGTTTTACTTCAGCAACATAAAAACAGTTGATCATGTACTAGTTAATAAAGATATAGCAATACTATTGGAAGAGAGATAAGCTTTTCCATTACCTTTAGAGAAAAATTATTATTAAATATCTAGTCATTCTATCAAAATAAGGCATGGCATTCAGTTTTGCACAGGTATTAATAACCAGGTATTAATCATCACAATTTTGTTCTTATTAAAGCATTAATAATAAAAACAATACCAAAGGAACAACAGATATTGCCCACAGTGTTTCCTAAATCACTGAAGAATTTTGATCCCTATATTGGCAGCATATGCTTTTCCTAATTGGAGCAGTATGGAAAACAGAAGGCAACTCCTAGCCTTTCAATTTCTACATATCAAGAGAAAGAAAGTAGAAAAGGGGTCTATTTTCCAATGAAAATTCCCTATCACAAGAGTGTGGAGATGCAGGCACTGAGACTAGAAGGTCATGAACTATAAGCACTGTAAGAAAAGATAAAGCTTCAGCCGCTCACTCAAACAGCAACATGCACAGTAGAAAAGAAGCTGCATAAGAGGAAGAATTTCTGTCTGTTTTGCTCACTGCTTGACCTTTGTGCCAGCAAAATGCCTGTAAATACAGGCCTTCAAATAGGAATTGTCCTTTGTATACCCTCCAGACACCTATGAGGACTCTCCAGCCCTCATCAAGGGGTACTGTCTAGAACTGAAGTGGAACACCAAGGCTAGAAAACCTGTCAACTCAGAAATAGTTGTTCCACTTCCACACCAAGTACTTCACACATTGATTTACCAGTCCCCCAACCCTTTGAGACTCAACCCTTTGAGTCTCACTATATAGCCATGGCTGGCCTTGAACTTGTCTCTATCCTCTTTCCTCTGCTTCCTAAGTGTGGGGACTAGAGGCACATGTCATCACACCTGGCTTCCTTTGCCTCTATTTTTGGGGGAGAGTGTGTGGAAAGATGGGAATGCTTTAAAAAAAAGTCTCAGGACTGGAGAGATGGCTCAGCGGTTAAGAGCACTGACTGCTCTTCCAGAGGTCCTGAGTTCAATTCCCAGCAACCACATGGTAGCTCACAGCCATCTATAATTAGATCAGGTGCCCTCTTCTGGTGTGCAGCCATACATGGAAACAGAATGTTGTATACACAATAAGTAAGTTTATCTTGAAATCATAAACTGAGATCCTCCTGTCTCAACTTTCTGAACACCAAATGTAAGATTTGTCATCTTTCTTAGTCCTGTTTCTCTATCAGAATAAGAATAAAGGCTATACAACATTAAATATTGCTCAAAAAGCTGTTGTTTTAGTTAGTGTGGGTTATAAGACTAAGCAACAATTTAAGTTGTGATTTATGTTCTGACTATTAAGGTGAAATAATGGCGGGAGAGAGGACTCAGTGGCTGAGAGCACCTGCTGCTCTTCTAGAAGACCCCAATCTGAGTCCTAGCACTTGGGGCAGCTCTTTCCCTGTGCACCTGCACTGGTGCGCACATAACCCCATACAGACATACATATAGTTAAAATAAAAAATTTAAGTTTAAAAAGAAAAAAAGTGAAGCCGAGTGGTGGTGGAGCACAACTTTAATGCTAGCACTGGGAGGCAGAGTCAGGCGGATCTCTGAGGTCAAGGCCAGCCTGGCCTACAAGAGCTAGTTCCAAGACAGCTAGGACTGTGACACAGAGAAACCCTGTCTCGGGGTAGGGGTGTATGTGAGATAACAGGGTAAATTATTTTTCAGTGAAAGGCACTTCTTACTGTTATAGTATTTACAATATTAAATCTATGTCAAATTAAATCACATCTCTAAGGATCATTATTTAGTCCACCTCTCACATCCTAGTAACAATGTACACAAATGTATTACACTATATTTTCATACCTCTTCATTGATAATGGTGGCATTGCTCAATGAGCGTAATGCTGATGTTATTTTTCTTCCAAGATCTGCTAGAACCATCTTGAAGTTTTTAAGATGTACTTACGAGAACTCTAGAAAGGAAATGAAAACCATTTCACATTAAATCCTAACTGAAGAAAAAGAATACTTAAATTCAAATTATACTTGAAAGTTTAAATACTGTTATTTATACGCTTCTATAACCTCAACCTGCAACTTTAATACATGCATATCCAAAAGATAAAATGTTTACTTGATTATGATGCCTTACATTTAAATATCTAGAGAACCTTACACATAAATCGTCAGATTTAAAATGTCTAATAAGCCAGGCAGTGGTGGCACATGGCTTTAATCCTAGCACTCGGAAGACATAGGCAGGCGGATCTCTGTGAGTTCAAGGCCAGCCTGGTCTACAAGAGCTAGTTCCAGGACAGACTCCAAAGCTACACAGAAACCCTGTCTCGAAAAAACAAAATAAAATAAATAAAAGATAAAATGTCAAATAACATCTGCTGAGATTATAACAATATGATCTTTAATAACTGTGTTCTCTTTTGGCACATGCTTATGAGTGTGAGTAACTGAATGCTACACCATGTCCACTGTAAATAACAGGAGAAGCAAACTCTCCAGAAATGGTGCTTAATTTCCATCTCAAGGACTCCAAGCTATTTTGAATGTGACTTTTAAGTAGAAAAGAAAAAGCAAAAGGAAAACTTCATCTTAATTCATAAATCGTTTAACTCTTCTAGCTCCAAACAAATCAACCACTGAGTCATTAACTACACTGACAGTCACCTGCTAAATTACTCCTTTAATCCCAGCACTTGGGACTCAGAAGTAGACCTCTATGAGCTAGAAGCCAGTCAGTTCTACAGAGAGTTCCAGACCAGCTGAGACTATGTAATGAGACCCTGTCTCAAAAAAAAAAAAAAAAATCACATTACTTCATTTTATACTTCTAACCACCACGGAAATAATTACTCTTCCCATTCTAAAGTGATTTCCTGATTTCTTTTTTCTCTGAGACAAGGTTTTTCTGTGTAACCCTGGCTGTCCTGGAACTCGCTTTGTAGACTAGGCCTGACTCTAGCTCCCAAGTGCTAGGATTAAAGATGTGTGCCACCACGGTCCAGCTGATCTCCTGAGTTCTTAACTCCAAAATACAGTAACCTCAAAATTCCTTTCCCTTAAGCCAGGCATGGAATACACTTCTGAAATCCTAGCACTTGAAAACACAGGAGCAGGAGGAACAGTAAAGAGTTAGAGGGCAGACTGAGTTACATGAGAAACTCTAAAACAAAAACAGAAAAAAGGTATAGTTTTATAAAAGAATACAGACAGATATAAAAGTATACAGACTGCTACATGTAAGGTTGATAGAACTCACAGAAGTAAGTAAATGATGAATACTGCCAGCCCCAAATACGCTTTAGTTACTAGCTAGGAAGGCAAGGTACATGAATGAACAGCAGAATAAATGCCAAAACAAATTCCTCTTCCTGACTACAAAGTAGAACCCAGTTCCTGCATCTTTGGTTTGCAGCCTGTCCTGCTAGCCTTTGGACTGCAACTACAGCATTCGCTTCAACTTGCCAACAACTGCCGAACTTGAGACTTGTCAGCCTCCATAATTTGTCTGAGCTAGTTCCTACAATTCCTGAATATGGGCAGGCTAAATAGGTAGGAAGGCAGGCAAAAGGGAATTTGATAAGTGTGAAATGGAAAGAGCAGAAATACAAACATGCGATAGCCATAGGGGGTGGTGACAAGGTATCCTAGTCAAGAGAGCGCTATACAGTTTTTAAAGGGTTTGAAAACAGTCTATAAACAATATTGGCCAAAAGATAACTGTTTAAAATAATTATTTTGGCAGTCTTTTTGAGATTTCTAGACTTGATTCCATTTGGCAGAGTATAAAAGATACTCAAAATAAGACAAAAAAAGCTGGGCACAGTGGTGCACATCTTTAATCCCAGCACTCCAGAGGCAAAGGCTCTGGAGTTCAAGGCCAGCCTGTCTATGTAGAGAGTTTCAGGAAGGCAGGGCTAGAGAGACCCAATCTCAAAGAGACAGACAGAGACAGAGAAAAGGGGAGGGAAGGGAAGAGGGATGGAGTAAAAGAGAAAAAAGAAAAATGGACTGGAGAGATGGTTCAGCAGTTTAAAATTTATTGCTCTTCCGGAGAACTTGATTCCCCGTTCACACCTAAAGCCAGTTCCAAGGGAGTCAGGTGCCCTCTTGTGATTCCCACACACCTGTACTCACACAAATGGCAAACACACAGATTCATACACATAAATAATAAAAATAAATCCTTTAAAAAAAATAAGGGGCTAAAGATAAGGCATTGACCACTATTCTGGGTTCAATTCCCAGCACCCACATGGCAGCTGACAACAGTTCACAACTGCCTGTAACTCCAGTGCTAGGGAATCTTCGGGTCTCCTCTTCCACCACCAGGTAATGCATGTGGTACACAGACATACATGTAGGCAAAAAACTCCATAAACATAAAAAATGAAATAAAGTTAATTCGAAAGGAAAACAGTAAGAAAAGAGCTAATGTATCTGCCAGAGGGAGATTTAAGAGATTGAACTTAGACGAGTTAAACATACAGGAAAAGAAAATGAATTCAGGATCTATTACGGAAAGGAAATATCTCAGGCTAATTAGAAAACATTACATTCAAACTCAAGCAAAACTAAGTAATTTAAAGGTTAAAAATAATTACTATTTCCAGGAGTGATGGTACACACCTTTAATCCCAGCACTTGGGAGACAAGAGGAGAGGAGATCTTTGTGAATTCTAGCCAGCCTGGTCTACATAGTGATACAATGTCTAAGTTTAAATATAATTAATTTAAAAATTAAAGCTGGACAAGGTAGTACAGTCCTTTCATCCAGCAGAAGAGACAGAGGTAGACAGATCTCTATGAGTTGGAGGTCAGCCAGGGTGATACAGTGAAACCCTGTCTTAAAAAAAGTTAAAAATTTAAATTAAATTTTTAAATTATTGCTGACATGATATAAATGAGAAAAGTTTTGCTTACCTTGAGCAAAGGTTTTTTTGTTGTTTTTTTAAGTTACATGGTTGTTCAACCTCAAAGAACAACTACTTCATGTAAAAGATTCAAGATTTATTTCTTATCCCATATCCAATAAGCTGAATCAATTCACAGAAGAAGTGGGATGCTTCTACTCATCACCTTTCATCACTGCTATCAGTAGTCCTATCTGTGTCACCACAATGAACTTAAGGTGACATCATAAACAGACCATCCTCCATTTTAAAAAGTTAGAATCTAGGGGCTGGAGAGGTGGCTCACAGGTTGTAAAGGATCTGAGTTTAATTCCCAGCACTCACTTGGTGGTTTACAACTCATCTGAAGATTTGGAGCTATAAGCCTTAGATGAGCGAGAACATGTGATGTTTGGCTAGCTGGCTGGCCCTGTGCTCCCACAGTGCTGGCACACAGGCACACACAGCTTTCACATGGGTACTGGGGCTTTAAAACTCAGATCCTCAAGCTTGCATAGCACATGCTCTTAGGCATTGAGCTATTTTCCCAGACACTTCATTATCATTTAAAATTGTATTATTTTCAGAGCAAGCATGGATTTATTAAGGAAATATGAGGAAAACTCCAGAGGATGGATGGGGTTCCAGGGGATGGAATACCCTTCTCTCTCTTTTTTTTTTTAAGATTTTATTTATTTATTAAGTATGCAGTGTTCTGTCTGTCTGTATGCCTTCATGCCAGAAGAGGGCGCCAGATCTCATTATAGATGGTTGTGAACCACCATGTGGGTGCTAGGAATTGAACTCAGAACCTCTGGAAGAGCAGCCAGTGCTCTTAACCTCTGAGCCATCTCTCCAGCCCTACCCTTCTCTTTTAAAACAGAGCCTGTTCTGTAGCCCAGGTTGACCCTTTGCCTTGGTCCCTTCTGAATGCTGGCGTTACGGGTTGCATTATCATGCCTAGCTTAACTGAAGTTTTCTCTACTTTTTCTTGCATTAGCCTATGAAGTTGGCTGGAGAGATAGCTCACGTGGAAAAGTGCTTGCTAACGCAATCATGAGGACTTGAGTCCATACCTTTTTTCACATCTTAAAACTCTTGGTAAAAATATAGCCAAGAATCAAGAGTAACTGAGATTTTGTTTAAATCTTTATGCCCAGCCACAATATTTTGATTTACTAAAGTTGTCTAAAGGATCTGAAGAGATAGCTCAGCCACTGAAGTGCCCTATATACACAATGACCTGGATTTGATTCCAGGAACCCATATAAAATAACAAGGCTGTGGTTTACACATACATGCAATCTCAGTGCTGGGGGTGTGGAAACAGGCAGAACTCAGAGGCTTCCAGCCAGCTTATCCTACTTGGCCAGTGCCAGGCCAACAAGAGACCCTATCTCAAAAAACAAGGTGGACATAGCCTAAAGTGACTACAGCAACCAGGAAAGGGAAAGGGCTCCCTGCTGGGGTGGGGAAAGAGTAGAGAGGGTATATTAGGGTACAAGTGATCAGAGCAGGAGGAGAGGAAAAATAGGGTTCTAATTAGGTAGAAGAGAGGGGGATAAATACAGAGGACGGGCAGGAGTGTAGCGATATTTTGTTTGTAATCTAACAAAGTTGCCTGAAGATGAGAGGGCAGAGCTAAACCATAGAGGTCAGGCAGGGTGGCGCATACTTTTAATCCCAGCCAGAGGCAGGTAGATCTCTGTGAGTTCAAGGCCACCCAGGGCTACTCTAAAAGAGAAACAGAGCCAGGCGGTGGTGGCTCACACTTTTAATCCCAGTACTTGGGATTCGCACGCCTTTAATGCCAGAATTAGGGAGGTGGAGACAGGAGTGATATGGTTGGGTGGAGAAAGTAATATAAGGTGGGAGGAGACAGGAGCTCAGATGCAGTCAGAGGACGCAGTATGTGATGTAGTCTGAGCATGCAGTCTGAAGATTCGGTAGAGGTAAAAGGCTGGCTGCACTGTTTCTCTGGTCTCAGCTTTCACCCCCAGTATCTGACTCCAGGTTTTTATCGAGTCAGAATTTCAAAATGGTGTTTGAAAGAAGTCATACTATTAACACTCTACCTAAAAACAAAACAAAAAACAATATAATTAAGTCTGTATATAAATATACATATATATTTTAAATGAAATTTTCTCATCTGGACTAACAATGTTCCCTCCAAGAACCAAAGACCATCAAATAAAAACACAACACCATGCATGAGAAGGCTTCTTTTTGGTTGTGCAAGAGACTCCCAATACATGAAGGGCTATTGCTATCGCCCTTGGTTGCTTCCCCACTCCAGAAGTAGAAAGCAAGTTCCTATTAATGAAAACACTACATACTTCAGACACAGGGCCCAAAGACCTCTGAGCAGAATTCTCCCTCCCTGAAGACTAGCTTTCTTGGTAGCAGAGGGCTCCATGCAAGCTTCAAAAGGAGGGAAGCAACCAACGGTCCTACCCAGCTATGACTGTTATAAAGCAGAGCAACTAGTATGGTACGATGATACAGCAAGGGTGCAGTAGTGGCACACATACCCTGCAGAACCCAACAGCTCTCAGCTGGCCTCAACTTTACACAGGAACTATAGGAAACTAAGAAATATTCAGAGCAGGAGAGTCTTCCTCATGGACGAAAACACCAACTGGTTATCTGATACCAAATGGTCAGCCCTGAAAACCTACATACAAGTCATATATAGACTGAGAAGGGTATATTTATGTATTTAGGAATATATACATATACATACATGTATGTAACAATTAATAAAAAAAGCCATGAATTTTAAAATGAGCAAGGGTATATAGGAGGGTTTATTGGGAGGAAAGGGAAGGGGGAAATTAAAAAATTATATTAATCTCAAAAATTAAAAAATAACTTTAAAAAGATTTTACGATAAAAAGAAAAAAAAGACCCTGTTAGGAGTTAGGCAAGGAGGAATAGATGAAGACATCCAACATTCTCCTCTAGCTTCTTCTTCAGACCTGCAGACACATATACACATGCTCAAACACATATATAAACATAAACATATATATACGTCCCTCCCTTCCCCATACCACACTCAATAAACAACAAAAATAGTAACTAACAAAAACAAAAGGGTGAGTGTAGTAGTGCACAGCTTTTATTTTAGAAGAGAGACTCCTAGAAGACCTCGGTGACCTACATGTGTGGTCTAAATAGCAAGTTCTAGGCCAGCCAGGGCTACATAGTAAGATCCTGTGAAAAAAAGAAAAAGGAAAAGAGGGAAAAAAGGGTGGGGAAGGAAGGAAAAGAAGAAAAAAACCTACAAGAACAAAATATTGCCAAAAGGAAAACTGAAAACAAAAACTGCAAAAACAAAACAAAACATAAAAAACCTTGGAAACACCGGGCGGTGGTGGCGCACGCCTTTAACCCCAGCACTCGGGAGGCAGAGACAGGCGGATCTCTATGAGTTCGAGGCCAGCCTGGTCTACAAGAGCTAGTTCCAGGACAGGCTCCAAAACTACAGAGAAACCCTGTCTCGAAAAACCAAAAAAAAAAAAAACACCCCCCCCCCAAAAAACCCAACAACAACTTGGAAATAGTTGATTTTGAAACTGAAAAGCACACTGATGGGAAAAATGGAAAGGGGGAGGAAGGCACAGGCAATGTTACATTAGTTACATTTATACAATGCCTATCAGCTCAAAATAAAATCCTCTGTCAGTCTCCAGGGACAATGACATCAGAGGAAAAAAATAATAAAATGTCTTACAGAAGTAGTCTTATCTAAACTCTTGATTAGAAAAGCAAAATAAGCCACTATAGACCCTGAGTCTATAGTGCAGGTCTAGCAATCACTGCACTCAGCAGCATTCCTCAAGTCAAACACAGGAATTAAACTGTCTTCAATGTTTTGCTTGTTTTGTTTTCAAGACAGGGTTTCTCTCTAGCTGGCTGTCCTGGAACTCACTCTGTAGACCAGGCTGGTCTCGAACTCAGAGATCTGCCTGCCTCTGCCTTTTTAGTGCTGGGATTAAGTCATGAACCACAATAGCCCAGCTTGTTCTCAACTTTTAAAATATCTTAGGCAGAGGAACATTACAGGTATATTTTATTTTACCAGGAGGATCACTTGAGACCATGGCTCCAAGGTCAGCCAAGGCAACATATTAAGATCCAGTCTCAAAAAGGAAAACAAAAACTGCATGTACACACATAAACATATGTACCTCTATATATGGAATAAAAACATCTTTGGAAACAACAGCAAATGCATCCAATGGAGAAAAACCCCAGAGTCAGAAATCTACAAATACTAGTCATAATCTAAAAGTTTATAAGAGAAATAAAAGTACTCCTGAACAACAACAAAAAATACACGAGACAGTCTACAGGACTGATTGACCAAATGATTGTAAAAAGAAGAGGAACAAGGCAAAAATTATTCCAGCGTTTCTAGTTTGAATAGCCAGGTGGCTAAGAACGGAATTAACCAACGAATGGGAAGCAAAGGTAGAAAGATCAATACAGGAAAAAAAAAATCCAAGAGTCTTAGTTATTCATAATGTCCTACAATTTAAGTAAAATGTCTAGATAAGTGTTCTTTTATTACACTGCTTTGTTGTGTATTTTAGGAGTGGGGTATTGATAATGATGCCCAGGCTCACCTCCAATTCCTGTGCTCAAATTATTTCCCAGCCCACAAAGCAGCCAGGTACAAGTGGCTTAGTCTTTTTAAAAATTGAATATACACATTACACAACAAAAAACACACTGCTTCTATACATTTCAACATATATAGCACATAACCTGGTGAAAAATGGGAGGTGGGGGCTGGAGAGATGGCTCAGTGGTTAAGAGCACTGACTGCTCTTCCAGAGGTTCTGAGTTCAATTCCCAGCAACCACATGGTGGCTCACAGCCTTTCTATAATGAGACCTGGCGCCCCCTTCTGGCATGCGGGCACACATGAAAGGAATTCTGTACACATAATAAATAGATAAATCTTTAAAAAAAAAGAAAAGAAAAGAAAATGGGAGATGGAAGCAGTGAACTTGCTTTGGGCCTACTGAGTCCACAGAAAGTGAAAGAAAAAAAATGCATGGCTTATGGGAATGATGTATGAACGCAACACATGTATGTGAGAACACGCAAGGGGCAAATGTAAGAGCATATCAACCAAGACAAAAGCATCCCAAGAGACTAAAAGTTTTTACTTCAAAAGCACACTGACAACAAAAAAGTCTAACCTTAAAAGCAAAAAAAGCTACCATGGCAAGCACAGAACGTTACAGGAGCACGCCTTATATAGTACTCTTTATTAAGTCAGAAAAGACTATTCAGTCTCAGCCGGGCAGTGGTGGCGCACGCCTTTAATCCCAGCACTCGGGAGGCAGAATCAGGCGGATCTCTGTGAGTTCCAGGCCAGCCTGGTCTACAAAGTGAGTCCCAGGACAGGCTCCAAAGCTACAGAGAAACCCTGTCTCAAAAAAAGAAAAAAAAATACTATTCAGTCTCAAAAAGTCGAGGTGCACAGGTTTGAGGGACCATCTCCCTTCTCTTTTGCACACTATTGGTATGTCCTAGGTATTGTACTAAACGTGCTACCTAACACTCCCATCCTCATAAGCCTGTTAGGAAATGGACGCTTGATTTCAATAGCAAGTAGTTCAGACAAATCTCTTAAGGTGCAATTAACTTTTATCCCATATCTCTTCATGCCTAACTAGAGTTTCTCATAATTTGTCAGGCTATAATATATTATTTATGGACTTTTTCCTCCTCTGTACTCCTAGTATCTCCATGTTGGGGCTTGTGTCCTTCATTACTTTATCCTTATAGCTAAAAAAAAAAAAAAAGAAAGTCCCGTAAACATTTTGTTCAAACAACTAAGTGAAGACTAGCAACAAGAAAATCGATATAAACTTAGAGGTGGTGGCATACACCTTTAATCCCAGCACTCGGGAGGCACAGACAGATCTCAGTGAGTTCAAAGTCGGCCTGGTCTACAAAGCAAGTTCCAGGACAGTCAGGGTTGTTACATAGAGAAACCTTGTCTCGAAAAATCAAAATAAAGGAAGAAAGTTTGAAAAAACAAATGCATTGTCAGTACTGTAAACTAGTCTTCAGTATATTTTATCTTTGTCACTGAAGTATCTTTATCTTATTCATTTAGCGAGATCTACTACGAGCAGAAAGAACAATATGTTAAGAACTAAAAGGAAAACAAAATCCAGTACACATCAGAAGGCTTTGAGCAAGTAGCCTCATCTAAATTAGTTCAGGAAAGCATCGAGACTACAAATGCTTACATATTATTTGGCTCGGATAAATCTGAAGACAAATTAAAAGGGTAAACAGCGCATCCTTTGGTAAAACTTGCGACGGAGGACAAGAGATAAAAGTGTTGGGGCACCTCCGCCTCCGCGATCGCAGCCTGCGGCGACGATGGAAGACTCCCGCAGAAGCGTCTCGCCCAAACTAGGGGTCCGGCTGCTCCGGCTGCCCCGGCTGCCCCGGCTACCTTCTCAGTAGCGCAGAGCGAGGAAAACCCCCCACACTCACCGCGAAAGGCACCACTAAAGCCGTGGCCCCCCAGGGCCGGCGAGTCCGTGGCGAGGCCCCGCGCCGCAGAATGACACCCAGGAACACTGGAAGCGGAAGGACAGGGACGACCCCACAGCCCAACTTCCCGGCTACAAACACTAGGAGCCCAGCGCCCAGCACCGTGAAGCCAACTCCCACCAGCTGGAACACCGACGACAGCCACCGAACCTTCCGCCCAATGAGGGGACGTCATCACTTAGCGTGGGCCAGCCCTTCGCGGAGAAAACACACTTCCGCTTCCGGGGCACAAAACCGCGTTCCGGAGGCCGCCTATGCTAAGGGCTGAGGGGCGGTCTTTGCTTGGGATGACCTTTGACCTTAGTATGCTACCTGTACGTCACTGCGGCGGCAGGCTAGCAGCGAAACCGGCCCTCTCCGGGTGCTATCTCGGGGGACAGTCAGGACTCGAAGAGCCACCTGGAGAAAAAGCGACAAGGCGACAGTGTGCAAGAAGACCCGGCGAAGGGACGAGGCTCGGGGCTTCCGCAGCTGCCAGAGGCGGGAATCCCCCGAAGGGGCGGTGCTTAGCGGCTCGGCCCTCTTGAGTGACGTCTCCACGGAGGGCGGGGTCGCGGCGAGCGCGGGGTCTGGCTGCGCGTGCTCAGTGCGAACGTGTTCGTGTTGTGCTTGCAGGCAGCGGCATGGACTTTGGCTCCGCTCGTCGAGCTGTGCTTCAGCTGCTCGGCACTACGGCTCCAGCAGATGTCCCGGCACTGCTCCACTGGATGAGAACTACTCGTAAGCTGTCATAGCTGGAGCCCGGCAGTTTGTTGTTGGCTTTGATCTTTGGGTACCAGGACAGGGAGGGGACTATGCACCAAGTTTCCAGGCAGCTCTTGGCCACCGCACACCTCATACCTGGTCATCACAGTGCATTTTAGGAATGGATGCCTGAGAACCAACTCTAGGTGGTTTGTGATTCCCGTGCCGACTTTACACAGGCTTCTAGAACCTTTGTTCAGTTACTCGCACAGGCGGATTCTACCTGGAATAACAATGTTCAAAAAAGGTTTAAGGCTGTAGAGTTATCCTCAAGGTAAACAATAAAAAGCCATTATGTAGCTATACATTTATTTTTCTATACATGGTAAAATGGAAATCGTTCGGGGAGTAGGATGGACAAAAAGACTAATTTTAAACTGTTAATAGTAAAAGTAAAACCAAAAATTACAGAGGTTAAGACAATTTTTTTGTTTTTCGAGACAGGGTTTCTCTGTAGCTTTGGAGCCTGTCCTGGAACTAGCGCTTGTAGCCTAGGCTGGCCTCAAACTCACAGAGATCCGCCTGCCTCTGCCTTCCAAGTGCTGGGATTAAAGGTGTGCGCGCCACCACCGCCCGGCCCGAGGTTAAAACAATTTTCAATTGTCATATTTATGTTGAAACTTCAAGCAACATTAAAGGAGACTATGTGGCTGTTGACCAGATGGGGGCCTGGATTTAACAAGAAGTTGAGAATTCTGGGGAATCTCTGAGGCCAACCTGTTCTACCTAGTGAGTTCTAGGACAGCCAGGGTCATACATAGAAACCCTGCCTAGAAAAAAACAAAACATAAACTCTTAGATATTTAAGAAAATTGCATAAACTGGGCGGGGATGGCACATGCCTTTAATCCCCAGCACTTAGGGGACAGAGGCAGGCGGATCTCTGAGTTCAAGGCCAGCCTGGTTTACAAGAGCTAATTCCAAAACAGCTAGGAATGTAACACAGAGAAACCCTGTCTCATAAAACCAAAAAAAAAAAAAAGAAAATTGCAGCATTTTAGGAGATGTGGCATGTTCATTTGGTGTTACAACCTATCTGCATGCATGTTTTCTAAAATTAGGTTTTCTTTGATTTCTTTCATTATATAGGTCCAACCCTTGTTTTGTAAATATTTTTCTTGAGCTATTATACATTGCAGGGTTTTTAAATGTGTAATTTTTTTATTGTCATTATTTAATGTATATGAGTGTTTTGCATGTGTCTGCAGAGACCAGAAGAGGGTAACAGATGGTTGTAAGCCACCACGTGGGTTTCTGGACCTGGATCCTCTTGATCCTAGGTCTTCTAAGAACAAGTGTTCTTAACTGCCGAGCCATCTGACCAGCCCATAAATTGTACTTTTAATTTCCATTTCTCTATATAAAGGTGAGGGTAACTGCCTGTTTTATAACCTGTGACCTTGTTGAAATGACTAGTTTTAGGTACTTTTTCAGTAGACTTCATAGTTCTGCGTGGATAATCATGTCATCTCCGATCTTTAATTTTTGATTTTGAAAATTTCTTTCACTATATTTTGGTGATATTCTTTCCCTTCCCCCAACTCCTCCCATAACCCCCAGCCCAGTTCATGTTCTTAGGAAAAAACCTCCAAACCAAAAATATGGAATGCTTTGTGAATTTTCATGACATCCTGTGTATTGGCCACAGGCGCGCATGATTTCTTTCCCCGCCCTCTCTATGGGTTTTTCTTTCTCGATGTGTTGGCCAGTACTACTACATTTACTCTATGGAGTAAGAATACCGAGACTGGACTGCCTTTCCTTCAGTCGTTGACTATGTTAACTGTAGAGGTTTCTTTTATTATTTTAGTTATAAACTGATTGGCCTAGTATCTCAGGCTTATTAACTCTTACAACTTATATTAGCCCATTATTGTCTATGCTAGCCATGTGGCTCAGAACCTTTTTTGGCAGGGCAGTCACATCTTGCTTCTTCTGGGCCAGGACTGCTGACCAAGCTTTCCTCTTCCCGGAATTCTGTTCTCATTGACCCGTGTAGAGGCTTCTTTGTAGGCACCTGGGATGCTCCTTTCTTCTTGCCTGTGTACTCAGTTCTACAAGAGCAGAAGCCGTTTTCCTGGGTCACCTTGCTAGGCCACCTTTCACTGATGAGGGAAGTCAAACCAAGCCTGTTGTGATTTCTGCTACTTGGGCAGGTGTCAGGGCATTGATGACCCCGAGACAGCAGGCTCCACTGATGGGACATCAGCCACCCCGCCTGTGTGGAGTGCAGGCTGTGGCTCCCTAGTAGTCTCTGCTGTTCTTTTTCTCGATCTCTGGCCACAGACAGTGAGAGTTCCTTAGGTTTTGTCTTGTTTTCCTTGTATGCTTAATAGTGAGCGATTCTAGTTTGCTAGTGGCTAATGCCATGAATAGGCTTTATTAAAGATTTAAAAGCAGTTTACCTCCTCAGATCCTGTAGTAGCGGAACAGTTCACTTGCTTTCTAGTTTTTTAGTTGTTTTGTGATTCCTGTTGGGTTGTTTAGAGGGCATCTGGTTGTATTTAGAAGACAGCAAGTGGAAGTCTCCTTAATTTGAATGAGGGCTGCATAAGAAGTATACCATATGACCTAGTACTCCTTACACATCGTACTCACTGGAGATGATACAGGTCAGAGTTGGAAGGAGCAACATGCATAGGAAGTAACATAAAACAGCTGAGATACATCTAGAGCAAAATATTAGGGAATGATGAGAATAGAAAGTGAGAAATTGACCTCACATCTCTTACAAAGGCTGTTATCAAAAAGGTCAAAAATGACAAGTGTTGGCAAAAATGTGAAGGGACGTTTTTGTATGTTGTTGATAGAAATGTAAATTAAATTAGCATAGCCATTTTGGGAAGTGGTATTGGAAGGTCCTCTAAACACTAAAAATATTCAACAATTCCACCTCTGCATATATAGCCAAAGGAATTAAAATTAGTATATCAAAGCTATCTGTACCCCTGTATTTATTTCAGCATTATAAATGGAGCTTTAACATTGTATATACACAATAGAATATTGTTCAGCCTTTGTTGTTTGCTTGCCTGCCTTCCTGCCGGAAGTGGTGGCACTGAACCTAGGGATTCCCACATTTAAGCACAGTTTACACTAAGCTTCAGCCTTTAAAAAGAAATTTTTAACTTGCAATAACTTAGATAAATCTAGAGAGTTTTGTGTTGTGTGCAATAAGCCAGGCACAGAAAGACAAATACTGTATTATCTCACTGTTGCTTTTTCATCTCTGTGGACCAGATAACCTCACAAGAGGTAACTAACATGAAGGCATGGTGGTGGGAGCTAGTTTCTCATCTCTACAGCCAACCAGGAAGCCACATCCATGGATTGAACCAGGGGCCTTCATCCCTCTAGCCCCTCCTCTATAGTCCTATATCTCTGGCAGGTCGGTGCTTTGTCCATCCAGTTCCACAGAATCCCAAAACAGCACTCCTAACTTAAGATCAGGTGTTCAACACATTCAAAGGCTAGCACTCTGTAGAGTAGGAAATTGCCAAACTTGAAAAACTATAGCGTTGAGTGGAAGTCACTACATGTAGTGTAGGGAATGGCGTTGAAAGAGGGAGGTGTGGATCACTGGATACAAAATTATTTCAGAAATTTGTTTGCTTTCTTGGAGGCAGGTTTCTGTGTGTAGCCCTGGCTGCCTTGGAACTCACTTGGTAGACCAGGCTGACTTCAAACTCAGATCCATCTGCCTCTGACTCCCATGTGCTGGGATTAAAGGTGTGTGCCTTTATCGTCCAGCTAGTTCAGAATTATTAAAAGCACATTTTAAAATGTTCTTTCCTACAAGAAATAAGTGTGTGAGGGAAAAGATAGGATAGCTGGACTGAGTTGATTCTTCTGCAAAGTATTTATTGTACCCCAGAAAAAAAAATATACAATGATTATTAATTCAAGATTAAATTGAAAATAGAATAGTTAGACTCTGGTGTTATAAATGACTTTAAAAGTCTCCTAAAGTCCAGTTAAAGAGTGGGAGGAGTGAGACTATGAGCAGAGAGGTCAAGACCATGGTGTGGACACCCACTGAAACAGCTTACCTGAGCTAATGGAAGCTCACCAACTCCGGCCAGACAGGGAAGGATCCAGCATTGGACCAAGCTAGACCCTCTGAATGTGGATGACAGTTGTATGGCTGGGGCAGACTATGGGTCTACTGGCAGTGGCACCAGGATTTGTCCCTACTACTGGTACTGGCTTTTTGGATCCTATTCTCTTTGGATGGTTACCTTGCTCAGCCTGGACACAGTGGGAAGGGCCTTCCTCGAGCAGAGTGCCTTACCCTCTCTGGGGAGTAGATGGGGGGGGGCTGTGGAGGGAAAAGTAGAGAAAATGGGAGGAAGGGTGGGAGTAGGACCTGGGATTGGTATGTAAAATGAAAAAAGATTTTTTAAAGTCTAGAATGAGTTTTGATACATTGAGAAATGGGAAATCATCCAAAAATTGTAAGGAAGGGAAATGACAGGAGATTTTTTTTTTATAGCAGTCATGTGGGGTATATTATACCAAGGAACTAGGTAGATTGTTAACATTTGTGATGGGAGGTGATTGTGGTCTCTGAGTTATTTAAAGTGAAACAAAGGAAATCAGCTTCAGAAAAACAGGACTACATACTACATAGGAAAAGTGGGATTCTAAAATATGAACATATGTGTGCACATACTAGTGCTACAGCATCATGTGGCCATCAGAACACGGCTTTGTTAAGTCAGTTCTCCCCTGCCACCTTTGGATGGGTTCAGGCTATGATACTAGTGCCTTTAGCTGCTGAGCGTCTCACCAGCCCCCAAACTGGGGTTTGAATCTTGGGTTGTCAGCCTTGACTGTTTTTTCCCCCATATATTTAATTAAATGTAAGCAGAAACTTCTAAAGGACTTATCACGCCCTTTGGAGAAGCTTTTCCCTCCCTCTCTCCTACTGCCTACTTTGTATAATTTGAGAAAATCTTAACTGTCCTAAGGCGGTCAATTAACACTTCTTTAATCTCTTTCCAAAAGGTTAAAATTTCCAAAGGACTGTTACTACACCTTCTGAAATAGCTGTCGTACAGGCTAAACAATGTTTGGCCTAACTAATAATTGAATAAATACAAATTAAAACCAACTTTTTTTTTTGCGTGTTGGTTTTTTTCAAAACAGTGTTTCTCTGTGTAGCTTTGGCTGTCCTGGAACTCACTTTGTACAACCGGGCTGGCCACGAACTCAGAGATCTGCTTGCCTCTGCCTCCCAAGTGCTGGGATTAAAGGCTTGTGCCGCCACCACCACCCATCCCAGCCCTGTTTTTATGATTATATCCAGTGCTGTAGCAGATGGGTGAAGTCTATCTTCATTGTTTTCAGCTGGGATCCTGCTGTTTATTCCAGGCTCTCCTAGAATCCTCCTTCATCCTGCCAGTAGGAAGGCGGAGGGGAAGGAGTGCTGGCATTGCAGGCGAGTGCCACCATACAAAGCCACCCATTTTTATTCAATTCTGTCAGAACTATTTAGTGTAATCACTCAGGAAATTTCAAAGTATGTTGCAGAAGGCTTCAACTTATCTGAGTACTTGTGGAAGCAAACAGAAGGAATCCATGCATGCCCAATTTTAATCATGGTGTTCCTAATTGTTCACAACTAGAGCTATTTCTGACTGTCCAAAGGTTAGGGGCTGGAGAGGTCGCTCAGCAGTTAAGAATGATCACTGTTCAGAACAGGTGGTGGTGGCACACGCCTTTAACCCCAGCACTTAGAAGGCAGAGGCAGGCGGATCTCTGTGAGTTGTAGGACACCTAGGGCTGTTACACAGAGAAATCTTGTCTCAACAATAACAAAAAATCCTTGCTGCTCTTCAGAGGACCCAAGTTCAGTTCCCAGCACCTCTGTTTGTAACTCCAGCTCCAGGGAATATGACAGCCCTGTCTTCCGAGCACGCCCACAGACACATGCACATACCACACACACTCAGCTCCTGGGAATATGACAGCCCTGCCTTCCGAGTATGCCCACAGACACATGCCACACACGCTCATGCACAGCTCCGGGGAAGATGACAGCCCTGGCTTCTGAGTGCGCCCACAGTCACATACACGTACCATACACACACAAATTTAAAATACTAAAAATAAATTTTTCAAAGAATAAATGTTTGGACCAGGTGTTATGGCACACACCTTTAATCCCCGAATGGGGAAGGCAAAGGCAGGAGGATTTCTATGAGTTCGAGGTCAATCTGGTCTATGCAACAAGTTCCAGGCCAGCCAGAACTACATATAGGGACCCTGTCTCAATAAACAAACAAAAAATAAAAATATTAAAAGGTAAATGCTAAGAAATTATGTAGACTATCCTGAGAAAATGGCAAAAAAAATTATGTAGACATAACAAATTAAATTAGAGTTAATTTAGAATTCTTTTTTTGGGGGGAGCCAGTGAAATGGCTCAGTAAAGATGTCTGCTACTAAGTCTAGTTTGAGTTCAATCTTCAGAACCCACAAGATGGATGGAGAGAATCAACTCCTGCAAGTTGCTCTCTGACCTCTGCCTGTGCACTGTGGTACACGTGCCCACACAAGTACATACACACATACATATAAATACATATATACAAATAAATAAAATGCATTTTTTTAAGGCAAACATGTTAGTACACACCTTCAATCCCAGGACTCAGGAGACAGAGGCAGGCAGATCTGTGAGTTCAAGGCCTGGTCTACATAGTGAATTCTTTTTGTTGTTTAAGTGAATTTCAGTTTTATACACTTCCATGATATATCAATTTTGATATTGTTATAGCCATTAGGGAAAAATGATTTGCTAGTTAGTCTTTCCAAAAGTTATATGCCAACCATTAAAATTAATTTTACTTACCTGACTAAAAAGTTCCTTTTGAAGTTTGAAAGGCCCTCTTATGAATCAGGGGCAGTTGAATAAAGAAAAACACTTGGAACAGAATAAGAGCATTTAGGAATATACATGAGTGAAACTATAGCTTATCAAAATAATCAAATCAGGCATGTTTTCACCTTGATTATGAAATTAGTAAATTTTTAAATTACTTTCAGCTATGTGGGAGGAGGATGTTATGTGCATTTGAGTTTGGGCCCAGGTAGAAGCTCAAGACTTAGAGCTAAAACTAGGTAGTTTTGGGGTGTGGGAACTGAACTTAGGTCCGTGCAAGAACAATATATGCTCTTAACCACTGTGCCATCTTTCCAGCCTCGATAATGCTTTTAAAGTATAATTTTGGAAAGTGAATTTAATAAGCATCACTGATCCTCAAATGCAAATGAACTTCTTAGATGATGATTATGACTGATGACAACTCTAAGACACTTTGTATTATAATTATTTGTACGTATTATGTGTTTGTGGGGGGGGGCATGTGTGTAGAGATCAAAATACAACTAGGAGTCAAACTAGGGATCAGACTCAGGTCAGTGGGCTTGCTGGCAGGCATCTTTGCCCACTGAGCCATCTTGCCAGCCCCTAAGGCAATGTTCTAAGCATGTAATTTATGTTCTCATTTAGCACACACCCAAGCAGTCTTTAGATGTGGGATGATTATTTCCACTTTATAGATAGGGCAACTGGGTTCAGAGAGTTGAGTAACTATATAATAAGTTAGTAGGCGCAGGATTCAGATTCAAGCAGTCTAAGATCTGCTCGTCAGTCTGTCCAGCGTCTCTAGAGACTGTTCTAAAGAACAGGTAAAGCCAGGTGAGTCAAGGGTTGGCTTTTAACCACTTAAGATCTCTAAATAGAAACAGCACAAAGAAGTCTGCAGGTACTAAAGAAATCCCCTTCTGCCTTTGAACAGTCAAATCAGACTTCTCAGATTTATTTATTTTTTGCTGCTTTAAGAAAAATTATTTGTACCATGTATAGGGTCCTTGGATGTAAATGACTGTTTGAAACTTGCACAGTCCAGTATGCCTTGAGTGCTCATCCAGAAAATATATAACATTAAAGGTTTGATACCTACCGTTCGAGCTGAAAGAGAAAAAAACGATTCAGAGTTACAGAGAGGCAGAGTCTAAGTCAGATGAACACAGAAATCCTATCCTTGCCTGCGTTCAGCCCCCGGCAGCTGTGTACCTGCCAGCCAAGGGCCTGCACATGGTCCTCTGCCACGTGGTGAGAGGGCACAGTGAGCTTCCTGAGAGTCTTTGGTTTTGCTAGCATGATTGTAACTAAATCCAAAGGAACTGGGCCTTAAAATATTTTCATTTACTATAATGAGGTTTTTGGTTTTCTTTAAGTTACTGATGTAAGTGAATTAAATTTGAGTCATGCACGTTCTCACACTGTTTTATCTGTAGAGAGCAACTAAGCAGGTTCTAGGTATTAATTAACACCTTGGGAAATTTTAATTAGATTTTAGGACTAGGGGGAAAGCCATTACTGAGGCAGGACCAGAGCTTCTAAGACACTAAGTTCTACCTAACACAATGTGAGTATATGTTAATATTATTTTGTTTCATTATAAGGTATAACCTACCTCTTCTGGAGCTTATATGAATCAGTAATTTAGACTATTAAGCTAGATAGGCAAGGGAAGAAAAAAACAGCCTTTGCATATCAGTTCCAAGCCAAGTAGTCTGTTTTGGTGTTAATCACCCTTCAAGTTACGCAAAGAAGGAATGTTCCTGTACAGAGACCAGCGGCGCTGTAGAAAGAAGGACACCTTACTTATGCGCATGACCAAAGTTCATGTGCCATTACCAGCCCTCTTCATCACGACTAGATTCAGTTAGGCTTAAAAGACTTGGTGCCCTACCCTGTGAGTGTAGTCTAGCTTTCTCTTCATGTTGGTGCTGGGGCAGTTAACTGACTTTGTATATGAAAGAACTTTGTAATCTATGGAACATTATCCTACTTGTAGTTATTTATGACATGAATATGTGTGTTATTCTAAACAAATAATTGTATCCTGTTTAAGCAGGGAGCCAGGCATGGTGGGCTCACACCTTTGAGTTTGAGGTCAGCCTGGTCTACACTGTGTGTTCGAAGCCAGCCAAGACTACACATAGAGACCTTGCCTCAAAAAAATGAAAGAAACCAGAGGTCAGCAATATGGTTCAGTGGGTAAAGCCTGACACAACCCGAGTCTGCTCTCAAGAAATGCTTATTTTGTGTGTGCAGGAAGGAAAACTGTCCCCTGACGACTGCACACGCCAAATAAGTATTTTCCAAAAGTATTCAAAGAAGGAAGTCAGGTGTGGAGGCACTCACCTGTAAGCCTAGCATTGGAAAGTTTGGGGTAGGAGAATCAGGGGATCAAGGCCCAGATCCTGACTCGATAAAAAATTTTAGAAAGGAAGCTGGGCGTGGTGGTGCCTGCCTTTAATCCCAGCACTCAGGAGGCAATCAGGTGGATCTCTGAGAGTTCAAGACCAACCAAGGCTACACAGTGAGACCCTGTCTTACAAAAAAACCCAAAAAAGCAAAAAGGAGATAATTGTATGCTATTGCACAAGAAGATGGCTTTAGATAATAATGACATGTGTTTTCTTTGAAAAGCTAGAAGATTTTGAATGTTTTCACCATAGAGAAATGTCATGTGTATAGGAGATAGCTATTTCTGACCTGATTTAAATATTGGATAATACAGACATGCATCAGAACATCTCATTACTTCATGTTTTATACATTACATTTGATTGTTTTTACAAAAAGGTCATAGTACTGGGGAGGTGACTCAGTGGGTAAAGTTGCTTGCTATGCAAGCGTGAGAACCTGAGTATCAACCCCCAGTATTCACCCTGGCATGGCAACAAGTACCTGTATCCAGCACTGGGAGTGGAGAGAAGAGGACCCCTGGGACTGGCTAGCAGCTAGTCCAGCTGGATTGACAAGTCCAGATTCAATGAGAGATTGTCTCAGAAGTTAAGGTGGAGAGTGGCGTGCCTTTAATCCCAGCACTCAGGAGGCAGAGGCAGGTGGATGTCTGAGTGTAGGGCCAGCCTGATAGCTCCGTAGGACAGGGCAACACTCAGAAGCCCTGTTGGGCATGGAGGGCTCATAAGTAATTATAGTAGCATCTTCAGAGAAGTGTAAAATGCTTCATTTTCTAAGTCTTTCCCAGTCAACATTTAGCATCCAAGAGAGTAGCAGACTCCAACAGTGCCTCATTTCCAGATAAGTTGTCCTCTGTTTTAGATTTAGGAACTACTTACAAATGAGATAATCCAACCCACAGAAAGTGTAAACTATAGAAAAACGAATGCCATTTTGTACTTTACCTAGATTGGCCCACTATTAATCTCTTGCCATATCTTTGCCATCTTTATTTCTGCCCTTCTGCCAGACCATTCAAGTACTGATGTGCCATTTGATTCCTGGAGAGATGACTTAGAGATTGGAAGCATCTGTTACTCTTTCAGAAGTCCTGGGCTCAGTTCCCAGCACCTGTATGGCAGCTCACAACCCTAACTGCAGTTCCAGGGGATTTCATGCCCTCTACTGACCTTTTCAGGCAACCAGACACACACACAGTGCTCACACAGTCAGACCCGCAAAACAATCTATAAAGATAAAATTTTTTTCAAAAATTTTTAAAGAAATGTGCTGCTATCTTTGCCACGTAACCACATACTTCAGAAGACTTGAAATGAGGATCACTCTGAGTTCAAGGCCTATCTAGACTTTAGAGTAGATCTTGTCTCTAAAAAAAAAACAAAAACTGTGTGTGCACACGCTCTCTCTTTTAATGGTTACTGCGTTTTAATCTATGGCTATCCTAGTATGCAACTGCAGCTACCAGCAGCGGCTAGGCCACAAGAGCTGCAGCCTCAGGCACTGACCCTTTCAGAGCTACCAAGAGAACTTATCTAAACCTCCGACCAGCTAAAGAACTCACGATTTAAAGATTGAGGTAGAATCCCGCTTCCCAGAGAGGTGGAAGAGCAAACAGCTCACCTCCTTGGTCTCCCAAGAAGTCCTCGTGCTTTTCCTCGCCCTCCTTATAACTCCTTCTCCACCTGGCTCCTCCCTACAACCTCCTGTCCGCTAGTTCTGACGCAGCCTCTGGACCTCAGGTGAATTTTATTTAATCAAACACATCTTTGCCTCATTAAACAAATGTTCCAGAGCATAAACAAAAGTAGCACACCTTAAAATAATATTCTACAACATGTGTGTATTCTTCAGCTTTTGCATCACGGCAAAATGATTTCAAATAGATTACGTAGTTGGTGCTAGTTTTACTCTTGTTTATTTGGTGTTTTTGAGACTAGTTCTTACATAGCCCAGGTTAGCCTCAGAGTCACTGTGTAGCCTTGAAGGTGTGATCTTCCTGCCTCTTGGAGTTACAGGCATGTAACTCTGATTTGTGCATTGCTGAGAACAAACCAGGGCCTTGAACAAGTAGACAAGCACTCTACCACCTGGGCCACAGCATCCACAGCCCTATTACTTTCAACACTTACCTTTTTTTTGGAGTCAAGATATTCAGATTAAGGTTGTCTATCCTCTGAGTAATCTTTGAACAATGCCTCCTAAATTTCTAAGATTCATATGCTCAAAGACAAAATATTTTACTATTTATTAGAGCATTGAATCCCCTGAAAACTAAAGGATTACTGTTCATGAATCAAAAGAAAGCAATTTAAAAGCCAGGCGGTGGTGGCACACGCCTTCAATACCAGCGCTCAGGGAGGCAGAGGTGGGCCAATCTCTGTAATACCAGTGCTCAGGGAGGCAGAAGTGGGCCAATCTCTGTGAGTTCGAGGCCAGCCTGGTCTACAGAGCAAGTTCCAGGATAGGCTCCAAAGCTATACAGAGAAACCAAAAAAAAAAAGCAGTTTAAATCAACATGTTTACACGACTCTCTTTGCTTTTATTCGATGAGCAGTTTGGAGAAAGGAAACCTTTTTTTCTTTTTTGGCGGGGAGGGGAATACTGGGAATTGCACCCAGGTCCTCTGGAAGAACAATTAGTGCTGTTAACTGCTGGGCCATCTCTCACTAGCTTTCATTTTATTTTTAAGTTTATGTTTTCTATTTGTTTATTTTACGTGTGTGCACACTCCACAGCACTTGTAGAGACAGGACAACTTGTGGGAGTGAGTCCCTCTGACCATGTGGGTCCCAGGGATGGAACTAAAGTCAAACTCTTTAAAGAAGCGTCTTTACCCACTGAGCCGTCTTGACAGCTTGAAAAACTCACGATTTTTGATGGCACTGAGTTAGCACTGTCAAGTCAGTGCTAACTTCTTGACAGGCCCCGTACAGATTCACGCCGTGTGGTGGGAAGCGTGTTGCCTGTGATTGTTCAGTCTGGGGCAGGCTGCAAGAACGGGGTCTATTTCTTTTTTCTTTTTATTCTTTTTCAGGGGATTTTGACGAATTCACTCAAGATAATAACGACGTTATGTTGAAAAACATAGCCGATGACCTTCGGAGCTGCTTGCCCCCAGAGGCAGTGCTTTGCTCGGAACAGCTAGCCCTTCAGAAAGTAAGTGTGTTGAACCAAATTCATTTCTCTTTGTGCCACTCAAGAAATCTGGTTTCCCCTAACTCCACTGTAGTCCTGTTAGTTATAAGATCAGCTTTAAGCAATTTTTCACTTAGTGTTTCAGTCATGTTCCTTTTCTCTTGAGACTTTAACCTTTGGATTCCCCAGTACTATTTTATTCAACAAATATTTTTTAGAGAATCCATTTATTAGCATAATTAAAAAAAACAAAAACCAAGAGTTAACAGTCTAGGCCTTTCCATTTATAAACACCTGAGCAGAGGAATTCAGTCCTATGTTGTTACTGGTGGGGAACATTGGAGAGTATGGTTTGTTTGATTATTTGATGGGTTGATCAGGTTTGCTCAGGTCTTGCTCTGTAGAACTGCTGGCCTCAAAATCGAGTCTCAGCCTCCTGAGCCCTGGGGTCACAGGTGTGTGTCACCACACCCAGCTCTGAGCCCTGGGGTCACAGGTGTGTGTCACCACACCCAGCTCTGAGCCCTGGGGTCACGGGTCACCACACCCAGATCAACCTCTTCATAGCATGTGGTGCTGTGAACCCCGAACAGCTCTTAGAAAGTGCTCGGTCCTTCAAAGGGCTCTCAGAAGAGCAAAGTAGAAGGCAGTGTTAAATTTTTTTTGTTTTTGTTTTTTTTGTTTTTCGAGACAGGGTTTCTCTGTAGCTTTGGAGCCTGTCCTGGAACTAGCTGTTGTAGACCAGGCTGGCCTCGAACTCACAGAGATCCGCCTGCCTCTGCCTCCCGAGTGCTGGGATTAAAGGCGTGCGCCACCACTGCCTGGCAGGCAGTGTTAAATTGAGACTTTGGAATACAGTTTGGGGTGTTGTTGGTACTGGATTTGTAATGAAGTTGGAGTGCTATTAATATTCTTATCAACACCATGCTGTATAGTATAATATGTTAAATAAAGAAAAAATATTCATTTATTAATAATTGACCTATAGCCTTCAAAAAACACTGAAAGTTTTTAAAAGGAAAATGAAGATGAACATGATAGCACTTGAGAGGCTAAAAGCAGGAGGATTGTTGGGAGTAAGGGGCAGCTATGGCTACGTTTTTATATTTTTAATATATATTAGTACAACATATAATGGGTATTGTGTATATGTTTTTATATACATATATATTTAGTTATCTATTTATTTATATTTGAGGCAGTTCCACTATAACCTTGACTGGCCAGGAACTTGCTGTGTAGACCAGACTGCTCTGAAGCTCACACAAGTGCCCATCCACCCGCCTCTGCCCCCCACAAGTGCCCATCCACCCGCCTCTGCCTCCCACAAGTGCCCATCCACCCGCCTCTGCCTCCCACAAGTGCCCATCCACCCGCCTCTGCCTCCCACAAGTGCCCATCCACCCGCCTCTGCC
>PVIU01001494.1:73414-117392 GCA_004026605.1 Ondatra zibethicus | reverse complement strand
AGTCACCATGCCTAGCCTGTTTTGTTTCTTTGATACAGGTTATAATCCAGGCTGGCCTTGAATTTGCTTTGTACCCCAGACTGGCCTCACTCGGGCACCCTGCCTCAGTCTTGCAAATGCTGGTGTGACAAATGGGAACTACAGGGCCCACATATATAAGCTTGAAGTTTTAATAATATTTTAACAACTTGAAAACTTTTTCTGAATAAAGATGACTTGCCAAGTTTTTTTGATGGTCATTGACATATAAGACTCAAAAGTTAGATCTCGTAGCCATGTTTTGTGTCCTTCAGTTAAAGAGAAAGCTATCAGTGTCTCAGAAACACAATGAGAGAGGACCAATAAACGGAATTGAATCAGCCAACTGTCTTTCAGGCCTTATTCTCAGGACTTAGAAGAGCTGCTGGTGTTTTGCCTTATTTAGCAATAAGAAGAAGTTCCTTTGTACTTTGTTGCCTTTGATGTGTTTCTCCAGATACGACAGCAGCCAGAACCCACAGTTCACGTTGATGCATTCCTTTATGATGAAGACTTTATTGATTCATTATGTGAGGAAGGAAAGATGAGCAGAAACTACTGTACTGTGTGTGGCTCACACCAAACGGCGCCTTTGGGTAGGCATTCAAGTTTGCAAAGCTGCTACTTTAGTGTGCATTTTTTGTTATGTCTTGAGAGTAAGTTTGTAGTCAGACTATTGGGCATTTTTAAAAATAAAAACTAACTTCTAACATAGCAATTACCAAAATTAAAGGTAGGGAGGGTACATAGAAATATTTTCTAAGTGTCAGCTAGATGGCTCAGTTGGCAGAAGCTGCCAAACCTGATGATGTGAGTTTAATCACTGGGGTCTGCATGGTAAGAGAGAACCAACTTCCTCAAGTTGCCCTGAGTGCCACGTGCACTCTGCGGTATGCACATTAGTGTAGGCTCACACTCACAAACAAGTAGGTAAGTGGGTGGGTAGGCAGATGAAACATCAGAGTGTGGAGGTCAGTTACTTAGTGTCCTGTTTAAGTAGGGGATGGCTCTTCGGCCCAGAGCCTAATCAGACAGGACTGGACAGGGGACCTGCCTCGTACTTCACCTACTCCAGAGGTTGGCACACAAAGCACATGCTGGCTCACTCCCATGAGAGTGTAACTTCCAGGACATCTGAAACCGTCTCCGTGTTTAGCAAGTCAGATGTGATCAAATACTACTGGATGTGGTTAGGCAGAGCAGAGGGTCCCGAGAAGAGTTTATTTGGGCTTTGTTTTGACCAAGGGACACATCTCTAAAGATGATATTCACGGGATACAAGAAGACAAGACTGAGAGCTAGAGGAAGAGTAGCTGGACTACCACATCCAAAGAGACCTGAAGGTTGGGCTATGTCTCCCCACGTAATCAGTTATAAATGAGGATTGGATACCCAGAGCTGCTCAAATAACCAACGGATCTGAGATGGTTGTCACCGTGAGTGACTCTTACAGGTACTCAGAAGACAGGGGTTTGTTTAGCCTTAGGAGTCCCCAGAAGAATCACTGGTGTGGTGAGGGGCCGTGAGGGTGAGAGCTAAGGGAGCTGAGGACTGCTGTGGCCTGGCCCCTCCCACCTCTGTCTGTAACTCAAAGACAGCGGCGCCCCATTCCAGAGAATTCTCCCTGGATACTGGTCCGCCTGCTTCCATGTTTTGTTGCCCTCTTCTGTTTTATTATCTGACAGTTAAATAAGTAAGACATGACGTTGGGAGTCTTTGAGTGTCCTCCAGTTCAGAAGAAAACCAGTCAGGCTGTCACGGAAACTAAGGAGGCCCTGTCTGGAAAGAATAAACGAGCAGAACAAACCCATGACTTGACGCTCATTCTCTCCTTTCTCCAGGCTTTATTTCTCACTCCTTCTCGCTCGTGGAGCTGAAGCTCCTTTATCATCATGTACTGCCCGACCTGTCGGGAAAGGTCTTGGTTGACATTGGCTCCAGGCTCGGCACGGTCCTTTACGGGGTAAAGTCCAGCGTGTGAACGTACTCAACACGTGGGAAATACTTTCTTCTGCTAGCAACAGCTTTGCCTGCCACCATCCAAGGTGACAGCTTGGCTTTATTATTAAAGTAACAGGATAGGTCAAAATAGAACCCATTGGCAGGCTCCTAAATTCTGCTCCATGGTAATAATTGGGTTTGGAATTTCAAAGGCCAGCTGTCCTACTTCCTGCCCTGGTTTGTCTCCACAACACAAATGGCAAATGTAAACAGGATAGACCATGTGGCTGACTGACTGTCTCTCTCCTCTTCTTTCCCCCTCCCACTACCCCTCTGGTTTTTGTTTTGTTTTCTTTTAGGGTGGGACTTGGAGGGTGCTTTTCATGGGGCCCAGGCTGGCCTCAAACTTACTATGTAGGTGAGGATAAACCTGAACTCCTAATCCTCCTGCCTCAGCCCACTAAGTACTGTGACTGCAAGTTTGTCTCACTGTCTGGCTTCTTTTTCTTTGTGCTATATTAGAATAGTATACTGAACTTTGATAAGACTCATGAAAATAACAAATTTACTTGACCTAAGAAATCTTTGTGTGTCCATAGCAAGTCACTTAATGGTTTTAGATATCTAGTTCCCTGTCTTTAAGTGTGTATACTGGGTGATGTCCAAGGATCCATTGAATCCAGTTTACTGTGACCCAAGATGTGCACATTACTTTTGTTTCTGACTTATCACTTCAGCAGGTGGATCTCTGAGTTCAAGGCCAGCCTGATCTACAGAGTGAGTTTCAGGACAGCTAAGGCTACACAGAAAAACCCTATCTCAACAAGCCCCCCCCCCAAAAAAAAGAAAGAAAGAAATATTACATCACCATGTCTCTTGTTATAAATTCAAGTCTTGGGTACTTCTAATGTTCTTAAGCCAATGTATAAAAAACTCAAATGTGGTTTCTGGTGGTCATTAACTTGTTAAAGAAAACTTGTGGCCACAGCACTAAGTGACTTCTGCCAGAAGCAGGTACTGTCAATTCCCGGCCTTGCTGCCTGCTTTAGGCAGAAACAAATTTCCGTTCTGTAAATAGATAGCACAATTTGATGGCTTTTGTTATTGTTGCTCCTGTTGGAGTTGGGCTGGGTTCGAGACTGAGTCTTGCCAAATCATCAGGCTGACCTTGAAATGGTCCTCGAACTCAGCCTCCTGAGTGCTAGTGTTACAAGTGCGGCCGTTCTATCCACCTTGCCCTCTGGCTTTTCCTTGAAGAGTATTACCCATCTTGAGGCAATAAGGTGAAGGGTAGGCAAGGAGACGCCATCCTCTGGCTTCCTCCCATGTTTATGAGCACATACGCCTGCAAATTCACTTACATGACAGCACATTCACACACAGAAGATGAAAGAGCAAAGAGGGGGAGGGAAAGGGAAAAAATGCAAAAATGTAATGTTAAATAATTGTGACTATGCTTGTATAGTGTCAGTGATCGTAATGTAAATATTATAAATGTATAAATATGACACTCTATAGCAAGTCACTGATTGAATCAGTACCAAACTGCTTAATACCAACATATGTACTTTGAAAAATAAATGTCTGTGGTGGATCTGTGGATTCGATAAGCAGTCAGGAGGCAGCCATAGTGGCTGTCTCTAATACAGTATGTTTCTAATCTTACCATCAGAAGCTAAGAGTTCAGAGCCAACCTGGGCTATGTGAATCCTGTCTCAAAAAAATTAGCCAAATTAGCTGACCTGTCCTTCCATATTATTTTTTGTTGCTCCGCAGCAGAAAGAGATCGCAGTCCCCAGCAGTTCTGCACGTCCTTGTGAACTGGCTTGGTCAGTTACCTTCCTTCCCTAGTTTGAAATGGTTGATGTGTGGCCATCATTGCATTCCCTACAGACTGACTCCTTGCCTGCTCTCCATGACATGGCTTCCAGAAACTGCAGAGGCAGGGAATGTGGTCACTTTCATCATTTCCAGCTTTGCTGAATGCCTAGTTTTATCAGGAAAGTTTAGAAACCAGCCTTAAAAATGTAGCTAAATGATAGGCATTAATAGACTTCAATCAGGGCCCCGGTCAGTAAAGTTGTAAGTTCTGTGACAGTGCATATAAACCTCTGTTTAAAAGCTACCTGCTTTACAGCCTGCCGTGTCTTCCTGTTTCAGGGCTACCTCTACAGCTCAGCAGCGCAGCTCTGTGGAGTAGAGCTGAATGGAGAATTTTGCCAGTTGCAGGAAATGATCGTCAAAAAATACAAGTTCGATGACAGAATAAAGGTACCTTCACAGCATGTTTATGAACCTTACCTAATCGCTTCTGTGTTGTAACCTATTGCTGCTGTGTGTAGACATTGACTGAGGTGACCTGTTGTGTTATTAGAGAGCTTTTTCCTTTTCTTTCTCCATATCACAGTTTGGATAGCAGAACTGTAATTCTCTAGAGGTTGGCTGCCAGTATATTTTATAAACTGAAATGAAAGGGCTTGCACTGTTCATAATTATTATGTAAATGTCACAGGATAGTGGTTATTAGGGAAGGATGTCTATGTTAGGCTAGTACAGGTTTCATCTTTTTCCTGTAAGAACAAAAATCACAAGACAAAAGATTTGGGAGTTTTGATTTTTTGGAATGGGTCTGTTTATTTTGTTTTGTTTTGTTTTGTTTTGTTTTGTTTTTTTGAGACAGGGTTTCTCTGTGTAGCTTTGGAACCTGTCCTGGAACGTGCTCTGTAGACCAGGCTGGCCTCAAACTCACAGAAATCCACCTGCCTCTGCCTCCTGAATGCTAGGATTAAAAGTGTGCGCCACCACTACCTGGCTGAAGGGATCTGTTTAATGCAGTAATCTTTGAAATTTTGATAAGGTGCTTTACTTCTCATGGCAATATAGAGAATATTAACAATCTCTGATATTACGTAACTGTCCTTAACATTGAAAAGCTCAACGAGTTAAAGATCTACAGACTGGAGAGATAGCTCGGCGGCTTAGAGCACTTGCGGAGGACCCAGGGGTTCCCATAGCCTACATCCAGTGTTCACAATTGCTTGTGATGTCAGCTGCATGTGATCCAACATGCTCTTCTGGTCTCCACAGAAACCAGACAATACAAATAAAGAGGTGTACATACAAATAAGGAGGCTCACACACACACATACATAAATAACAATCAGTAAAGTTTTTAAAAAGATTAAGATCAAGGCTTTCCCTTTTTTATAAAATCAATTGTTTTATTTCCTCAACTAACTGCACATCTGAACTTCGAAATTTTTGTGTCTGCTGTTTCCGTTCTTATTTCCCTCATCTTTCTTGGTTTATAACCTTTTTTTATTAAAAAGAAAATAGTTCCATATTGTCATTATAATAGAGTGTTGATGATACATGTAAAGGAGTGTCTGAGTTTGATCCACTTTCTTGACTACAGGGTCTGTTGTTTGCTCTCTCCTGTCCCTTCCCTCCAGGCTGGCACTAAACCTTCACTCTTTGCTGTCATTGACCACACAGGGGAGTTCCATCAGTTGGGATTCTTCATCCCGTTAGTGTAGTGAACTGTATTCAGGCACAGATGCTGTCGTCTCTTTAACCTGGTTTGTGTCCCTGCACAATAGCTCACACCTAAGAGCTGGCCACTAAATATTGGTTGAGTTTGGTTGTTTCATGGCTTCGGTGCTGCCAGCAGTCCAGAGTCTGCCCCTAAGCATTCCTTAGGGTTTCCTGGCACCCTGAGAGTTCTTCTGTTGTCTGCCATGATTAGTTGGTCCTTCTGATTCTTCTTTCCCTAGTTTGTGTAGTAGGGGAATGGAGAAAGAAAAATAAAAAGTAAAGATAGGTGGGAAAGAGAAAGGAGGAACTAAGGATAAGAAGACAGGATGAAGATAAATCAATTGATTAGTTTACATATCTGTTGCATAGCTACGCTGCCTGTTTATAACGTCTGAAATTATTAAATGGGTTGTTGGTGACAAGAGTCTTGCACTCTAAGCTGTCTCGCTGGCCCAGCTGTCTTTCTTTTTATTGGAGACTGTGTTAAAGCTGTGCTTAAAGTTTCTAGGGCAAATGAATTAAAACTTTTCAAAATGTTTATTATGTAAAAGAAAGAATGTTTTTATAAAATCAGACCCCACCACCTTGCATATCATATATTTGTAAGGCTTGAGTATTTATTTGGAAATAACATAAGGTAAAGACTTTTCTCTTCCTTTTAAAGTAAAATCTATTTGTTTTGCTCCTGAGCAGATAATTGTGTCTTCTTGTTACCATGCCTGCTGTCTGCAAAGCCTTAATTATTGAGTTATATAGGATTTTTTAAAGATTTATTTATTTTATTACTTTATGTGTATGAATGTTTTGCCTTTTTGTATGTCTGTGCACCATATGTGGTGTATGACCACAGAGATCAGAAGAAAGCATTGGTTCCTCTGAGAGCGGAGTTACAGAAGAGCTGCCGTGTGGGTGCTGATAACCAAACCTAGGTCCTCTGGAAGAGCAACAAGTGCTCTTAACCACTGAACCAACTCTTCAGCCCTATATACTATTTAAATAAATTGTTTATTTTTCTTGGTAGACAATACATTCAAGTAAATTTTAGAATCAAGTTAGCGTAGAATCAAATTAATATTTGACAGTTTATAAGCTAATGGTTTTGAGGGTTTGGGTTTTTGTTTTGTTTTGTTTTTAAGATTCTCTTTTAATTGTACATGTTGTGCTTTTGCCTACCATATATGTCTATGTATCACATGTGTGCCTGGTACCCACTGAGGCATTGGATCTCTTGGAACTATGGAGTTATAGACAGCTGTTAGCTACAATGTGGGTATTGGGAACCAAACCCCAGTTCTCTGTAAGAGCAGTAAGTGCTCTTAACCAGTGAGCCATTGTTCCAGCCCCTTGAGGGTTTTCGTTTTCATATCTGCCTTTAAGTTTGTATGTTGTGTAAGAAGGACTGATACCCACTATGAAAAACTACCTACCTGAGAGTACAAGTCTAGTTGGGCAGACCCATAATTTACACCTTTACACCCAGATCTTTTGGCTCTTAAACCTAACAGTGTAATTATGGAAAAATAAATCTCTGAATTCCATTAAAAAGAAAATAGCCAGGCAGTGGTGGCGCACGCCTTTAATCCCAGCACTCGGGAGTCAGAGGCGGGTGGATCTCTGTGAGTTCAAGGCCAGTCTGGTCTACAGAGGTAGTTCCAGGACAGGCTCCAAAGCCACAGAGAGACCCTGTCTCGAAAAACCAAACAAAAGAAAAGAAAAAGAAAATATTATGAATCAAGGGACACAATTATAACGAAACAAATAATTCCATAACAAGTCTTTTTTACAAGCTTCAGGGTTTACTAGATCCTAAGAACTCTGTGGTCTTCGCATAATCCTGAGCCATTAGGCATTATCCTCATTGTCTTAAATGAGCTCGTTCCTCCCTAGGTGCTTCATGCAGACATCTGTACCCAAGGTCCACTTCTGCAGAGTGCTGATGTCATTGTAATGAATAATGTCTTCGAATATTTTCTTACTGAGGCTGAACAGGCCAGGTATGTTATTTAATTAAGCAAGAAATCTGTTATTAAATATATTCAGCAAGGTGTGAAAAGAGACTGACTATTAAGGTAGAAATGTTTTCATGCTGACTTTAAAATGACAAACTCAACTTATTTTTAAAGTTTTATTTATTTACTTATTTTTATTATTTTTTAATATATGAGTGCTTTGTCTGCCAGTATGCCTCCATGCCAGAAGAGGGCATCAGATCCCATCACCATGTGGTTGCTGGGAACTGAACCACTGAGCCATCTCTCCAACTCACCTTGTTTTTTTAATAATTTTTATTTATTCTTTGACAGTTTTATACATATCGACTTATTTTAATAAGGAAACAAATTAAATACAAAATGCAAAGTTTTGAAAAAAAAATTTTGTAAAGTGTATTTAATTTCTTTTTGGAGTTTACATGTGTGTATTTATTTGTGTGTGCAAATCCTTCTTCGTCAGATGTTAACAATGTGCAGGAAAGGACTTCCATAACTTTCCCCCACGTGTTGCTAGCCAGAAGAGCGCTCCCTTATAGAGACAGCTCCCAGGGAGGTTAGCTGAGCCTGCTTCCTTGTCAGTTGTACACATGAGCCCCATCTTCTTGCTCAGCTACATGCGATATCCTGTTCAGCTGTATAAAATAAACACACTGAGCTTCCAGGTGATGCAGCTTCGCCATCCAAGAGCACAGCCCACCCAACCCCAGTCCTTCTGTGCGTGTGTCTGTCTGTCTCCTCTCTTCATTCTCTCATTGCCCCTAGTCAGGGTTCTGGGACCCAAGCTGTATGAGGATGCAGCACTTCTGCATGAGTCCGAGGCAGGGAATTCAGCTAAATAGCTAGTTCAGGGCATCCTGAGCTCTGAGAGCTGTTTCAGATGAATGAAAAGATCGTGCTAATACAGTTCTTTAGTCTTGTATTAAATCACCTTGTAAAATATATCATTTTTAGGAACCACATTACAATAGAAAATAATAGCTCTAGCTGAAACAGTGACATTTATTATTGAACATTGCTATGTGATATTATACTCATCCAGGAAAAAGGAACATTGTATTATCTTGTTAATAACTTCTGAAACTTATGAAACCTACTAGCCATAACCTTAACCAAAAATAAGTGCAGCTGGACAGTGGTAGTGCACCCCTTTAATCCCAGCACTCGGGAGGCAGAGGCAGGTGGTTCTCTGTGAGTTCGAGGCCAGCCTGGTCTACAGAGTGAGTTCCAGGACAGGCTCCAAAGCTACAGAGAAACCCTGTCTCAAAAAGCAAACAAACAAAAACTACAAATGATTCCACTACCCACCCACCTCACCCATCTCACCGCAAGAACTGTGCTCCCCTGTATTGCCTCATTAGTGCTCCCCACTGCATTTCAGTGCAAGAACCATGCTCCCCTGTATTGCCTCATCGGTGTTCCCCGCTGGTGTTGTAAACTGTCAAAATCATAGTGTAGGAATCCGGTGCATATCAAGCCTGAGAGTTAAACAGAACTGATCAAACACACTCTGCACTCTGAAATGAATCAGCAGGTCCCATCTCGTTATTCTTTAAAACTGGCTGGTCCCACCAAACTTTTGCCGGTGCCATGTGGTATTAGAATTCTATCCCAGAGTACCACAGATAGCCAGATGAGGTCTGATTCTGCTCTTGATGTGAGTTTTAAAAGATCTGATCTACACACCACACACCTCTACAGTTAGTTTTGGTTCCTGGTTTCTGTGCCCTTTGTTTTCCCAGGATTTTTCATCTCCCTCCACCCAGCAATCCCTGCCCTGGCTTCTGTCTGAAGCACTGGGTCTCATGTGTTTCACAGAGAAACTACAGAGCTTTGATGCTGGTCCCGCTTGACTTGTGTGACTCTGAAACTTGGTTTCTCCTTATGTGGAAACTTTCCAGTAGCCCACATCTCCATCTCGTTAATCTCAGAACTCTTAACCTCATAACTTTGCTAACACCCCTCAGGAACTGGAAAATTTGCCAATTTCTACTATGTTGCTAGTTCTGTTTCCTGTGGGTAAACATTTTGCCCATCTAGATTTCTAGATACTGTCTGCATTTTCTTTTGTCATCTTTATGAAGAAAAAAAAAATCTAGTGTCAAGTAAAAGCTAACATGTTAAGTTTTTGCTTTGCTTTTCTTAGTGAAGTTTTGAATCTCAGCAAAACTGTAAAGAAGATAAAGATTTCCTGTACGCTCTACCAACACACCTACTGGGTCTGTGCCATCATCATCCTTCCCATCAGAACAGTATACTTATTATGATGGCTCTTTGGTCCACCATAGTCACCGGAAGTTCCCGGTCCACAGTAACATTTGCTCTTGTTGTGTGTTGTGCAGCCCATGTATGTGTGTAAATGTGTAATGACAATGACATGCACTCAACCTTAAGGCATGGACAGTAGTTTTACTGCCCTAAGAATCCCCTGCTCAGCCCTAGGGCCTGCACTCTAACCACACCCTTGGCACCACTGAGCTTTTCAGCAACCTATAGCTTTGCGTTTCCAGCATGAGATGATTAGAATCATACAATGCAGAGCCCTTCCAGGTTAGCTTCTTCTCTAGCAATAGGCATCTGAGGTTCCTCTGTGTCCTCATGACTTGAGCAAACATTTCCTTTTAGTGCTGAACAATACGTAGTTGTCTTGATATATCACAATTTATCCATTCCCCTGAAGGACATCATAATTGCTCCCAAGTTTGGACATTTATGAATAAAACTACAGTAAATATTCATGTACAGATCTTTTTGTAAATATGGCAAAGTGCTGGATTTTATGGTAAGGAATACATCCAGGGTTGTGCTTTTGTTGTTGGCGGTGGTGGTTTTTTTGGGGTGTTTTTTTTTTTTCTGTTTTGTTGAGATTGTGTTTAATTCTGTAGCTGAGGCTGGTGCTCAGAAGCTCACCATGGTCTCCAGACTGGCCTCCAATCCCAGAGGATCCTGTTGCCTCGGTTTCCTCCGTGCTAGGATTCCAGGTGTGAACGACCAAATTTGGATGGGTCTATAACTTAGAGGCAGAGTCAGTGGCTTAGCATGCTTGAGGCTCTGTTTCTCTCTCCCGACATGAGAGGAAAAAGAGGAGACATCTCCATTATGATTAATATGTAATATTATCTTACTGTCATTTTATTGTATCGGTTTTTTATGTGTTCTAGTGCCTGGGATTACATCATCCGTAATGTCAGAAAACAAGGCTCGCTATTAGTGACAGTACCAAGTCTCCAAGATTCTCTCTTAGGTCTTAAGAAGGTATGTAACCACTTTTCCTTCTGTTGATTGTTTAGTTAGTTTTGGTCATGGTGGGAATTAAAACTAAGACTCCTGAGCTGGGCAGGTGGGTCTCTGAGTTTGAGCCCAGCGTGGTCTGTAGAAGGAGTTCTGATGCCAGGTGATGGTAGCACACACCTTTAATCGGGAGGCAGAGACAGGCAGATCTCTGTGAGTTTAAGGCTGGCCTGGTCTACAAAACTAGTGCCAGGACAGGTTGCAAAGCTACAGAGAAACCTTGTTTTGAAAACCAAAGAAAGAAAGGAAAAAAGAAAGAAAAAGTTCTAAGACCACCAGAACTACACAGAAAACCTGTCTCAAAAAATACAAACAAACAAGAAAATCCCTAAGCCATGCATACTAGGCAGGCAATGAACTGTATCACCAGCTCTTCACCATTTTTCTTATCTAAACTTTTCTTTTTTTCTGATAACTATTATAACATTCTAGACTTAGCAAGACAGTGTTGCAAAAGTTCTGCTTTTTGGTTTATTTTTCTGCCCTCAAAAGCACTGAAATATCATTCATATCTGGGTATAGATTCCTTTGTTTCTCTACAGTATTTAATAGCAGTGTGGTCATAGTTGTAGGTTAATAAACACTAGTGAATGGTGGTAAGACTTCCACATCAACTAATGGGGAAGGGTAACCCCAACCCCATGGGAGACTGAGACAAGAAGATCACTTGAACCCACAGATTGGAGACCAACCTGGAGAGATGGCTCAGCTGTTGTGAGCACTAGTTGCTCTTACAGAGGACCTGGGTTCAGTTGCCAGCACCCACATGATGGCTCACAACCATTTATAACTCCAGTTCCAGGATAATCCTCCTTCTGAACTCCTATGTACCAGGCACATGTAAGTGGTACACAGTCTACTCACAAGCAAAACCCTCATAGACATAAATAAACCTAAAACACTTTATATATTAAAAAAAAAGTTTTTGTAAAAGGTATTTTTCAAGTTCCAAAATCAAAGTAAAATAAGTATCCAAACCCACAAGTTGAAGACAGCAAAACTTATTCATGTGGTACTATGTAACTTAGTGCTGTTTACGCTAATAAAAATCCTGTCTTGTAGGGAACTAGACAGATGGTTCAGCGCTTTAGAGCACTTGCTGCACCAGCAGAGGACCTGGGTTTGGTTCCCAGCGCCTGTGTGGCAGCTCACAACTATCTGTAACTCCAGTTTCAGGGAATCTGACACCCTTTTGTGGCCTTCTTGGGGAACAGTAGCAAATATGGTACACATACATGCATGCAAAAATTAATAACTATAAAATTAAAATAAGTCTTTAAAAAATTTGTTGTGAGCACCCACACTCCAAAATACAACCTGTGCTGCCCAGGTTCTCTGCAAAGCTGACTTGGGCTTCAGAGGAGGGTGACCATTCTCAAGACACATCAGGCGTAACTCCCTTCCAGATGACTTTTAAGGTTGATGAAAATCCTCGAAGTTTGATGACAGGCTGTCTGATTATAAAACGTTTTTTACGAAAAATCATCATAGTTCGTCACAAGCTCAAGTTTAATTTCAGTTTGACGGTGAATGGGATCCTCTCTGCAGACATCCTTGGGGCAGAGAACGAGCCTATTTTAAGACTGTCCAATGGCATCACTCTTGTTGTGGGCTTTCAGCATTATGTGAGTAAACCAAAACTGAATTCAACTGAATCGCACTGCAGCAGAATCCACCCTGTGCTAGGACATCCAGCACTACTGTCCATCCCTGATGGCACGGCTGACATGGGCTTGCTGGGAAAACTGATGCCGACTCCAGCTGCTGCTCTGCGCCCAAGCCCGAAGGTCTTCTCCAGCCAACAGGATAGGATTTCTTCGGTTTCCATGTCCTTTTGACAGGTTCTAGCCAATTGCCTTTGAAGATGAATTTTTTAATTCTAATTTTAGGCTGAATTCAAACTCCTTACCGTTAGATGCCCTTAGACTTATGATCCTCTGCCTCCGTCTCCCAAGTGCTAGGATTATAGATCTTTAAATATGAGAGCATCTCGTGGATTGATTTTCTCCTGCTGTGGTGGAGAACTACAGTCCATATGAAGCTCCTCACACAGGGATGTACAGCCTGTGGCTGTGATGTCATGTGACCTGGGATAGCTACGAATGTGGCCCAGCATAAAGTTGTAAACTTAATTAAAGCATCATGAGTTTAAGTTTTTGTTTTTGTAACAGTGGGAATTTTGTAGATGACTACATCATGTTGCAGTACCATACAAAATAAATGTGTGTATTGTGTAGGATATATATTCAATAAATATATTAATTTTAAAAAATCTGTTGTGTAACTTACTTAGGGTGATATTGTGAAATTCCAAGCAATAGGATCATTCTGAAATTTTCATGTTATATGCTTGTTTCCTCCTAGACTAATATACAGCTGTCCTGCTGGGTGGAAGAGATCCCACTGAACCTTGATGTGTGCCAACAAATGGAGACTGATAGAGAAGCTCTTGAACAGATTCATTTATATAAGGTTCTCTAGCACTGAAGTAACCTCTGTGTGTGATATGTTAATTTGCTTTGTGTATTCTCTTTCAAGTTTTTATCTATGATGATGTGCCTGTAAATAGCTGCGTATGATTATACACATTCAGTAGTGTATATGGATATAAGTAAACTGTGTAATAAGATAATTAAAATATTTATATGAAATGTTGTGTTTGCCCTTTTATTCTGATACAAACATAAGTGTATCTGTGTTTAGTTTACATACCACCTCCAATAGCTTTGTTTTGTTTTGATTTGATTTGCTTGAGACAGGGTTTCTCTGTGTAGCCCTAGATGTCCTGGAACTCGCTCCATAGACCAGGCTGACCTTGAACTCACAGAGATCCTCCTGCCTTTGCCTCCCAAGTGCACCATTGCAACACAGCTGTTACACACCACTTCCAAATATGACCTCTAGGAAGTCCTTTCACACAAAGGAGAGGGCAGATCTCACTGTGTACCGTTTATTATGTCTGGTAAGACTTCCTTAGACTTTAGACGTTAGCTTTATGTGAAGAGTCTAAGATAGGACTCTGTTTTTAAGTTTCAAGAAAAAATTGGAACTAGACAGAGCCCCCAAATACTATGTAGACACTTGGTAAAAACAACTTTAAAAGTACCTGAGGTTCCTTCCTGTACTTTCCATTATCCCCCCACCCCCACCTTTTTTTAAAGACAGGATATCCTTCTGTAGACCAGGCTACCCTCAAACTCACAATCCTCCTCATATGCCCGAAAATAACACTTGAGCTTTTTAAAAGCAACTACAGAAAAAAAAAATCCCAAAGTTTGACTTCAAGGGAGGAAAGAACAAGTCCTGGTGATAAATGGTCAGTCTGAAACAATGATTGAGCATTTAGATTCCCTCTCTGTTTCCTTTTCTTTGCCAAGCAGACATTCTTATATAGGTCAGACTGCAAGGTGCAAATAAGAGCTGTGCCTTCTGTCTGGAAACAACACAGACTTAGAAATTACACTAACCAGCCGGGCAGTGGTGGTGCATGCCTTTAATCCCAGCACTTGGGAGGGAGAGGCAGGCAGATCTTTGTTAGTTTGAGACCAGCCTGGTCTACAAGAACTAGTTCCAGGACAGGTTCCAAAGCTATAGAGAAACTCTGTCTCAAAAAACAAAAAAAAGAAAGAAAATGCACTAACCAGAATCTAATCCCACAGTCAGTGTGCTGGGAGCACGGCCTGCACCCACCTCAGTCCTCATGATGGTCTTCTCGGCCTGGCATGACCTGCCAACAACTCTTTGCTTCATTGCATAGGAATACTCACATGAGTCTGAGAACTCTGGTAATTAATGGGTTAAAGAACTCCTGGTTCTTTCTATAAAAACTAGCTTGGGGGAAACAAGCTCCACCAGGAACAAATCCAGCCCTGGGAGCCAACCCAGTCCTGGGACACTGGCAGACCAGGATTGAGCCAACGACCTGACTCAAGAGTCTGCAACCTCAAACGGAACCAGAGTGAGACTGAACCAGTTACTTAAGACAAAGAGAGAACAGAAGCCAGGAGCAAACCCAGTCCCGGGACACGAGCAGATCAGGATTGAACCAGTGACCAGATCCAGAGTCAGCAATCACCAGAACAGGTCTAACTCCAAGCCAGGGGCTTCTGCAAGAGGAGATCAAGACCAAGATTTACAGAAACAGATCAAAGCCAGCAGCCTAGGCCAAAGTAGGCCTGAGACAGCAAACTCCAAGGGAGCAGGCCAAAGCACAGAAGCACTGAGCTACCTCCAGGAACAGGAATAACCAATGGGGTAACTAGAACTGTGACACTGACTGTACCACAGGAAAACTGTCTTAGCTTTGGGTTCACTGGCACCTTGAAGATTATTCAACAGAATCCCAGACTGCCCCAACCACACCTATTAGAGGAAAAGATGAGTAGAAAAGGTAAGATCATATGCTACACCACAAAGAGCAACACAATACTAGTAAAACCTAAAGACCCTACAAAAGTAAGATCTGAACAACCAAATATGGATGAACCAGAAGAAAATGATCTAAAAAATAACCTCAAGAGAATGTTTGGAATTCTTAAAGATGAAATGAGAAATTACCTTAAAGAAATGGAGGAAGAAGCTAACAAAAAATTGTAAGATACCACCAAATCACTTAAAGAAAACCAAGAAAAAGAGCTCAAACATAACAAGCTATTCAGGGCTTGAAAACTGAGATAGAAAAAATAAAGGAAACACAAGCTGAAGGAATTAAAGAAACAGAAATCATGAGGAAAAGAGCAGGAACCACAAATGCAAGTATGAACAACAGAATACAAGAAATGGAAGAGAGACTCTCAAGCACTGAAGATAAAATAGAGGGAATAGACTCATCAGTTAAAGAAAACATTAATTCTAACAAAAGCTTAAACCAAATATCCATGAAATAAGGGACAACATAAAAAGGGCAAATCTTAGAATAATAGGTATAGAAGAAGGAAAAGAAAGTCAATTCGAAGGCACAGAAAATTTATTTAACAAAATCATAGAAGAAAACGTTCCCTACCTAAAGAAAGATATGCCTATGAAGATACAAGAAGCTTACAGAACACCAAATAGACTGGATCCAAAAAAAAAGTTCTCTTGCCACATAATAATCAAAACACTAAACATACAGAGTAAGAAAGAATATTAAGAGCTGCAAAGGAAAAAGGTCAAGTACCATATAAAAGTAGACCTATCAGAATTACACCTGACTTCTCAGTGGAGACAATGAAAGCCAGAAGGTCATGGTCAAGCATTATGCAGATATTAAGAGACCACGAATGCTAGCCCAGAATACTATACCCAGCAAAACTGTCGATCACCATAGAAGGACAAAACAAGAGAGTCCATGACAAATCTAGATTTCACCAATACCTAGCCACAAACCCAGCCCTACACAAAATACCAGAAGGACACTCCAACCCAAGGAAGATGGCTACACCAACAAAAACACAGACAATTGATGATCTCATTACAGCAAATCCCGAAGAAGAAAAAAAACGCACAAATTAACATCACCAACGATGAAAACTAAATTAACAGGAGATAGCAACCACTGGTCATTACTATCCCTTAATGTAAATGGACTCAACTCACCCATAAAAAGGCACAGACTAACAGATTGGATATGAAAAGAGAATCCATCCCTCTTCTACATACAAGAAATTCATATCAACCTCAAAGACAGACATCATCTCAGAGTAAAAGGTTGGGAAAAAATAGACCAATCAAATGGACCTAAGAAACAAGTCAGTATAGCTATCCAAATATCTAACAAAATAGACTTCAAGCTAAAGTCAGTCAAAAGAGACAAAGAAGGACATTTCATATTAGTCACAGGAAAAATTGATCAAGAGGAAATCTCAATACTGAACATCTATGCCCAAATAAAAGGGTACCCTCATATGTCAAAGAAACACTTCGAAAGCTTAAATCATATATTAAACCCCACACAGTAACAGTGGGAGACTTCAACACACCCCTCTCACCACTGGACAGGTCAATCAGACAAAAAATGAACAGAGAAATAAGAGAACTAACAGATGTTATGACTCAAATGGACTTAACAGACATATATAGAATATTCCATCCAAACAGAAAAGAATATACCTTCTCAGCACCTCACGGAACCTTCTCAAAAACTGACCACATACTAGGTAACAAAACAAACCTCAACAAATACAAAAAAATTGGAATAACCCATTGTAGCTTATCAGATCACCATGCTTTAAAACTAGAAGTCAACAGCAATACCAATTCCAGAAAACCCACAAACACATGGAAATTAAACAATGCTCACCTGAATCGTCAATGGGTCAAGGAAGAAATAAAGGGGGAAATTAAAGACTTCCTAAAATTCAATGAAAATGACCACACAACAGAAATTGATGGGACACAATGAAAGCAGTGTTCATATCACTAAATGCCGACATAAAGAAGCTGGAAAAAATCCCACACTAGTGAATTAACAGAACATTTGAAAACTTTAGAACAAAAAGAAGCAAACTCACCTAAGAGAACTAGAGGGAGGGAAATAATCAAATTGAGAGCTGAAATCAACAAAATAAAAACAAAGAAAACAATACAAAGAATCAATGAGACAAAGAGTTGGTTTTTCGAGAAAATCAACAAAGTAGACAAACCTTTATCCAAACTAACCAAAAAGCAGAGAGAATATCCAAATTAACAAAATCAGAAATGAAAAGGGGAACATAACAACAGACATGGAGGAAATACAGAGGATCATCAGGTCATATTTTGAAAACCTATACTCCACAAACTTGGAAAACTTAAAGGAAATAGAGAACTTTCTGGATAAATATCACTTACCAAAATTAAATCAAGACCAGATAAGTAAATTAAACAGACCTATAACTACAGAAGAAATAGAAACAGTCATCAAAAGTCTCCCAAACACAAAAAAGCCCAGGACCAGATGGTTTCAGCTCAGATTTCTACAAAACTTTCAAAGAGGAACTAATACCAATACTCCTCAAATTATTCCACACAATAGAAACAGAGGGAACATTGCCAAACTCTTTTTATGATGCTACAATTACCCTGATACCCAAACCACAGAAAGACAATACTAAGAAAGAGAATTACAGATCAATCTCACTCATGAACATTGATGCAAAAATACTAAATAAAATACTAGCAAATCGAATCCAAGAACACATCAGAACCATCATCCACCATGACCAAGTTGGCTTCATCCCACAGATGCAGGGATGGTTCAACATACGAAAATCTGTCAACGTAACCCACCATATAAACAAGCTGAAAATTAAAAACCACATGATCATCTCATTAGATGCTGAAAAGCATTTGACAAAATACAACATCCCTTCATGATAAAAGTCTTGGAGAGAGCAGGGATACAAGGAACATACCTAAACATAATTAAGGCAATGTACAGTAAGCCAACAGCCAACATCAAACTGAATGGAGAGAAACTCCCAGCGATTCCACTGAAATCAGGAACAAGACAAGGTTGTCCACTCTCTCCATACCTATTCAATATAGTTCTTGAGGTTCTAGCTAGAGCAATAAGACACCAAAGGGAGATCAAGGGGATACAAATTGGAAAAGAAAAAGTCAAACTCTCACTGTTTGTTGATGATATGATAGTTTACATAAGTGATCCCAAAAATTCTCCCAAGGAACTTCTACAACTCATAAACACTTTCAGAAATGTATCAGGATACAAGATTAACTCAAAAAAATCAGTAGCCCTCCTGTACACAGATGATAAAAGGGCTGAGGAAGAAATCAGACAATCAACACCCTTCACAATAGCCACAAGTGGCATAAGATATCTCGGAGTAACTCTAACCAAACAAGTGGAAGACTTGTATGACAAGAACTTTAAATCTTTGAAGAAAGAAATTGAAGAAGACACCAGGTGGAAAGACCTCCTATGCTCTTGGGTAGGCAGAATTAATATAGTACAAATGGCAATCCTACCAAAAGCAGTCTACAGATTCAACGCAATGCGCATCAAAATCCCAACAAAATTCTTCAAAGACCTTGAAAGAACGGTATTCAAATTCATTTGGAAAAGCAAAAAACCCAGGATAGCCAAAACAATCCTGGGCAATAAAAGAACTTCTGGAGGTATCACAATTCCTGACTTCAAACTATACTACAGAGCTACAGTACTGAAAATAGCCTGGTACTGGCATAAGAACAGACAGGTGGACCAATTGAAGTCAATAGAAGACCTGGATATCAATCCATACATCTTCGAACACCTGATATTTGATAAAGAAGCAAAAAATATCAAATGGAAAAAAGAAAGCATATTCAACAAGTGGTGTTGGCATAACTGGATATCAACATATAGAAAAATGAAAGTAGACCCCTATCTATCACCATGTACAAAACTCAAGTCCAAATGGATCAAAGACCTCAACATAAAGCCAGCCACACTGAACCTCATAGAAGAGAAAGTGGGAAGTACACTTGAGTGCATTGGCACAGGGAACCACTTCCTAAATAGAACCCCAGCAGCACAGACACTGAGAGAAACAATTAATAAATGGGGCCTCCTGAAACTGAAAAGCTTCTGTAAAGCAAAGGACACAGTCAACAAGATAAAACGACAGCCTACAGAATGGGAAAAGATCTTCACTAACCCCACATCAGACAGAGGTCTGATCTCCAAAATATACAAAGAACTCAAGAAATTGGACACCAAAAGATCCGGAGGCTGGCAATATGGCTCAGTGGTTAAGAGCATTGCCTGCTCTTCCAAAGGTTCTGAGTTCAATTCCCAGCAACCACATGGTGGCTCACAACCATCTGTAATGAGGTCTGGTGCCCTCTTTTGGCCTTCAGGGATACACACAGACAGAATATTGTATACATAATAAATAAATAAATATTTAAAAAAAGATCATGTAATCCAATTAAAAAATGGAGTACAGACTTAAACAGAGAACTCTCAACAGAGAAATCTAAAATGGCTGAAAGACACTTAAGGAAATGTTCAACATCCTTAGTCATTAGAGAAATGCAAATCAAAACAACTCTGAGACTCCATCTAACACCTATAAGAATGGCCAGGATCAAAAACACTGATGACAATTTATGCTGGAGAGGTTGTGGGGAAAAGGGAACACTTCTGCATTGCTGGTGGGAATGCAAGCTGGTACAACCCTTTGGATGTCAGTGTGGCAATTTCTCAGAAAATTAGGACACAACCTTCCTCAAGACCTTATAATACCACATTTAGGTATATATCCAAAGGATTCTCAATTGTGCCACAAGGACATATGCTCAACTATGTTCATAGCAGCATTGTTCATCATAGCCAGAACCTGGAAACAACCAAAATGCCCCCCGATTGAAGAATGGATTTTAAAAATGTGGTACATTTACACAATGGAGTACTACACAGCAGAAAAAAATAAAGACCCCTGAATTTTGCAGGAAAATGGGTGGAACTAGAAAACAATATTTTGAGTGAGGTAACCCAGACATAGAAAGACAATTATCACATGTACTCACTCATAGATGGTTTTTAAACATAAAGCAAAGAAAGCCAGCCTACAAACCACAATCCCAGAGAACTTAGACAACAATACGGACACTAAGAGAGACTTACATAGATCTAATCTACATGGGAAGTAGAAAGTAGAAAAAGACAAGATCTCCTTAGTAAATTTGGAGCATGGGGACCTTGGGGGATGATTGAAGCGGGGAGGGGAGAGGCAGGGAGAGGAGCAGAGAAAAATGTAGAGCTCAATAAATATCATGGAATAAAAATACAAAATCCTATTAGAATTTACCTGATCTTACAGCCTTTACCAGAGAGGCTCTTCGTTCACCTCACCATATGATACTATAAGGAGCCTGACACTGAACTTGCTCCTCCTGCCTGCTCTCCGAAGTGCTGGGATTAAAGGCATGTGCCAACACAGCCAGCAATAACTACTATAATTTCTTTTTTTCCTTTTCTTTCTTTCTTTTTTCTCTTCTTTTCCTCCTTTCTTTTCTTTTTCTGTTTTTTGAGAAAAGGTTTCACTGTGTAGCCCTGGCTGTCCTGTAACTCACTTTTTAGACCAGGCTAGCCTTGGACTCACAAAGATTCTCCTGCCTCTGCCTCCCAGTGCTGGGATTAAAGGTTTGTGCCACCAAACTCAGCTCCATTATAACTTCAGAAAGTCATTATGCTCTTTTTTTCTTTTATTAGAAACACATTTCTCATTCAATATATTCTGATTATGGTTTCCTTCCCCCAGATGCTCCCTACATCCCCTCCCATCCAAACCTACAGTCTTTCTTTTTCTCTCTCATTAGAAAACAAACGGTCATCTAAAATAATAATAGTAAATAAAGCAAAACCAAACTGGAATAGGACAAAATAAAGAGACTCAAATAAAAAGCACAAGAAACACATGTACACATGGAGACATACACAGTCTTACACCCAGAAATCTCATAAAAACACAAAAATGAAAACCATAATATATATGCCAATAATATATATGTGTATAATTTGTATATTTGCATAATATTATGCAAAAGACCTGTAAGGGGAAAAAAATAAGGGCCCAAGAAAGCATTATGAGACAAAGAAACTCTAAGACACCATCAAGATAATTCTGTGTTGACCGTCTACTGCTGAGCATGCGGCCTTCCCTTAAGTGGTTTGTAGACCTGGTGAGACTCCAGCCGTTCAGAAGGCCTTGTTTCCCTGGTATCTTCCATCCCTCTGGCTCTTCCGTTCTTTCTGCCTCCTCTTCTGCAGAGTTCCCTGAGCCAGAGGGCAGGAATCTGATGAAAGACATCTCATTTAGGACTAAGTGTTTCAAGTTCTCTCATTCTCTATCTGTGGGTCTCTGTATTTGTTCCCGTCTGCTACTGGAGAAGCTTCTCTGATGATGGCTGAGCAAGACACTGATCTGAGTATAGCAGAGTTATTTTAGTGCTATGTTCCTTAAACACAGTGGTTCTCAGCCTGTGAGTCATGACCCCTTTGGGGGCTGAATGACCCACTTGCAGGGTCACCTAAGAGTATCAGAAAACACAGATATTTACATTATGATTCATAACAGTAGCAAAATTACAGTTATGAAGTAGCAACAAAAATAATTTTTTGGTTGGGGGATCACCACAACATGAGGAATTGTATTAAGGGGGTCACAGTATGAGGAAAATTGGGAACCATTGCTTTAAGAGAACACTAGTATTTGATTTTACCCTAGGTCCTTGGTCTATCTAGCCTCGAGTTCTTGACCACTCCAACAGTGTTGGGAATGGGTTCCATCTCATGCAGTGAGTCTTAAATCCAATCAGATGTTACTCCCACAAGCTTGTGCCACTATTACACCAGCACATCTCCAGGCAGGTCACCGTTGAGTTTGGGATGGTTATTGTTTACCTTTCTCCTTCAGTAGCTTGCTGAGTATCTTCCAATGCCATGAACCTTAGTCAGTAGGGGTGACGGCTCCAGGTAGGCACCAGACTGACTTCTCTGTGTTCAACGGTGCTGTCTTCAGCAATAGGGCCTCGCTGTCAGTTTGTAAAGAGCAACCAATACCCTGGGTTGTCATTGTGCTCTTAAAATGAAGCCAGTGGGGTGGATAAAGGCACTTGCCACCAACCCTAGAAACCTGAAGAGTCCCACATGTGCACGTGTGTGTGGAGAGTCCCACTTCTGCGCCATAGGCTCTTGATTCCTCTCTTCTGAGACCCCCCCCCCATACAGTCTGTCTCTGATGCTGAAGCCAAACTCTCTTGCAGTCCCTGCCACGTTGTTGTCTGTCTGTCCATGGCATAAGAACTCTTCTAATAAACTCCTACCCCCAGCAATTCATTTCGGTGACCTTGCAGCCCCACCTGAGACCATTCAGTTGTTTCGCACCTATTTGGGGTTTCCCATAGCAACCTGTCAAGCATTTAGGGATGTGACTGACTTGAAGGTTTTCTTTATTGAAAAAGCAAAATAGTGTTTTAGCAAAAGTTTCTAAAGATAGATTTTTTTTAATGAATTGTATTGTAGTCAGATAAATCTATGCTGCTTTGAATTACTTGGGAAAAATCATGTCTTAATGTCTTGGAGAACTTTGTAGTTTTTTTTTCTTTTAAAAATATGGTCTCTCTTTGGAACTTGTTGTGTACCCAGGATGGCCACAGAGTGGTGATTTTCCTGCCTCAGTGTACACTAACACAAAGATCTTTGATTTTTGATTTGTTTTTTTTCTTTTCTTTTTTTGTTTGTTTGTTTTTGAGACAAGGTTTCTCTGTGAAACAGTCCTGGATGTCCTGGAACTTACTCTGTAGACCAGACTAGCCTCGAACTCACAGAGGTCCACCTGCCTCTACTTTCCAAGTGCAGGGATTAAAGGTGTACACCTCCACCATCTGTTCTGTTTTAGTTTTTTGTTGTTTTTTTTTAACCTGGAAATCACTTGGTAGTAGCCATTATGAGTTTGTTACTGCAGCCTCCTGCTGCGGCTGAAAACATCCCTGCTCTCCCTGCTTTGTACCACTGACTCTACATTCAAATGGTTTTTTATTGTTGTTTTGTGTGTGTGTGTGTGTGTGTGTGTGTGTGAAATAGAGCCTCGAAAATCATCATTCTGTGGTTCCCCAAGGCTCAGGAAACAGATTTAGCAACAGCATCTTCTAGTTGCATTTCTTGTCCCACTGCCTGTGTTGACACAACACAGAAACCCTTTGCCATGCTTGCTTCATATCATCCTCAGGGAATAGTGAGATGATTCTTGTAGATTAAAAGAAATCCATATCCAGTGGTAGCATATGCTACCTTCTAATGTTCTAATACAACTGCATTTAAAAAAATGATGTGTGTATTTTAGATATATGGGCGTCTTGTCTGCATGTATGTCTGCACACCAGAAGAGGGCATCAGATCCCATGTGACTGCAGTTATAGACGGTTGTGAGCTGCCATGTGGGTGCTAAGGAGTGATCTTGGGACCTCTGGGAGAGCAGCCAGTGCTCTCAACTGCTAAGCCCTCTCCCCCGCCCACTTAATTGCATTTTAAAGGCTCATTTATTCATTTGTGAGTGAGTGTGTGTGTGTGTGTGTGTGTGTGTGTGTGTGTGTGTGTGTGTGTGTATACAGTGACCTCAGAAGCCAGAAAAGGCTGTGGGATCCCCCTGGAGGTGGAGTTATAGATGGCTGTGAGCTGACAAATCTGGGTGTTAGGAACTGAATCAGCTTCCTCTAGAAGAGCAGCAAGTGGTTTTAACCACTGAACCATCTCTCCATCACCCTAATAGCATATTTGAAATATTCATAGAAGGAATGGTTTCCTGATTTACAAATGACCGTTAACAGCAACTGTTCATTCAGATAATAGTTTGCAGGCAATATTTAAGATTTACAGTAGTGTTTGTGGTAAAGTGTTCACCTATTGTAAACAGGTCTGGGCCCAGCCCCACCATTGCCATTAAACAAAATATTGGTGACCAATTGAATTAAGTGTTTTCAACATAAGGTTTTGTTTTAGGATCTTAGATGTAACTCGGTTGGTAGAGTGCTTCTCTAGCACCGAAGAAGCCCTGGGTTTGGTTCTCAGCATCTTATGAAGCATGGTGGCACATGCCTTTAATCCCAGCACTTAGGAGGCAGAGGCAGGTGGATCTATGTGAGTTCGAAGCCAACTTGGTCTACAAAAGCTAGTTCCAGGACAACTAGAACTGTGACACAGAGAAACCCTGTTCAAAAACAACAACAACAACAACAAGAAGTAGGGTATAGAAAATGTATTTCACATGCTTAGCACATAGTAGGTACTAAAAAACCTTACTGAAAATAATAAATGAAAATGGATGCATGAATGCATTCGAAGAAATGAAATGAAGGTTCCCCCAAGGAAACTGGGCGGGGGGGGGATTATTCTCTTTTATTTCTGGAATTATCAGTGTGTGCCACTATACCCCGCTGAATTTGTTTAATTTCCTCCTTCTCTTGACTTTATGATATATAACTTGATACAATAAGAGCTTATTCCCTGGAGCTGGGGAGATGCCCGCATTTCTGCTTTTCCAGCAGAGCCCAGTTCAATTCTCATCGGTCATATGCAGCCCACACCTATCTGCAACTCCAGTGCTCACTTCTGGTCTCAGCCGGCACCAGGCACCGATGTAGACATATGTGCAGGCAAAACACCCATACGCATAAAATGAAAATACACATTTTAAAAACAGATAAATAGTTTTCAAGGCTTTTATTTCAACGGTTACAAATCTTGTCCCAGGCTAATTAAAAATCAATGCGGTCTTGTATGCCTCTAATATAACACAAAGTAAGTGTTCAATAAATTCTTCCTGGTGACTGAGGCATCCCAAAATTCAGGGAAGATAGATAAATGCTTTTCTGATTGATTTTTGTTGTTGATGTTTTGTTTTGTTTCTCTGTGGCTTTGGAGCCTGTCCTAGAACTAGGTCTTGTAGACCAGGCTGGTCCCGAACTCACAGAGATCCACCTGCCTCTGCCTTCCGAGTTCTGGGATTAAAGGTGTATGCCAGCACTGCCAGGCCTGATTTGTTTTTTGAGTTTTGAGGCGATACTGTATAGTCCAAGAAGCCTCAAACTGGGACTGCTCCCTAGGGCTGGATTCCAAGTGTGTCTCAACACACCTGGCCCACAGTTGTTTTTGAATTATAAATCTCAGAACTGCTTTGCTGTCTTGGGGGCGGGGGTGCTGTTTGCACAGTCAGAAACAGCCAGGAACTACACATAGTGAACAACAGTTTTCAATCATAAAACCATCTTTGTTTTCGTGGAAAGTGTTTTTGCTTCACTCAGCAGTCTTTCCATTCCTGACCACAGAGTCATAAGGGGATCATTATCACTAACACCATCTCTGCACATGAAAGCTATTCCTTCACCATGACTCCTGCGGAGCTGGCTTCTTTTTATTGCTCCTGCAACAGGCTGCTTCAGCGTGGCTCCGGTGACCCCATCTACTGTTTCCAGATCTTCTGTAATTTGCTCCCTCAGGATGGACTAGAACTTGCTTTTGATGTGTAAAATATGGCGACATGAACATGGATAGAGTGCCCTGTCTGACATTAGAATAACAAAGAAGCAACCAACTGTGGAATCTCATTCTCTTCTGCTCTCTTGCTTGCTCCATCTGATGAGGGAAACTTCCCTGATGTGTAGGACCCACTGGGTAGGTGCAAAAAGCAAAACGAAGGTCAATAGTGAGCCAGGTGAGCGTCACGCACCTGTAAACACAACACTCAGGAGGTGTGGCAAGGATGTTAGAAACTCAAGGCCAGCCTTGGCTACATAGTAATTTGAGGATAACCCGGGCTATATGTGATTCTGTCTCGGAAATAAACCAGAAGAGACATAAGGCCATCACTACCACATTCTGTAAGGAAATAATCCTCGCCAATATTCACTTTGAAACCACCCCAAAGAGGACTGTGGCAGCAGCCAAACCCTGTATACAGCCTGTGCAAAGCTCAAATTCAAAAGCTCTGCCCACCCACTCGAAGACAATGGAGGACAGCAATGGTTTATTGCCCTCTTATTCTATTGAGATGTTGCAATTACAGGCATGTGACACCAACTTTAGTTTTTCTTAATTTTTTAAAAAGATTTATTTTGATACATGTAAATCTGTATCCTACATATGTGTGGGTGCCTGTGGAGGCCAGGGTGTTGGATCCTCTGGAGCTGGGCAACAGGTGGTTTTGAACTATATGGTATGGGTGCTAGGAATCAATTCCAGTCCTCTGGAAAAGAGCAGCCAGTACTCTTACAACTCCCTACCCACTCCAAGTTTTATTTCATTTCTTGGAGTAATTTGTTACATAAATCAGTAACTAATGTATCCAGTCATAAAAGTGTTGTGGGATAATGCTCTTGTACACTATAAAGATTTGTCACTCATATTAGTTTAATAAAATGCTGTTTGGCCAGTAGTCAGGCAGGAGCTATAGGTGGCCAGACTAAGAGAATTCTGGGAAGAGGAAAGGCAGAGAGGCAGTCACCAGCCAGACACAGAGGAAACAAGACGAGAATGCCTCAATGAGAAAAGGTACAAAGCCACATGGCTAAACATATACAAGAATTATGGATTAATTTAAGTAGTAAAAGCTAGTTAGTAATAAGTCTGAGCTAATAGGCCAAACAGTTTATAATTAATAGAAGCCTCTGTGTGTCTCTTTGGGACTAAATTGCTGTGGGACCAGGCAGGACAGAAACTTCCATCTACATGACAGTGCACTCATTAATCTCTGAATTCAGGAGGTAGAGGCAGGAGGATCCAGGAGTTCAAGATACATAATGAATTCAAGCCTATCCTGGGCTACAAGAAACCCTGTCTCAAAATAAATGAGTAAGATGGGTGAAATGGAAATGAGTAACATGGGTGAGATGAGCAAGCCTGGTGACCTGAGTTCCATCCCCAGGTCCCACAGTGGAAGGAGAATACACTCCTGAAATTTCACTCTGACCTCTGCATGCACACCACAGTTTCAGTGCACCTTAAGTCTCTCTCTCTCTCTCTCTCTCTCTCTCTCTCTCTCTCTCTCTCTCTCTCTCTCACACACACACACACACACACACACCACCACCACCACCATCATCATTTTTAATTAAAAAAGTAAAACAAAAAAGAATAGATTACTAATACAATTTCTGGTAGATATTATTTTAACTTATGGATAACTAAATTTTACTCAGTTATGAAAACTATATGCCTGGTCTGTATTAAGCCATGGGTTTGATCCTTAGCACCCATCATTCACACATACCCAACCAAAGAAAACAAAAAGCCATGGGTGAGAAAGACGGTATAGTCTTTATCCAGTTATGGCACTTATTACTCAGAAAAAGCTTCCATGGAGCAAACAACTGTATCCTAATTTTGCTTCTAAGTTTGTAAGTAAGAAATGTGGTCATATTTTTTTTATTTAGAAACAAGGTGGTTTTGTTATTGTTGTTTTGTTTTGTTTTAATTTTGCTTTTCAAGACAGGTTTTCTCCATGTAACAGCTCTGGCTGGCCTACAACCTTTGTAGACCAGGCTGGCCTTGAACTTAGGGATCCACATGCCTCTGTCTTCTCAAGAGCTGGAATTAAAGGTGTGTGTTACCACTGCCCGGCTGTTTGTCTGTTTTTATAAATTGCAAGTCCCTAATTATTTCTCCATTCCCTTGGAAAAGAATGTACCTAATTTGGTAGTAATTTGGACCAATTCTGGAAATAAGGACTCTATAGTACAAATGATCAGAGTCTGAAGATTTAATTGCATATCTGTTTTTAATTTAATTTAATGTCTGTTTAATACATTAGCCACCATTGTGTGATAGCTGGAATATAATCACCTTGATAATTCTCATTATTAGTTGATTTAAAAACATGTTCTTTGAGCCAGACAGTGAAGGCACATGCCTTTAATTCCAGCACTCAAGAGGCAGAGGCAGGTGGATCTCTGTGAGTTCAAGGCCAGCCTAGTCTTCAAAGATATTTCTACGACAGCCAGGGCTGTTACAAAGAAAAACCCTGCCTTGAAAAACCAAAAAACCAAAATCAAACCAAACCAAACCAAAACAAAAAAATCCAAAACCAAAAGCTTTGGAAAGATGCAGATAATCATAATAAAGTAATAATAATGGTTTCTTCAATTTTAAAATTATTTATTTTATGAGTTATAGGTGTTTTCCTTGCATGTGTATCTGTGAAACACACGTATGACTGGTGCCTGCAGATGCCATAAGTGGGTGTCGGGTCCCCTGGAACCACCATGTCAGTACTGAGCATCAAACCTGAGTCCTCTGGAAGAGCAGCAGGTGCTTGTAATCACAGAGCTATTTCTTCGGCTTCTGGAGGCTTTTTCTTACCTTCCATTGAACCCATTTATACAGGTCAGCTCATTCTGCTAAAATTGTGTGTTACCTTTTTACTAATATCAGTTACTTCAATTCTCCAGAGTTAATCCTTTAGTTTGGAGCGATAAAGGATAAAGAAACAAAATTAAAGAGATGCTCACAAATGAGCTGATGGCTCAATAGCTAATAGCATTTACCCCAAGTCTGACAACTTGAACTCCACCATCCTCAGAACCCACAGGAGAACAGAAGGAGAGAACAAATTCCTGAAAGTTGTCCTCTGTCCGCCACATACACATTGTGACGCTCATCCATGAATACAAACACACAAAAGTACAAAATCAGGGACTGGGAGATGGCTCAGCAGTTAGGACACTGGGTGGCTTTCAAGAGCTTCCATGGCAGCTCACAACTGTTTGTAACTCCAGTTCCAGGGGATCCAGCACTCTCTTCTGGCTTCTAAGGGCACCGGGCATGCATGTAGTGCACACACATATACACGCAGGCAAAACACCATCTGTTAGTATTCAGGCATCTGTACTGGCCTGACTTTAGGGTCCTAACAGGATACGTCCTCAGCTGCAGCCACTAACAGTAGCCCCCGTGCACATTCGCTACATTCCCTTTTTGCCCACGTCCCATCTCTCCTCTTCCACTACTCTATTCCCTGGGGATTGGTCTCTGCCTCCCTCTCTGGCCCCTTCTCTGCCCTGTCTCTCTCTTCAAATAAACCTCCTATGTGAGCCCTATTGTATGGCATTTTAAAAAAAATTATAACACCATCCATAAACATAAAATTAATAAAATAAATATAAAACTGATCTTTATTATTTTTTTTCTTTTTTTGGATATAGGGTATCTATGGTCCTGACCTAGAATTCATTATGTAGTACACCAAGGTGGCCTCAAACTCAGAGATCATCCTGCCTCTGCCTCCCAAGTGCTGGGATTAAAGGAGTGTACCACTATGTCTGACTAAAATTTAAAAAACAAACGAACAACACACACAAAAAAACAAATTAAACAAATGTAATAATGTTTTTGCTTGCTTGTTTGTTTTGTTTTTGTTTTCTTGAGACAGGGTTTCTCTGCATGGCCCTGGTTATCCTGGAACTCACCCCATAGACCAGGCTGCCTTGAACTCACAGAGATTCACCTGCCTCTGCCTCCTGAGTGCTGGCATAAAAGGTGCTCGCCAGCACCGCCTGGGAATAATAAAAAAAAATTAAGAGAAAAGCCCACACAATGAGAAAACAAGTTTGTCCCTTCATCCTTGTTCATCCTCTGTAGCTTACACATCTGCCCACAGGAATCGATGTCCTCCCTCAAAGGCTTAGTCATGCGCCAAGGGCTACCTCTGACGCTGCCTCACGAATCTCCTCCCTTACTCAGCTCTGGACTCTAGTAATTACTTCATCGTCTAATTATATCATCCAGTAAGCTAGTAATGCACTTCAAAGGTGGGACAAAGAACAGCTTGAAACTCTGAATGAACCTGGCTTCTTTCAGAATGGGGGAAAGCTTCTAGAACCTTTGTCGACGGTGTTTTATAAACCCAATTCTTTTGGTTTTCTTTTTAGAAACTTTTTAAAGTCTGTGCAGTGTATGTGTATATGTGTATGTGTGTGCACATTTTCATGTGTTTGGGCATGTGGGGGAGCAGATGTATGTACAGGCACACAAGCATGTAGAGCTCAAAAGCTGACTTGAGATGTCTTTTTTTAAATTATTAATCTCTCTACTTTATATAGATAGTCAGGGTCACCCACTGGACCCTGGAGCTCTCTGACTTGGCTAAGTCTAGCTAGTCAGCTTGCCCTGGGAATCTCATCTCTCCTGAATGCTAGGATCACTACCAGGCTGCTATGACTGCCTGTTGTTGACATGAGTATCAGGATCCAAACACTGCCCTTCACGCTTGTGTGGCAAGTGGGTTTACCTATTAAGCCATCTCTCCAACCGCTCAATGTTTTCAAAAATCTCTTAAAGTTCCTTCCCTATTTTTGACTCATTCAGCATGCATTTACATACTTTTATTTTACTATTTGAGTCAGACTGTTGAGGACAGCAGTACAATTAAGTACAATTATGAACAAAACAGGCAAGCTAAAATCTGTGTCTGTAATAAAAGCAACAACAGAAAAAACATACAGGCTCCTCACAGCTCTGAAGCACCACCTTCTACTTGGCAGGATGGCAGAAATGGAGAAGCTAGACAGGTAAAAAAAATCACCAAGTATAATTTGGTTTGGCATAATATTTTCAATGCTATATGACCTATTAGCTATAACTATATATCTTCGAGTACAGGTATGTAATAAAGTGAAATAGACCACTCAGAGTCCCTTTACTGAGTACACATTAACAGGTTCAACCACACAACTAATGATATCCATCTGGTATATAATTAACATAGCACTCTAGTAAGTAATATCTTTTTCTCAATGATAGATTACACTGCACTAAAAATACACACTTTTACGCATTAAAAGAGGCTACAGGCATGATACAGTCATTATATATTATGTACATTTTGGTTTTGTGGTGCCAGGAATCCTCCAGGCCTTATGTATATCAGGTAAGCAATCTACCCTCAGTTAGATTCCCCAGACCATCCAACTTCTTCCTTCCTTCCTTCCTTCCTTCCTTCCTTCCTTCCTTCCTTCCTTCCTCCCCTCCTCCTCCCTCCCTCCTTCCCTTCCTTCCTTCCTTCCTTCCTTCCTTTATTTATTTGTTTTATTTTTTAGGACGGGGTCTATCTACATAGCCCTGGCTGTCCAGGAACTCACCACACTGGCCATGAACTCACAGATATTCACCTGCCTCCAAAGTGCTGGGATTAAAGGTAGGTGCTACTATGCCCAGACTTCTTCCTTTTAAAGTGTATATAGTTAAAGACTGAGTGTGGTGGCGCACACCTTTAATCCAATCACTCAGGAGGCAGAGGTAAGTGGATCTCTTGTGAGTTCAAGGCCAGCCTGGGCTACATAGTGAGTTCCAGGTTTTTTTTTCCTCCCTAGCTTAAAAGTTTTGATATTCCAGGGCTGGAGAGATGGTACAGAGGTTAACAGCACTGACTGCTCTTCCAGAGAATCAGATTTCAATTCCCAGTACTCACATGGTAACTCACAACGGTCTGTAACTCCAAGATCTGACACCCTCATATAAACACGTATGGAGGCAAAATGCCAATGCACATAAATAAATTATTTTAAAAAAGTTTTGATAATCGAACCATGTTACTGAGTCCCTATTCCCCAAGCAAATGCAGTACCAATCAAGACTATGAATGGCGGATTCACTTGAGATAGTACTAACTGAGCTGGGACTCTTTACAGATAGAAAATGAAACTTTAAAATGCCCCTTTGTAGAAAGAATTACTAAAAGGATGAAAATAAAATTAAACAAATGAAAAAAAAAGAAAGAAAACACAAAAGCTGCTCTGCCTGCTTAGGAGAAACCAAGAGTAGGAAGAATTACATATATTCATAGTGTAAGGTTGGCTGTAACCATCCACAATCATCAAAGAAAAATTAAGACACAGTCCACTGTGGCAGACAGATGTCATCCAAACCTAGTAACCTGTGACTTTGGTGGCCAATGGGCTAAGCAGTGACAGCAGCAGCTCTGAAGTCAGGAACATAAATAAGATCGAAAGATACCAGGTACACCTTCTGTTCTGCGCTGTGCCTTCCAGCAAGTCATGTGTTCGCTGAACTTCCTTTCATTTAGAAATCTGGGTATTTCTTTCCCACATTACAAGTGTCTTCTCCAAATGCAGTTAACACAATACCACACTTTGGTTCCTTTGGTTATCGATAATCTCAAATCAGCAGTTTTAATCAACTTGAGGACTAGATTGAGAGAGAGGTAGACTCATGTGTTCCAATACTCTAGCTCTCCATTACGACCAAACAGGAAGTTTCCAATCCTCTGGCTCTCCAATATGACCAAACAGGAAGTTTCTGAGCTTACCCCACTTCTCAGGAAGTTTAGATCAACCTGAGTATGTATACCCTGTCCCAGAGAGTCTTAAATGGCAGTCTAGATACAATTTGGATTAGAATATTTGAGCAATTGCTCCTGAAGTTGTTATGTATATCTGTGACAAATAGACCCCCTATATGACTAATAATAATAATAAAGTTAAGAATTTTCTTTCTTTCCTTTTTTACCATAAGTGCTTGTAATATAAGTTTGTTTGTTTCGAGACAGGGTTTCTCTTTGTAGCTCTGGCTGTCCTGGAACTCGCTCTGTAGACCAGGCTGACCTCAAACTCACAGAGATCTGCCTGCCTCCAGTACTGGGAATAAAGGGGTGCACCACCACCGTCCAGTGTAATTTAATTATTTAAACACCTGCTCACAATCCCTTATTTCTGTGATCTCCCTAGTAAGTCCTTATTAACCATGTCTGATTCACGAATTGTGCAGCTAGCACAACCCAAGACAAGCAAAAGACAAGTATACTCCTATATGGTGCATCCTACAGCTTCCCTGAAGAGATGCCACATGGGACAGAAGCAAGGAGGTGACTGACACGGGATGGGGGGGTGAGGGGGGGGGTCTGGTCCTATCAGCGGCTTGTATGACTTGGTAAAGTCACTTACCCTGCAGTTTTCTCAGTTTTCTCATTTGAAAATGAGGGACTAAACGATTTTTGGTACATCCTGTGTTTTTACTATGGGGAGGCGCCAATATTTATTATAGATGTTATAAAGTCATGTTTGTTAAGTTACAAAGCAAATAAAAAATGAATACATCTTTATCTTCTTCCCCAAGTCAGAGAATCGACTGGCTAGTAAGAACACCCATCCAAACTGAAAGCAGTCACCACCATTCAGTTAGTAGTTAATATCTAAATTATAATGGCTTATAGAAAATAACACATTTTCATGAGGTTGACCTGATCAAAATTATTTCCATAACCTGGCAATACATAGTCACTTAAAATGGTGGCCAGTTACAAATAAAGGAAAGGAAATTGCCATTTTGACTATAAAGATAAAAATAAACAGTTAAAGGAATACACGACCACAAAGGGGTGACTTATAAGAAATATTTATTAATTTTTATTTTTTGTGTTTTGCCTGCACATATGTCCATGTACCACGTGAATGCATTGCTCAGGATTGTGAGCTCCTGTGGGGTGGTGGGAATCCCACCAGAGTTCTGCAACAGCAGCAGCTCCAGGGCAACCTTCATACATGTTATATACTAGACAAATTCGTTGAAAAGTTAACAAATACCACTTCACAGTATACTTATATTTAAGGCCAGTTACTTCAAAAGACAAAGGGTCAGCACTTGTTCTGAAACCAAGTCCTGGACTTCTTATTTATCATAAGCCCTCGCTACTACTTGGGCTACATTTAAGCATGTAGAAAAATTAACTTTACAGATAGTCATTGAGAGCATATATCTTATGTAATTTTAACCTGCCTGAACGAGACTTTAGGCATAAAAATCTTTTGAGGTTCCTTTGTGCTTTTTCTTTTTTAACTATAATTAGCTTTTAGATGGGTTATTTAGCCACCAGCACAGACTGACTGAGGTGGCCAATCAGAAGTCAGCATTTGTGTAAATGATAGGATAGGGTGTTTGTCCTTCTAGGTCGTTAACCCGCTGACTAGGCCTAACCTCAGAGGCTGGGCTTGTAAACATTTCCGGGTCCTCCCGGTTTCCCCAGTTCAGTCGGGGCTTGCTTCCTTTGTGACTATGGGATCTGCCGGGAACTCCTCTTCTCCGCCCCAGTTTACCCCTCCAGTTAGGGGTGAGACTCTCTGGGATGGGAAAAGCAGAATTAGATCTCCCAACAAACATTGCGTTGAGTGGGCAAAGAGTCATTCAAAATGTTTTCTGCAGAAACCTGCACGGTGACCTCAAAAGATCTGAAGTCCCCAGCCGGGCCCGTGACCAGCTCCGGGGCAGAGGACCAAGCCAACCGGTGCGTCCTCTAGGGACAGCTGGCACCGGAGCGTCCAGGGCAGAGCAGAAGCGGCACGGAGCTCCGGGGCACCTCGGACCTTACCCGGAGTCCTCTGCTCCTCAGCCGCGCAGCTACCCCGAGGCAGGGAGGTCGGCAAGGCAGCCCCTCAGCCCCCATGGAGCCAGGAGGACCGCAGCCAGGGATGCGGGGATGAGGATGGTCATAGCGCCTGCCCGGGAGTGGCTGCAACTTTCGTTTAGAGTGGTCGACGGCACACGGGTTAATTTAACTTTGGGTAGAAAACGAAAATGACCCACAGAAAGCCGCCAAGTAAATCTTTATTCCACAAGATTATCAGACTGTACTTTTAGATTCAGTTTCTTTTCTTTCTTTTTTGGTTTTTCGGGACAGGGTTTCTCTGAGTAGACCTGGCTGTCCCGGAGAACCACTTGCTCTGACTCCTGAGTGCTGGGATTAAAGTTGTGTGCGACCGCCACCCAGCTTGAGCTTTTTGTTTGTTGTTTATTTATTTAAATTTTAAAATTGTTGTTATTTATTTAAATTTTTAAATTTATTTTGGTTTTCGAGACAGGATTTCTCTGTGTAGCCCTGGCTGTCCCGGAATTTGCTCTGTAGACCAGGCTGACCTCGAACTGAGAGAACCACTTGTTTCCTGAATGCTAGGATTAAGGGCTTGTGCCAGCACCATGCCCGCTTTAGATTCGGTTTCTAATTATAAAATCCTTAATGGCACAAACCAGGGGAAGGGTCTTGGCACCAGTTTCTCACAAATCCTATTACTGACGCATATCGCTAATTTCTCTCATGTTTTCTTTAACAGTCTCTTTCTCGCTGCTTCATTTTAAAATACTGCTTTTAGTGTAGTTCTTTTCCCACAAAGTTGATACTTTTCTAGCAGCTCAGATATGGTGGTGCAGTATATACTCACCCGATACAGTCTACAGAAACGGCCTTATTGAGTCAACATCCTCCCTTTCAACAGCCCACAGTGTAAGCTTATTAGCAATTTAATGTACAGAATGTTTTTAATTTCTACATAAAAGTTTTAAAGAAAATATAGGGTGCAGTTGTAACAAGCCTAAATACGTAAGTGACAAAATAAATACATGTACACAGGAATATATAGGCTAGGGAGGGATACAAAATACATGGGTATTTAAGTGTATAATAAAGAAGTTGAGCCTTTAAGCTACACTTTATTAAAAAAAAATTAACCCAAAGTGGCTGGGCGGTGGTGGCATATGGCTTTAATCCCAGCACTCAGGAGGCAGAGGCAGGTGGATCTCTGTGAGTTCGAGGCCAGCCTGGTCTACATAGTGAGTTCTAGGACAGCCAGGATTACACAGTGAGACCCCTCCCCCCATCTCTAAAACCAAAAGCAGACAAACAAAATGAAGACCTCAGGGCTTGGGCTGGAGCTCATTAAGTTCACATAGTGCACAAGATCCTGACACTGCACAGCAGCACAGGGTGAGACAGAGCCTTCAAGAGAGGCCTCAAAGCCAGAGGCCTGCCACAGCATAGAAGACGGCCTTTGAGAACAAGGCCTTTGGCAAGGATGTATGTGGTGGCACAGGCCTTTGATCCCAGCCCTGCAGGGTGGGGAACGCTCCACTGAGGCAGCTGGATCTCTGGGAGTTCCATACTAGCTGTTCTACCAAGCCAGCTCTAAGGAAGCTGGGGCTGCATCGTGAGAGCCTGTCCTGAGAGTGAGACGGAGAGAGGGGACCCATGTTTCTGTTCCACAGTAACAGGACACTACATCATGGGACCAGAGATACAAGTGGAAGTTTAGTTCAGGAACTATGTGTGTCTGTGTGTAGACACTGGGCGTTTTCTCTACATTGGATAGGACTATTGTTCTGACCGGTCTTCCAGAAGCTTCAGGCTTCTGCATTGGATAGGACTATTGTGCTGACTGGTCTTCTAGAAGCTTCAGGCTTCTGCATTGGATTGGACTATTGTGCTGACTGGTCTTCCAGAAGCTTCAGGCTTCTGCTTCCTTTCTTCAGGATGCTGCACCTTGGTTGCTAGGAGACGGAGGTGGAAAGGAACTTGGCCATCATAGTCCAAATAATTCCCTTCAACTCTCAGTACAGAGACGGTTGACTCGGGGAAGGAAAACAGAATTCCTGCTTTCCGTTCCCCTCCTCTCCAGGCCCACTGAGCCACTTAGTTCCCAACCCGGAATCAGATTAGGTCAGGGTGTGTGGACGCCCTAACCGCCTTAAGCTTTAGTTTGAAATGTTCAAAGATGTGGCCAGCTGATGCACTGTTGCCGGGGTGTACTGAAGACTACTGTAAAATATCAACAGTGGACAATTTTTTTTTTTTTGAGACAGGGATTTGCTGCGTACTCTAGCTTGACTTTGACTTCAGTATGTAGCCCAGCCCAGCCTTCAAGTTATGCTCCTGGCTCAGACGTCAGACTCCCTAGCGCTATGATTATAGTTGTACACCACCCTACCCAGCCAGAAAAATAACACCTCTCCATTAACAGGCTTTCCTCAAAGGATCAGTTGTCATGATCAATTATGTTAGACTCTGAACTGAAAGAGCTAAATCATCTCAGCATTGAATTTATATACCACTTAGGACTTTTGCTCCGATTCCTATGGTAGTTTTTTACTGACTTATTTTGAGACAGGGTCTCCTGCTGACCTGGAACTGGCCATGTTGACCAGGCTGGGTTCGGACTTAAAGAAACCCTCTTGCCTCTGCTTCTGAACACTGGTATCAAAAGCCTGGGTCCTCATGCTCTGCCCAGTTTTATTTATTTTGTTGATTATTATTACTATATGCATGTGTGTTTGTGAGCATGGGTGCATGTGTGCCTTAACCACCTGTGTGGAGGCCAGAGACAACTATTGGGAGTTGATATTCTCCATTGAGTGTGGGATCTGGAATTTGAACTGGGTGATCTGTTCTGTGCAGCGAGTGTTTCTGCCCACTGAGCTCTCTTGCCAATAGGCATTCCTTCATTTATTTACTCATTTTGTAAGTTTAGTTTAGTCTTTTTTTTTAATGAGACAGGTGTTTAATCTGCATCCCTGACTGATGTGGACCTCATTATGTAGCCTGGGCTGAACTAGAATTTACGGTGATGCTTTTGCCTCAGCCTCCTGAGTGCCGGGAAATAGCCATGTGCCCCTGTCCTGGTCTCCAGAAAAATAATCTTATACAAAACTGTTATCACAGCTGATAAGGTGGCTCAGCTGGTAAAGGCCCCTGCTGTGGAGCGCAGTGACCTGAGTTCGCTATTTGGGACCCACACTGTAGAACAAGAGAACTGACTCTGGCAACACATGTTCTGACCTTTACATATGAACTGTGCAATGCACACCCCTGCTTCCTCGATAAACGAATACAAGTAAAAAATTATTTTGAAAAAAACTATCACTATGTTTGACAAAAGAAAATTTGTTTAATAAGCACTGGATAACAGTGGTAAAATATTTAAATTGGTGTCATTTTGGAAGGTCAGAAAGTATTGCTCATGTCTCAGCGTAACTATTGCTGCGATGGAACACCATGACCAAAGCAGGTTGGGAAACAAAGTCTATTTGGCTTACATTTCCACACTGTAGTCCATCTCTGAAGGAAGTCAGGACAGGAACCAAAGGTTCCTTCCTCTCAGATGACTTTAGCTTGTGTCAGGTTGACATAAAACTATCCAGCACAGTTCATTTATATATTGTGACCATTTTTCCTTTGTTGGATATTTACTTTAAAAAAGAACAACAACAGGGGGAGGCTTAAAGAGACCCCCCTTCTAGTAAGCAGTATAAAAACGTGTTTAGAGGTTGTGGCTACAACCCAGCCTTACAGTATGTGCAAGCATACCTGTTTTGCAGCAGTTTCCTCCCAGTTTATTTATTTATTTATTTATATTTTTTTCGAGACAGGGTTTCTCTGTAGTTTTGGAGCCTGTCCTGGAACTAGCTCTTGTAGACCAGGCTGGCCTTGAACTCACAGCAATCTGCCTGTCTCTGCCTCCCGAGTGCTAAGATTAAAGGCCTGCGCCACCACCGCCTGGCTCCTCCCAGTTTAGAACTTTCTATTTTGGAAGGAAACTTCTTTGCTTGTTTGTTTGTTTCTTTTTGTTTTTGAGACAGGGTTTCTCTGTATAACAGTCCTGGCTGTCCTGGAATTCACTTGGAAGACCAGGCTGGGCTCAGACTCACAGAGATCCACCTGGCTCAGCTTCTTGAGTGCTGGGATTAAAGGCATGCACCGCCACTAGACAGCTAAAGGGAAACTTCTTGAGACAGGATGTTTTACAGGTAGGTGAAAACAACAGTATGTTCTAAGGGAAGGTGAAATATAGCACAGACGTTGATTCAGACAGGAAGTAAACAATTAAAAATAGCTCAGAAAGTCCCTGAAACTGACTAGATTCACTAGCCCGCCCCCTTGCCTCCCGGAGAATAGTATGAAGAGTAAAGAGAAGTATCTGGCTGCCTAGAAGAAACAATGACGGACTTAACTGACTGGAAGAGATTCAGATCCATGGGCCACCTGAAAAGGACCCTTCAGCTTATGAAGCTGCCAGCACACTGCAGTGTGCTTCGGGTTCCTGATGCTGTGAGCTATAACGCTGGTGGGCTTTGGCTATCTTTGAGTCATTTCTACTCCTGTAACTAAGCCCTCCATCCTTATTCCTGTAAGGAACCCAATAAAACTCATTGGTTTACCAAGTTGAACTTTGGTGTATACGTATTTTCGATTTTGGTCTGTCTGGGCTTCCTTTCTGGGGTAGGTGTGTGTGTGTGTGTGTGTGTGTGTGTGTGTGTGTGTGTGTGTGTGTGTGTGTGTGTGTGTGTGTGTTTGTGTATGTGTATGTGTGTGTGTGTTGAGTCTCTCACACACAATGCATGATGCCCTGGGCTCAATCCCTAAGAAAAAGTAAAATAGAGTTATTTCCACTAGATATTACCAAAAGTCTCACTTCTTATAATGAAGAAAGTATATATCCCAGCAGTAGGGAGATTGAGGCAGGCATATTTCTGTAAATTCAAGGCCAGCCTGGTCTATACGTGGAGTTCCAGGAGAGCCAGGGCTATACACACACACACACACACACACAGAGAGAGAGAGAGAGAGAGAGAGAGAGAGAGAGAGAGAGAGAGAGAGAGAGAGAGAGGCGCTAAAAAAACAAAAACAAAGAAAGTATATGTCAGGAGTCAAAACACATCTGAAGTTTGAAATCTCACCTACCAGCCAATGGTATGACCTTGAGTAAGTCACTAATAATTGTTTGATTACTATTTCCTCTTCTACAATCTCAGGGTCATAATGCATCCCTAACCTAGCCAAGATGGGGATTACACATGATAAAATAATGGAGCAGTAAGCACTTTGGAAGGTAGAACATAGACTTGTAATTATTGTTATAAAGACAGTGTGTCCAGCAAAAACCATGGTAGGGAGGGTAAGAAAGACAATCCCCAGTGTGTACAGAGCCATTTATGGCAATACACACATATATATGCCTTACACTGATTTATTTATTCAGGCATTTTTCGCATGGAGAGAAAGAGAGAGAATATGTGAGTACATGCTGCACGTGTGGAAGTCAGAGGACAACTTCCAGCAGTCAGGTCTCTTCTGCCATTGGAGTTCCAGGGACCAACTGCAGCCTTGGCAGCAAGTGCTCCTACCCACTGAGCCTTCCTGATGGCCCCATAAATATCTTTATAACACAGCTCTGTGTGTGTGTGTGTGTGTGTGTGTGCATATATATGCCAAACACAAGATGGAAACAGGAAAACAAGGAATTTCAATTATAGTGTGTGGCTTTGTTTCACTCAGACATTACTGGAAAGTGGCTAGCACCTATAGCTCAACTTTTTCTCGTCAAATGGTTGAGAAACTTACCAGCCTGTTATCCAAATTCTGGACTGTACTGGAGTTTTCCAGAGGAGAATTTGGATCAGTCTAAGAGACTCAGCTCGCAGGAGTAAGGGTAATCCAAAGAGCAGAGCCGTTACAGTCTTCTCTGGGTATTCAGATCAGTCACAAAACGTGTGCACCTCAGGTCTCCCTGCCTCTGCCTATGTGCAGGAACGTCCCTAGACCTCGACTATGAGCTGACAAATAACTGTGTGTGTATGTTTTTAAGGAACAAAACCGTAGAAGACAGGTGTAAAGGTCTAGCAGGCTACGGATTTTTATTTTTCTAAAATTCTAACAGAAGCATGAGAGGAAAGATGTGGCTTAGATGGTTGAGGGTAGAAAAGAGAGCCACCGTGGCTGTTTTGAGAAATGTGTTTTCATGCAAAAACCATAGAGAAAACTCTACACTGTCCCCCCGCAACCTCCCTCACCCCAACCTCATCCCCACCCCGTGTATCGAGCTCATCCTGAAAGAAAAGGTTTAGCTACTCTGCTTTATAACTTTTACCTCCTGTCTTTCCATGACAGCATGAGGAATCCCTATTCCTCATCTTTGTTGTTGTTGTTGTTTGGGTTTTTTGTTGTTGTTGTTGTTTTTTATTTTGTTTTTCTGTTTAGCTCTGGCTGGCCTGGAACTCTTTTTGTAGACCAGGCCGGCCTGGAATTTACAGTGATCCACCTGCCTCTGCCTCCTGAGTGCTGGGATTAAAGGCGTGTGCCACCACTGCCTGGCTCCTTTTCTCATCTTTAACTCCCTTCCTTCTTATTCTCTCTCTCTCTTTTTCTCTCTCTCTCTCCCTCCTTTCCTCCCTCCCTCCTTCCCCCCTCACTCTCTCTCTCAGTACAGGGCCTGTCTATGTAGTCCAGGCTATCCTAGAACTCAATATGTAGACCAGGTTGCCCTAGAACACACAGGGATCTGCCAACCTCTCCCTGCCAAGTAATCCAAGTCATGTACCACCATGCCTGGCCTTGTCCCTCTGCCATCCCTTTCTTTCTTCAAAGATTTTCTTATTTATGTGTACGAGTATTTTGCCTGCATATGTGGACATGCACCACGTGTGTGCTTTGTGTCTTCAGAGGCCAGAAGCAAGAGCTGGATCCCCTGGAACTGGACTTAGGAATAGTTGTGCAACCACCTCTGGGAATGGAACCCAGGTCGTCTTCAAGAGCAAGGCACACTCTCAAGCACTGTGCCATAGCTGCCTCTTTTAAGAGCTTACCTAACTCCTTGACTCTCATGTTCCTTCTTCTCTTACCTAGACCTTCCGTTCCTTCCTGAGTCCATCTACTCCCTGCTCTGATCCTGCCCCGGGCTTGCTGAGTACCACTTCAGGGAGGAGCAGAGCCGCTGGAATTTATTATCACACAGCAAATTCTTGCCCACCAGTTTTCTGGGGCACCCTTCCATCTTGCTGTGTTTCCTGACTTCCAGGCTCCTCCCGTGTTCAGGGTAGCCACTCAGACACTCTCCATTTCACTTCCTCAATTTCAACTACTTCTGCAAACAGATGGGCAGAAACTTAGGATAGGTTCAACTTGAGAAGTTTTCATGTATTAAGGAGCAAAAGCAACCAGTATTTAGTAAAAATTGTACTTTGCATCTGAAGTTTTGTCTTCTGGGGCTAGCCATGTGCAGTGTGAGCCCTCCTGTGGAATGCTGAGCTGCTGTCACACCTCCTAGTGAACCATGAAATCCCAAGGGAAAGCAACTGAAATATTGCTGAAGTTTTTTGGATACAAGAATAAATTACATGAGACAGTCAACACTTTTTTTTTATGAAATAGGCTTTGTGATAGGTGAGATTGGCCAGTTATAGATTAATATAGTTATTCTGAATATGTTCAAAGTAGTCTAAGCTAAAAGCAATGATGTCTGGTAGATTAGGTGTAATATGTATTTAAACCAAGCATTTTCAACTTACGGTAAGTGTATGGGATTGAAACTTCACCACAATTTAAAAAGCATTTGTATATAATTCTTTCTTAGCAGTGTTTTTTCTCCTATCTGACGGTTATCTGTGTTCTAAAGCCCATTTTACTGCTCTCAATTTTTAAAATTATTTTGTTTTTTCAGGAAAGGGCTTCTCTGTGTAGCCCTGGCTGGCCTCAAACTCAAAGACCTGCCTACCTCTGCCTTCCAAGCACTTAAAGACTTGTACTATCTTTTAATTTTTCTGTTATCATATTTTCTTCCAATATATTTAACGACTTCTTTAAGTTTCAGAATTATCTTATTTTTTAAAAAAGATTTATGTTTTTATGTACATTGGTGTTTGGCCTATGTTTGTGTGAGAGTGCCAGATCCCCTGGAACAGGAGTTACAGATAGTTGTGAGCTGCCATGTGGGTGCTCTTAACCACTAAGCCATCTTTCCAGCCCCCAGAATTATCTTATTGATTTTAGCTTTTTTTAATTGATATGTATTGAGCTTTACATTTTTCTCTGCTCCCCTCCCTGCCTCTCCCCTCCCTCTTCAATCCTCCCTCAAGGTCCCCATGCTCCCAATTTACTCAGGAGATCTTGTCTTTTTATACTTTCTACTTCCCATGTAGATTAGATCTATGTAAGTCTCTCTTAGTGTCTGCCTTGTTGTCTAAGTTCTCTGGGATTGTGGTTTGTAGGCTGGTTTTCTTTGCCTTATGTTTAAAAACCACCTATGAGTGAATACATGTGATAATTGTCTTTCTGTGTCTGGGTTACTTCACTCAAAATAATGCTTTCTAGTTCCATCCATTTTCCTGCAAAATTCAAGCTGTTGTTATTTTTTCTGCTGTGTAGTACTCCATTGTGTAAATATACCATATTTTTCTTATCCATTCTTCGATCAAGGGGCACTTAGGTTGTTTCCAGGTTCTGGCTATGACAAACAAAGCTGCTATGAACATAGTTGAGCACATGTCTGGTGTAGGAGGTTCTTCTGTCTATGTGTTGCTTTCATTGGTTGAATAAAGAAACTGCCTTGGCCTTTTCATAGGGCAGAACTTAGATAGGCAAGGAAGATAGAACAGAATGCTGGGAAGAAGGGCAGTGTGGCAGACGCCATGAAGCTCCTGCCTGAGACTGACGCTGGTTATAATCTTTCCCGGTAAGCCACGACCTCGTGGTGTTACACATAATGGTAGAAATGGGTTAGATCAGGATGTGAGAGTTGGCCAAGAAGAGGCTAGATATAATGGGTCAGGCAGTAATTTAATTAATACAATTTCTGTGTGGTTATTTCGGGGTTAAGCTAGCCACGTGGGACAGAACAAAGGGGCCCTGCGCTCCATAAAACACATGTCCTTGTGGCACGGTTGGGCATCCTTTGGATATATACCCAAAAGTGGTATTATTAGGTCTTGAGGAAGGTTGTGTCCTAATTTTCTGAGAAATCGCCACACTGACATCCAAAGGGGTTGTACCAACTTGCATTCCCACCAGCAATGCAGAAGTGTTCCCTTTTCCCCACAACCTCTCCAGCATAAGTTGTCATCAGTGTTTTTGATCTTGGCCATTCTTACAGGTGTAAGATGGAATCTCAGAGTTGTTTTGATTTGCATTTCTCTGATGACT
>PVIU01001494.1:0-73314 GCA_004026605.1 Ondatra zibethicus | reverse complement strand
TTTTATTGGATTATGTGTTCTTGAGTTCTTTGTATATTTTGGAGATGAGACCTCTGTCTGATGTGGGGTTAGTGAAGATTTTTTCCAATTCTGTAGGCTGTCGTTTTATCTTGTTGACTGTGTCCTTTGCTTTACAGAAGCTTTTCAGTTTCAGGAGGTCCCATTTATTAATTGTTTCTCTCAGTGTCTGTGCTGCTGGGGTTCTATTTAGGAAGTGGTTCCCTGTTCCAATGCATTCAAGTGTACTTCCCACTTTCTCTTCTATGAGGTTCAGTGTGGCTGGCTTTATGTTGAGGTCTTTGATCCATTTGGACTTGAGTTTTGTACATGGTGATAGATAGGGGTCTACTTTCATTTTTCTACATGTTGATATCCAGTTATGCCAACACCACTTGTTGAATATGCTTTCTTTTTTCCATTTGATATTTTTTGCTTCTTTATCAAATATCAGGTGTTCGAAGATGTGTGGGTTGATATCCGGGTCTTCTATTCGGTTCCATTGGTCCTCCTGTCTGTTCTATGCCAGTACCAGGCTGTTTTCAGTACTGTAGCTCTGTAGTATAGTTTGAAGTCAGATATTGTGATGCCTCCAGAAGTTCTTTTGTTGCCCAGGATTGTTTTGGCTATCCTGGGTTTTTTGCTTTTCCAAATGAAGCTGAGTACCATTCTTTCGAGGTCTTTCAAGAATTTTGCAGGGATTTTGAGGAGCATTGCATTGAAACTGTAGATTGTTTTCGGTAAGATTGCTATTTTTACTATATTAATTCTGCCTACCCAAGAGCATGGGAGGTCTTTCCACTTTCTGGTGTCTTCTTCGATTTCTTTCTTCAAAGATTTAAAGTTCTTGTCATACAAGTCTTCCACTTGTTTGGTTAGAGTTACTACGAGATATTTTATGCTATTTGTGGCTATTGTAAAGGGTGTTGATTCTCTGATTTCTTCCCCAGCCCTTTTATCATCTGTGTACAGGAGGGCTACTGATTTTTTTTAAGTTAATCTTGTATCCTGCTATATTGCTGAAAGTGTTTATGAGTTGTAGAAGTTCTTTGGTAGAATTTTTGGGATCGCATATGTAAACTATCATATCATCAGCAAACAGTGAGAGTTTGACTTCTTCTTTTCCAATTTGTATCCCCTTGATTTCCCTTTGGTGTCTTATTGCTCTAGCTAGGACCTCAAACACTATATTGAATGGATATGGAGAGAGTGGACAACCTTGTCTTGTTCCTGATTTCAGTGGAATCACTGGGAGTTTCTCTCCATTCAGTTTGATGTTGGCTGTTGGCTTACTGTATATTGCCTTAATTATGTTTAGGTATGTTCCTTGTATCCCTGCTCTCTCCAAGACTTTTATCATGAAGGGATGTTGTATTTTGTCAAATGCTTTTTCGGCATCTAATGAGATGATCATGTGGTTTTTATTTTTCAGCTTGTTTATATGGTGGATTATGTTGACAGATTTTCATATTTGAACCATCCCTGCATCTGTGGGATGAAGCCGACTTGGTCATGGTGGATGATGGTTCTGATGTGTTCTTGGATTCGATTTGCTAGTATTTTATTTAGTACTTTTGCATCAATGTTCATGAGTGAGATTGGTCTGTAATTCTCTTTCTTAGTATTGTCTTTCTGTGGTTTGGGTATCAGGGTAATTGTAGCCTCATAAAAAGAGTTTGGCAATGTTCCCTCTGTTTCTATTGTGTGCAATAATTTGAGGAGTATTGATATTAGTTCTTCTTTGAAAGTCTTGTAGAATTCTGAGCTGAAACCATTTGGTCCTGGGCTTTTTTTGGTTGGAAGACTTTGATGACTGTTTCTATTTCTTCTGTAGTTATAGGTCTGTTTAATTTACTTATCTGGTCTTGATTTAATTTTGGTAAGTGATATTTATCCAGAAAGTTGTTCATTTCCTTTAAGTTTTCCAATTTTGTGGAGTACAGGTTTTCAAAATATGACTTGATGATCCTCTGTATTCCCTCCATGTCTGTTATTATGTTCCCCTTTTCATTTCTGATTTTGTTAATTTGGATATTCTCTCTCTGCCTTTTGGTTAGTTTGGATAAAGGTTTGTCTATTTTGTTGATTTTCTCAAAGAACCAACTTTTTCTCTCATTGATTCTTTGTATTGTTTTCTTTGTTTCTATTTTGTTGATTTCAGCTCTCAATATGATTATTTCCTGCCATCTAGTTATCTTAGGTGAGTTTGCTTCTTTTTGTTCTAAAGTTTTCAAATGTTCTGTTAATTCACTAGTGTGGGATTTTTCCAGCTTCTTTATGTAGGCATTTAGTGCTATGAACTTGCCTCTTAACACTGCTTTCATTGTGTCCCATAAATTTCTGTTTGTTGTGTGGTCATTTTCATTGAATTTTAGGAAGTCTTTAATTTTTATTTCTTCCTTGACCCATTGATGATTCAGGTGAGCATTGTTTGATTTCCATGTGTTTGTGGGTTTTCTGGAATTGGTATTGCTGTTGACTTCTAGTTTTAAAGCATGGTGATCTGATAAGGTACAATGGGTTATTACAATTTTTTTGTATTTGTTGAGGTTTGTTTTGCTACTGAGTATGAGGTCAATTTTTGAGAAGTTTCCGTGAGGTGCTGAGAAGAAGGTATATTCTTTTCTGTTTGGATGGAATATTCTATAGAAGTCTGTTAAGTCCATTTGAGTCATAACATCTGTTAGTTCTCTTATTTCTCTGTTCATTTTTTTGTCTGATTGACCTGTCCAGTGGTGAGAGGGGTGTGTTGAAGTCTCCCACTGTTACTGTGTGGGGTTTAATATATGATTTAAGCTTTCGAAGTGTTTCTTTGACATATGAGGGTGCCCTTGTATTTGGGCATAGATGTTCAGTATTGAGATTTCCTCTTGATGGATTTTCCCTGTGACTAATATGAAATGTCCTTCTTTGTCTCTTTTGACTGATTTTAGCTTGAAGTCTATTTTGTTAGATATTAGGATAGCTACACCAGCTTTTTTCTTAGGTCCATTTGATTGGTATATTTTTTCCCAACCTTTTATTCTGAGATGATGTCTGTCTTTGAGGTTGAGATGTTTCTTATATGCAGAAGAGGGATGGATTCTGTTTTCATATCCAATCTGTTAGCCTGTGCCTTTTTATGGGTAAGTTGAGTCCATTTACATTAAGGGATATTAATGACCAGTGATTGCTATCTCCTGTTAATTTAGTTTTCATCGTTGGTGATGTTAATTTGTGCATTTTTTTCATCTTTGGGATTTGCTGTAATGAGATCATCAATTGTCTGTGGTTTTTTTTTGTTTTTTTTTTTTGGTGTAGCCATCTTCCTTGGGTTGGAGTTGTCCTTCTAGTATTTTGTGTAGTGCTGGATTTGTGGCTAGGTGTTGGTGAAATCTAGATTTGTCATGGACTCTCTTGTTTTGTCCTTCTATGGTGATCGAAAGTTTTGCTGGGTATAGTATTCTGGGATGGCATCCGTAGTCTCTTAATGTCTGCATAATGCTTGACCATGACCTTCTGGCTTTCATTGTCTCCACTGAGAGGTCAGATGTAATTCTGATAGGTCTACCTTTATATGTTACTTGGCCTTTTTTCTTTGAGTCTCTTAATATTCTTTCTTTCTTTTTTTATATTTTATTATATATAAATATATATTTTATATTATATTTTATTATTATCCCTTAGAAGTTTGTTTGTTTTCTAATGAGAGACAGAAAGGTAGTGGATACAGATGGCAGGGGAGGTGAGGAGGAACTGGGAGGAGTAGAGGGAGGAGAAAACATAGTTAGAGTATATCTTTTTATTTAAGTTTTTTAATTAAGTTTATCATTTAAGCTCAATGATATTTATTGAGCTCTACATTTTCCTCTGCTCCCCTCCCTGCCACTCCCCTCCCTCCTTCAGCCCTCCCCCAAGGTCCCTATGCTCCCAATTTATTCAGGAGATCTTGTCTTTTTATACTTTCTACTTCCCTTGTGGATTATATCTATGTAAGTCTCTCTTAGTGTCAGTATTGTTGTCTAAATTCCCTGGGATTGTGGTTTGTAAGCTGGTTTTCTTTCCCTTATGTTTAAAAACCACCTATGAGTGAGTACATGTGATAATTGTCTTTCTGTGTCTGGGTTACCTCACTCAAAATAATGTTTTGTAGTTCCATACATTTTCCTGCAAAATTCAAGCTGTCGTTATTTTTTTCTGCTATGTAGTACTCCATTGTGTAAATGTACCACATTTTCCTTATCCATCCTTTGGTCGAGGGGCATTTAGGTTGTTTCCAGTTTCTGGCTGTGACAAACAAAGTTGCTATGAACATAGTTGAGCACATGTCCTTATAGCATGATTGAGCATCCTTTGGTTATATACCCAAAGTGGTATTACTGGGTCTTGAGGAAGGTTGTTTCCTAATTTTCTGAGAAATAACCACACTGACATCCATAGGGGTTGTACCAGTTTGCATTCCCACCAGCAATGCAGAAGTGTTCCCTTTTCTCCACAACCTCTCAAGCATAAGTTGTCATCAGTGTTTTTGATCTTGGCCATTCTTACAGGTGTTTTGGTTTGCATTTCTCTGATGACTAAGGATGTTGAACATTTCCTTAAGTGTCTTTCAGCTATTTTAGATTCCTCTGTTGATTAATATTCTTTCTTTACTCTGTATGTTTAGTTTTTTGTTTATTATGTGGCGAGAGGACTTTTTTTTTTTTTGATCCAGTCTATTTGGTGTTCTGTAAGCTTCTTGTATCTTCATAGGCATTTCTTTCTTTAGGTAGGGAAAGTTTTCTTCTATGATTTTGTTAAATAAATTTTCTGTGCCTGTGAGTTGAACTTCTTCTCCTTCTATACCTATTATTCTCAGATTTTGCCTTTTTATGTTGTTCCATATTTCATGGATATTTTGGGTTAAGCTTTTGTTAGATTTAATGTTTTCTTTTTTTTCTTTTTCTTTTATTTATGTATTTATTTATTTTTATCTTTCCATTCAAAAATTGACACTTCCTCCCCTTCTCCCATTCCCCTCTCGCTCTCCCACTAACCCTCCTCCCTCCCCTTCCATACTTAAGAGAGGGCAGGGTACCCTGCCCCGTGGGAAGTCCAAGGCCCTCCCCCCTCCATCCCAGCCTAGGAAGGTGTGCATCCATGTAAACTAGGGTCCCAAAAAGCCATTACATGCAGAAGAGAGAGGTCCCCATGCCGTTATCGATGGCTTCTCAGTTCGCACCCATTGGCAGCCACATTCAGAGAGTCCAGTTTGATCACATGCTCATTCAGTCCCAGTCCAGCTGGATTTCGTGAGCTCCCATTAGATCAGGCACACTGTCTCAGTGGGTGGACCAACCCCTCATGGTCCTGACTTCCTTGATCATCTTCTCCCTCCTTCTGCTCTTCAACTGAACCTTGGGAGCTCAGTCCACCGCTCTGATGTGGGTGTGAGTCTCTGCCTCTATCTCCATCCATCGAACGAAATTTCTATGGTTAATGTTTTCTTTAACTGATGAGTCTATTTCCTCTATTTTATCTTCAGTGCTTGAGAGTCTCTCTTCCATTTCTTGTATTTTGTTGTTCATACTTGCATTTGTGGTTCCTGCTTTTTTCTCATGATTTCTATTTCTATAATTCCTTCAGCTTGTGCTTTCTTTAATCTCAGTTTTCAAGTCCTGAATAGTTTGTTTTATATTTTTGAGTTCTTTTTCTTGGTTTTCTTTAAGTGATTTGCTGATGTCTTCCCATTTTTTGTTTGTTTTTTCCTTCATTTCTTTAAGGTAATTTTTCATTTCATCCTTAAGAATTTCAAACATTCTCTTGAGGTTATTTTTTTAGATCATTTTCTTCTTGTTCATCCACATTTGGTTGTTCAGGTCTTACTTTTGTAGGGTCTTTAGGTTTTACTGGTATTGTGTTGTTCTTTGTGGTGTAGCTTGTGATCTTACCTTTTCTACTCATCTTTTCCTCTAATAGGTGTGGTTGGGGCAGTCTGAGATTCTGTTGAATAATCTTCTAGGTGCCAGTGAATCGAACACTAAGATGGTTTTCCTCGTGGTAAAGTCAGTGTCACAGTTCTAGTTATCCTGTTGGTTATTCCTGTTTCTGGAGGTAGCTCAGTGCTCTTGTGCTTTGACCTACTCCTTTGGAGTTTGCTGTCTCAGGCCTACTTTGGCCTAGGCTGCTGGCTTTGATCTGTTTCTGTAAATCTTGGTCTGGATCTCCTCTTACAGAAGTCCCTGGCTTGGAGTTGGACCTGTTCTGGTGGAGATCGCTGACTCTGCATCTGGTTGCTGGTTCAATGGTGATTCGCCTGTGCCCTGGGACTGGGTTTGCTCCTGGCTTCTGCTTCTGGTGGAGCTTGTTCTCTCTGTGTCTTAGGTAACTGGTTCCCAGAATTATCTTATTGTTATAAAAATAAATTTAAATCACATTTTTATACATGGAGGTATTTTCCCTTCATGCCTTATGCCCCAGGGGCCAAAAGATAGCATCAGATCCTTGGAACTGGGTTAGAGACAGTTGTCAACTAAGGTGTGGCTTTTGAGAATTGAAACTGGGGCCTGTAGAACAGTGGTTCTCAACCTGCAGGTCGCAACCTCTTTGCCAACCCTCTATCTCCAAAAATATTTACATTTAGATTCATAACGGTAGCAAAATTCCATCTATGAAGTAGCAAGAAAGATACATTTTTTTTTTGGTTTTTTGATACAGGGTTTCTCTGTGTATCTTGCCTCTGCAAGAACAGTAAATCCTTTTAACTACTGAGCCATCTCTTCATCCCTTTAAGGAATACATTTGATTTTATTTCAGTTAAACAAATAAATTAAATAAATAAATAAATAAATAAAAGTAAAAAAGTGAAAACATTTTAAAATCTTAATCCTAAGATAAAATTGTTTGCTGTCTTTTTGTATAATCATCAGAATTGCTATGTGGAGCTTTTGATCCAATATTAAATTTTATATGTGTGTTTTGACTGTATGTATACCTGCACACCATCTAAGTGCCTAGTATCTACAGAAGCCAAAAGAGCGATCCTCTTTTGGATCCTCTGAAATAGGAATAACGAATGATTGTAAGACACCATGCAGATGCTAGCAATTGGATCTGGGTCCATGGGAAGTGAAGTCAGTGCTCTTAACTATTGAGCTATCTCTTCCACCCAGTATTAAATTTTCAGTAGTTACATTGTGGGCATTCTCTCTACAGCCTGTGATGTTTAAGTGTGGTCTGTTTATCAACGCTACTAATATTACTTAGGAGGTTATTATAGATTGTTAATCTTAGTTCCCAACCTAGCTTTACTAAGTCATAACCTGAATTTTAGCAAGCCCCTCCCCCAGCTTATTGCATACATGTTAAAGTTGGGGAGCAGTATACAGCAGGAGCTTCCTCTAGGGAAGTAATCTCTGACTTTCACTGCATATTAAATTCACCTGGGGGAGCTTTTGAAAGCTCCTGGGGATGGGACTACTGATTTAATTGACTGGAGGTGGGAGCCCTTGGCACTGGTATTTGTAAAGCCCCCTAATTGCTTGGGGTTGGGAGAGAGAGCTCTACAATTACAGGCTGCCATCATTAGGGTTCTAGTTACTTCAAAAGCAGGAAGGATGTGTTTGTCTTCTGATGGGGTGTCCCTAGCAAACAATAGGGGTCTGAGAGCATTCTGTATGAAAACTGTGTCCCCAGGACTTTGTGCTGGTTATAACTGCCTGGTTTGACAAAAAGCCTCACCGTTTCTTTGGTTTCCTTGGTAAACAAATTTCACTTCCTGACAATTACCTTCCTGTGCATCTTTCTGTTCTGGCACCCCTCAAAAATGTTCTCACCTTGTGTGCTAACTCTGAGACTCACAAATGTGCTCGTGTCTGGATGACTGTCCTCTGCCTTAAATATTCTTGTCATGAGACTGGAGAGATGGCTCAATGTTTAACAACTCTTGTTGGTCATACAGAGGACCAGAGTTCAGTTTCTAGCATGCACACGGTGGCTCACAACTACCTGTAACTTCGGTTCCAGGTATCTAACACCCTCTTCTTGCCTCTGGTGGCACTTGCCAGCCCTTGATGCACGCACACACACTCAAGCACATACACATAAAATAATATTCCTTAAAAATTCTTGCCACCAACCTGATATAATTTGACTTCTTGCTACTAGTTCCAGCTTGAGAGATTTTAATTCCTTGTAACGTTAGAACTGAATAGCCATAAATAGTTCCTACTGCAGTCCTCAGCTTTGCTCACTCTTCAACCATCTTGATAAAGGAAGGCAAAGTGTCCCAGATTCTTTTTTTTATGCCTGCTAAATAACCTTATCAAAAACAGGAAAGACATAATTTAGTGATAGAGTGCTTGCCTAGTATGCTCAGGACCCTGGGTTTTGTGCCCAACATTGAATAAATAAGTAAATAAAGGGAATTCATTTTGAATGGTAATCTGAGAACCTGTGTTATTTTCTCATGGTCACCATGCATTTCCATAAATGCCATAAGCAAATATTTTATGTTTTGTATGTGTATGAGAGTTTTATCAGTATATATATATATACACACACACACACACACATCTGTAATCCTAGCATTTGAAAATCTAAGGCAGGAGGATTGCCACGCGTTTTGAGGCTAGCCTGAGCTACATAGTGAGTTTTAGGTCAGCCTGGTGTACGTACATACATGTAGGCAAATGTGTGAGACATTGACTCAAAGAATCAAAAAGTAAATGGTGCTGCAGGCCTTAAATCTCAGTACTGAAGGGGCAGGATCTCTGCAAGTTCTAGGCCAGCCTGGTCTACACCTTGAGCTCCAGGACAGCCTGGGCTACATAGAGAAACTCTGTCTCAGAAGAACAAAATCAAATAGTAAAAACAAACAAATAAAACCTGCTGCTTTCCTTCAGTGAGAGAGGACAATAACAACAGCAGCAAAACAGTGCTTTGCCAGGCACTGGTGGACTCAGGGGCACCCACAAGACTGTTTGACGCCTTGCTTTCCAGTCTCAGCATCCTGCTTGCTTCGGAAACAAACAGAAACATGGACACGTGCTGTCCCTAAAGGGGACAGTCTTATATGACATTTTCCTATTTGGAACTCAGCACCTATGGGAGTCCATTTATCAGACTTGTGTACCAAGAATAACAGGAGAAACAGTTGCATTTTGCTGATAATTTATTCCAATGTTCAGCAGTCTCATTTGGTAAGAGGTTAAGCATACCTTTGCCTCACTGTGCATGACAGGAAGCAGCCTTTCCACAGCAATGTGGGCTCGGCTACCCCTTCTGATTAGTCTTAATAGAATGTTGAGCTTACACTGCTTTAGGTTACTGGTTTTTAACTGCTGGAAGGAAAAGACCAGTAAATAGAACACATTCCCAGCCATTTGACAGCCAGCCTGTTGCTTTCCAACACCAAAGGAAAGGTAATTACTGAAGGATTTCCTAGTGGTTTCAAGCTTTGGTTATCTGAAATTGCGTGTAGAGTATGAGATCTGCCACATTTGAATAGTTACTGTTCACAGGGCTCACCCTGCTCTCTCCCCCGACTGGGAGGAAAGCCAGTGGAGATGCAAGGCACTGCTGGGGAAAGAAGGTGAGGGTGGAGGGAGAACATGATTTCAACAGCAGCTAGAAAGTCAGGTGGGATTCTGCCATGTGGCTGGGAAGTGATTTTAGGAGCAGGGTAGTGGGGAGCTAGGTGACCCCAGACAAGTGACACCTTCTTAGTGGTGGCATCTGGTCCCTGATCCTCACCACCTGGCACCCATGACATGCTTTTCTTTCTCTCCAAGTTCGAAGATCATTATTTCCTCAGGCTAGCTGTCTAAGTCAGGATTACTACGGCTGTGATGAAACACAGTTACCAAAGCAACTTGGGGAGGAAAGGGTTTGCCTGGCTTACACGTCCACACTGTAGTCCATCACTGAAGGAAGTCAGGACAGGAGCTCAAACAGGGCAGAAACCTGGAGGCAGGAGCTGATGCAGAGGCCATGGAGGAGCGCTGCTTACTGACATGGTTTCTCTGTGTAGCCCTGGCTGTCCTGGAACTCATTCTGTAGACCAGGCTGGCCTTGAATTCACAGAGATCCACCTGCCTCTGCCTCTCGAGTGCTGGGATTAAAGGCATGTGCCACCTTGGAGACATTTTCTCAGTTGAGGTTCCCTCCTCTCTGATGATTCTAGCTTGTGTCAGGTTGACATAAAACTCGCCAGGACATAACCTCCAACCACTGCTACTCCTGTCTCCACATCCTGGATGTTGGTATCATAGTGCTGCGCCACCAAGCCATTGGTGGGGATCAAATCTAGGACTTTGTGTGAGCTGGATAAGCACTCTAGGAGCAGAGCCGCGTCCATAGTCTTCAACCTGTTTGTGTCATTGAGAAACTTGCCATTCCTGTTCCTCAACAGACAGGCCAGGGGCTGCCACAGCAGCTGCCCCGAGGCCCTCTAGCCATCCACAAACTCAGTAATTGATTTTGCCTGGTAGTTGTGAAAGACTTTGGAAAACAGAGTCACCTCCCGTCACATTGGGACATAATACAGTAATAATGTGACTGTGTGATACATGGCTTCAGTACTGCTTGGAGTCAACTGCGTATGTGGAGTATTTCTGGGTTCCTTAAGCTGTTCCAAAATGGGTGGGGTTTTCCCTCCATGAATCCTTTCTCTTTTCTTCTCTCTATCTCTCTCTTTTTTTCCGAGACAGGGTTTCTCTGTAGCTTTGGAACCTGTCCTGGAACTAGCTGTTGTAGACCAGGCTGGCCTCGAACTCACAGAGATCCGCCTGTCTCTGCCTCCTGAGTGCTGGGATTAAAAGTGTGAGCCACCACCTCCCAGCCCTTTCTCTTCTCTTGAAGCACCTTTCTGCAGTCTCGTTTTCAGCCGCTTGTTTTCTTCTTCCTCTCCCTGACTGCCTGTCACTCTGTTACAGGCTCAATTAGCCTGCCAATTGCCCTTTCCTTCTCTCTCCCTTTTGGGCTCCAATGTTTTATGTCTTAGGAGACTCAGACAAATTGGTGACTGATAAACTAATTTAAACTAACATATTAATGACTGACACCACCTAGGGAATTAGTAGAAGAGGCTTGGGGAAGGCCCAGTTCCCTGTGGCTTCCCAATTCCACCTGAGTAGCAGCCTAATTAGTTTACCTCCAAGAATATCGCTGTTCAACTTAATTGACAAGCAGTCTGCATTAGGGAAGACATGGTTTAAATGTAAAATAGTTCTTTGTGAAGGGAGCTCTCCTTTGGATGCGGTTGTGTCTGCCATGTGGGAAACAAAGCTTTAAACTTACCTAAGTACCTTCTTGCCAAGCAGCTTGTCCAGCCCCCATGATCAGATTTTTAAGCTGTAGAACTTAATTTCAACTGCTCTTTGAAGTTTTACATTTATTTATTTATTGGGTTTTCAAGGCAGGGGTTCGCTGTATATCCCCGGCTGTCCTGGAACTCGCTCTGTAGACCAGGCTGGCCTAGAACTCAGGGATCAGCCTGTCTTTGCCTCCCGAGTGCTAGAATTAAAGGTGTGCACCACCACTGGCTACATTAATTAGTTAATTAGCTAATTAATTTTATTTATTTGAGGTGGGCAGTCTTGTGTGTTAAAGGACAACTTTTGAGAGCAGGTTCTCTCCTGGTCCTAGGGATTGAACCTAGATCATCAGTCTTGGCAACAGGTCCCTTTACATGCTAAGCTATCTCGCCTGCCTACTCTTTGCATTGCTATAAGACTTGGACGTAACTTTAAAAGCCGAACTTTCTCCTGTCGTTATATTTAAAGGAGCATTTGGCTAACGTCATTTAGAGATTTTAATTTTTCTATACAATTAGAACCATGTATTTCCTTCAATTAAACACACATTTTCTTTCTTTTGTGTGTGTGTGTGTGTGCATATGAACACATGTGTGAACGTGCACATGCATGTGTGTGCATGTGTGTGTATCTCTTTGCACGCACGCACACAATCGTGAGCACTGCAGATGGACGTCAGATATCTTCCTCAATCGTTTTCCACCTCATTTTCTGGGCAGGTCTCACTGAATCTGGAACCACTAATTGGCTAGAGTGGCTGCCCAGCCAGCCCCTAGGGGCCTCCTGAGTCACACCACCTGTGTTATCAAGCCCAGCTTTTTACCCAGACACTTTCGCCTGCATAGGGGTTAACACCATGCATGGTTTGCTACACGTTTTTCACTCATTTCCCTTGTTTAACTGGTCGGTCCAAGCCTGCAGGGTCAGCTACTGAGGAGCTAAGGCAGGAGAGATTCAAGGTCTGGGCTACAGAATGAAATTCAAGTTCAGCCTGGGCAACCTGGTGAGATCCTGTCTCAAAACAAAAAGTAAAAAGGGGATTGGAGATGGAGCTCAGTGGGAGAGCATTCGCCTGGCCTGTGTGAGGCCCCAGGTTCAACCCCAAATCTGCAAAAATAAATATGTGACGAATGAGACTTTTTATCTGGCACATTAGCCAGGTGAGGTGGTGCACTCTTACAATCCCAGCGCTTAGGGACCTGAAGCAGGAGGAAGAGACAGTGCAAGGCCAGCCTTTATTTAGTTAGCCAATGAGAGCTTGTCTAAATACAGTAAATATTTAGACAAAATAATCAGAGCACTTGCTGCCTTGGCTCCCAGAACCCACATGATGGCTCACAACTATGTATAACTTTAGTTCCAAGGAATCTGCAACCTTTTCTGGCCTCCCTGGACACCAGGCATGCAAGTGTTACACACATACAGCAGACAAAACACCAATACACATAAAATAAATAAGTCTAAAATAAAGACATAGATATACAAATATAAATAAATACATAGGCAAATGTAATTGTATATTTAAAAGTACAGATAATTATATTCTCTTTTCATTATTGCATCAAATTATAAAACTTAAATTGGACCCATATTCTTAGCATTTAATAAATCAAATATAGCAGTCAGAAGTAACTTAGTAAATAATTAACTTAGTAAATAACTTAGTAAATAAACTCTGCTTACTCTTTTTCATCCACTTAAAATAGATATTCTTGTCTGTGAATTCTTCACACATTTTTATGCTATATATCATTCATTTATTTCACATGAAATTTTTAGATCTCTTTAATAGACTTAGCATTTGTCTAAGTGATATTTGACCATGATAATCTTATTTATTTATTGGTTTTTCAAGACTGAGTTTCTCTGTGCAACAGCTTTGACTATCCTGGAACTCGCTTTGTTGAGCAGGCTGGCCTTGAACTCACAGAGATTTGCCTGGGTGTGCTGGAATTAAAGGCACGCATCACCACCTGGCCTTATTCTTCAGTTTTAAGTTGTTTTGTTTTTGAGAGAGGATCTCACTGTGTAGTTCTGGTGATCTGGAGCTCACAGGGAGCTTGTCTCTGCCTCCTAAATGCTGGAGCTAAAGGTGTGCACCACTAGACTAGCAATCTTATTTTCTAAACCAGAATAGAAAACCCATCAACAATCCAGGGCTCGTACTCTGGCAAATACATCTCTAGCAACAGTGTTTCTGGTTGATAGAAATCAGGACAATCGAGAAAACCCTAAAGCCCAATGTAGCCCAGTGTTTCCATTGCATGACACCAAAAGCCATCATATAAAAGAAACAAGTGGTTTGTTGACTGCTACTCTGTGTCATGCTCTTTAGAAATACTATACTGAATCTCCACAGCACACCCTCAGATGTGTGTTAGCATTTCCACATATAGATGGAGCACCCAAGGATGTTCGGGTAGGCATGAAGTAGGTGGTGACTCATCAAAGTTAAAATGGTTGCCGTGTGCCAAAATGGGTCCAATACCAAAGCCTGTGAAAGCATGTCACCTCCAGAATGTACAATGCCCTTTGTGCCTGTGCCTTAACCACACTTGTGGTTAAGATAGGTGTGTGTGTGGGTGGCTCAGCAGTTTAAGAGCACTTGTTGCTCCACCAGTGACCTACTAATTTGGTTCTTAGCACCCACATGGCAGCTCACGACCATCTATAATTCTAGCTCCATGGCACCTACTTTCCATTTCTGACCCCTGTGGGTACCAGGCAGACACACGGTACACAGATATCCATGCAGGCAAAGTATTGTACTCTTAAATCTAAAATGTAGGCAATGATATGACAGTGCCCTGGAGAGATGGGTCTATCAATAAAATACTTGCTATACAAGCATGAGGACACACATGAAAAGCTGGGGGTGGTGGCATGCCTGCAATCCTAAGGCCGGTGAAGCAGAGGGAGGTGATGCCAGGGAGCTCACTGGATAGCCAGTGCGCAGAATCAGTGAGCTCTGGGTTCAGTGAGAAACCCTGCCTTGAAAAAAAATAAGGTGTAGAAAGACTGAGGAAGACACCCTCTGGCCTCCATGTGGATAGACGCATGTGTGCATGTACTTGAACACATACGTACATGTAACATGTATATGTAGTAATAGTTTGGAGAGTGGTGAGAGACAGACAGAGCTGAGTTTATTGTTGTGTTTATGCTGTTTCTACCACGTAGGAGTTGTTTGACTGAGGGCAGATCAATTTAGCTTCTGGAACCCCCTGTGACACAGCTCTTCCAACAAGGCCATACCTCCTAACCAGTCCACCAACTGGGACCCAAACATTAAAATCTATGAGCCTAGAGGCCATTCTCACCACACCACATAAGCCTCATGACCCTGAGCCTGATCCCCAAAATCCACATAAAAGGTCGGATGGCGCACAGTCATCATCCCAGCACTCCAGTGGTGAGCTGGGAGGCAGAGTCAGGTGACGCTGGGGAAGCTAACCTGGAGCACACAACTCAGCAGCCAAAACAAACAGGAAAGGCCTTTCCTCAAACACAAAAAACAGTGTAGGTGGTGCCTGAAGAGCAATCCAAGGTTACCCTCTGACCTGCACATGCCCCCCCATGCTCCTAGACACACATGTAAATACACACACACACACACACACACACACACACACACACACACACACACACACACACACAATTAATTCTGATAGGACCTCATACTTGAAAAACAAACCAACCTTGTCATGATGAACGCTGCGGGAAAGAAGGGAAAGTACATGGAGACATATCTCAAGCAGACGTTAGCTGAAAAAGAACTGTGGTAATAGCCATACTAGGAAAATTAACAGAGGAAAATGTGGACTATTTATGGATTGAAAAAATGGGGATTTAAGGAAAGTGTGTGGATTTATTTATTTATTTATTTTAATCTACTAATTTTTGAGGGTCCCATTTCATTTGTATTTTAATGAGTAAAGCTTGCCTAAAGATCAGAGAGTAAAACAATCCCCTTGGTCAGCCTTACAGATCAGGCAGTGGTAACACTTACACTTAACGCCAGCAGCCACACTAGCTTGCCATAGAAACAGGGCGGTGCATGCCTTTAATCCCAGCCCTAGAGAAGATTATTAAACAGGAGGAGACAGCTCTCAGATAGGGTCTCTTTCTGAGATTCCTGGAGGCAGGATTGCCATTTTGACTTAGGTAGAGGTAAGAGCCAGTGGCTGGCTGTTTTGCTTTTGGGATCTTCAGATTGAACCCCAATTTCTCCCTGAGTGTTTATTAATTGTACATCATATGTAGCTCAAGGTTTCCTCAAGAATGTAATCTTGATCTTCTGATCCTTCTGCCTCCCCCCTTCTCTGAATGCTGGAATTCCAGGCATGTGCCGCCACATCCTGGTTTATGAGGTGCTAGAGACTGAACCCAAGGCCTCTTGCATTCTACAGACTGAGCTTCAGCTCCAGAATTCAACTCCTCCCTCCTTTCTTCTCTCTCTCTCCCTCTCCCTGCCTCTCTCCATGTGTGTCTGAAACAGGGTCTCAAGTAGCCCAGTAGCCAAGGATGTCCTGGAATTTCTGATTCTCCAGCCTCTACCCTCCAGACATTAGGATTACAGATGTGCACCAAGACCAAGCCCGGACAGGAGCTGTGTAGCTTGCTTAAATTTCTATTTCAAGGTAGGACTTTGTGATGCTACCCAAACTGGCCTCCAATCCATGGTCTCCAAACACTTGGATTACATGTGTGTACCAACACATCACTCAAAAACCATGAAATAACAGTCATGATTTAGAGATAAAATATATTGGGAACTAATCAATAATATCAATAGTAAAACAAAACAAAAAAACTTCCTAAAATGTAGTTAAGGTTAGTTAACCAGCGGCATATTTTACTGGAAATAATTAATGTAATTAGTAAAATCTAAGTGACTCCTGGGGCTAGAGAGGTGGCTCAGTAGTTAATAGCACTGACTATTCTTCCAGAGGACCTGGGTTCAATTCCCAGCCCCAACATGGTGACTCACAACTGTCTGTAACTCCAGCTCCTGGTGATCCCACACCTTTCTCTGGCCTCTGTGGGCACAGGTGGTTGTGAATCATGTGCTGCGCAGACACATATGCAGGCAAAACGCACACAGCATGCAGGCAAAACGCACACACGCATAAAATGATAATACAAATATTTTTGAAGAATGTAACTGATTTCTGATTTTGTTGAGAGCGGTCTTCTCAGAACACTTGAAATGGCATTGTCAACATATTTTAAATCCATGGCTTCACTGTTGATGATGATGCAATCCTCTTAATGTCTTTCATCCCAGCTTGGGAAAGCCTGCACAGGTATTCAGGTTCACACCACCTCTGAGTAATAGTTCATGGGTGATTAAATTCTGTGATCTGCCCTCTTGACATATGAATCAGTTTCCTGTTAATACACTCTCTTACAGATTTAGGACGAAATAAGAAAATTTAAATAACAATCATGGCATAAGCCACAGGAAAACACAAAGGAGTTGAAAATAACCTTGACAGCTTCTAAATTAAAATAGAATTCCTAAGAAATGTATGAAGCCGGGCTGGAGAGATGCTCGGCAGTGACGAGCACTTGCTCTTGCAGAGGGTGAGAGTTTGGTGCCTAACACCCACACTCGGTGGTTTACAGCCACCTGTGACTCCATCTCCAGGGCATCCTCACCCTCTCCTGAGGGCACCTGCACACATGTGCACATACACGTGAATACTCGCTAAGAAAGATATGTGAAGCTTTACTAGTGGACATGTTCAGAGTAGAGCTGGAATATTAAAAATTCACTACTCAGTATTTGGGGTGGCCAGTGAGACGGCTCAGCAGGCAAAGGTGCTTGCCCCCTAGCCCCCATAGCCTGGGTTTGATCCCTGGGACAGTGGGAGGAAAGAACTGAATCCTACAAGTTTTCCTCTGACCTCCACGGGTGCACCGTGGCACTTGCCTCCCTCACGATACCTTAATTAAAGTGCAATAAAGAATAGTAAAGAATAGTATATACCTATGGAGGCTTACTGCGTGTCACATATTTGTCCTTGATCTAGCGGTCTAATAAGTGAGGCCACCAAGGAAAAACACAAGGCAAATAAGAAGTGACAGGTGCCGCCAGAGGCGTTTACAGAGCACTGTCCTATGAGTGCGCGAAGACAATGGCAGGGCTGATGAGAATTAATTCCGATCACTCCCAAGAGTATGTTAGGAACACAAATCTTCCCAGAGCACAGGGCACATGTCCGAGCTATGAAACAGTCGTTTCTCTGGCAAGCTTCTAATTTAAGCCTTGCTTTATAAGCCTACTACCGAGAAAGCAGGACGACAAGCCCGGGCTTCTGTCTGTGCTCCTCTGGCTTCACCAGGAGGGTGTTACTCCCTGATTCAGGACAGGAGAGGCCCAATTTCGTGACCCATGTGGATTCTTAAGAAGGAAATGAGAAAAGCAGCATCGTTATTTTCCCAAGCGTCCGTCCCTTCACACCGGGTGTGCTGGTGTAGGCCTGTAATCCCAGCATTCTGGAGGCTCAAGTTCGAGGCCAGCCTGGTTGTCTTAGTTGCAGTTACTATTGCTGTGATGAAACCCCCTGGCCAAAAACAACTTGGGGAGGAAGGGGTTTATTTGACTTAATATCCTGAATCACAGTCCATCAAAGGAAACTGAGGCAGGCACTCAAACCTTCAGGAACCTGGAGGTGGAGCTGGTGCAGAAGGAGGGTGTCATGGAGGGGTGCTATTGACTGGCTTGTTCAACTTGCTTTCTTACAGAACCCATGACCAACAGTTCAGGGGTGTCTACGCCCATCCCATCCATCACTGATTAAGAAAATGACTGCCTACATCCAAATTTTATGGGTTCCCTCCTCTCAGGCCACTCTAGCTTGTGTCAGGTTGACATAAAACCAGCCAGCACCCTGGCCTGTTTAGCAAGCAAGCTGCAGGCTAACACAGTGAGGATCTGTCTGGAATGAACAAAAGCGCTGGTTTGTTCAGAATATATGTCTATTCAATAAGGAATGCAACTGTGTAAGTTGTTTCAGAGAGGGACGTTGTCACTGCCTGCCTTAGAATGTATTTAAACTCTCACTATATATATCCCTGAGCTGACCTGACTCGCTATGTAGACCAGGTTGGCCTCTGCTTGTCCAATGCCACCTCAATTTTTGACATATAAACCAATCACAGGATGAGGCTGGGAATGACTCCCCTGTTACAAGGTTAGTTGTGGGCCTGGGGATGGAGCACAGTGGTAGAGGACTTGCCTGGCACATACAAGGCCCGGGGTTTGATCCACAGGATCATGAAAAGAAAAAGAAAAGAACACGTGTTATCTGTATCTCTAAACACTGCTTGAAAGAAAGGGACCAGCCACTATGGCTAGGACCGCCTCTCGCAGATAACAATAAACTTTTTCCTTAAAGTAAACAATTAGCTGCATCAATAAATCTGTCCCATTTAAATAAAAAAATATAAGCAGGTAGCTAGAAGATAGTTAAGAGTTTATTATCAATAGTTAGGGTCATCTGGGATTTATTTTAATAATTAATTAATAGAAATAAGATCTTAGTCTATAACCCAGAATGGCCTCAAACTTGTGGTGATCCTCCTGTCTCAAACTGCTGAGTCAAGTTGGGATTATAAACATGGGCCACCATACCTGGCCTGAACTATATAGAGTTATAATCGGGTTAATTTACTGGACCCATAATTTTTTTCTTTATTTCTTCCTTCCTTCATTTCTTTCTTCTTTTTTTTCCCTGGAACTCACCCTGTAGATGAGGCTGGCCTTGAACTCACAGAGGTCTGCCTGCCTCTGTCTCTTCTTAACTTCTGAGATTAAAGGTGTGCACCACCCAGTCTGACACGGAACCATAATTTATCAGAAGCGTAGACTTGAGTTATATGGGAAATTGCCAGTGCCATCCATGGAACAGTAAAGGAAAAAGCAAAATGATGCTCGGTTGTGTCTGTGTGACCTCAAGTAGAGTGGAGGTGACATAATGACTGGAATGTTAGTGGGGGAGGGTGCACTGTGGTGGTTCAAATGAGGATGGCTCCCACAGGCTCATGTGTTTGAATGCTTGGTACCCAGTTGGTGGAACTGTTTGGGAAGGATTAGAAGGTATGGTCTTATTGGAAGAGGTGTGTCACTGGGAGTAGGCTCTAAGGATTCAAAAGCTTGGGTCATTCCCAGTTTCTCTCCCAGCCTCATGCTTCTTGAGCAGTTGTGAACTCTCAGCTACTGTGCCAGCATCATGCCTACCTGCCTGCTGCCATGCTCCCCACCATGATAGTCATGGGGACTCTAACCCTCTGGAAGCAGAGCCCCAAAGTAAATGCTTTCTTTTACGAGTTGCTTAGGTCATTTTGTTTTGTCACAGCAATAGAAAAGTAACTAAGACTGTCACCCAGGTGAAGTATTTTCTTGTTGTTTGTTTGTTTTGGTTTTTTGGAAACAGGGTTTTTCTGTGTAACAGCTCTGGCTGTCCTAGAACTTATTTTGTAGACCAGGCTGACCTCGAACTCATAGAGATCTGCCTGCCTCTGCCTCCCGAGTGCTGGGATTAAAGGTGTGTGCCATCACCACCAAGCCAGATGAGGTTTTGTAAATATGTGATTACATTGCCAAAGACAAACTGTTTCTCCACATACAGTAAAAAATAGTTTTTCTCAAAACCTACCATGTTTTCTGTGGTAAATTGTCTTTCTACACTAATAAAAATTAGGGACTGGAGAGATGGTTCAATGGTTAAGACCTGGGTTCATTTCCCAGCAACCTCACGGCAGTTTACAACAGTCTGTGATTCTAGGTCAAGGAGACCCAACACCCTCTCTGGCCTCTGTGGACTCCTGGCACACATGTTGTGCACAGTCAAACATTTATGCACAAAAAAATAAGTAAATGCATTTTTAAAAATCTTTATTAGTTCAGTGGCAGTTACAAACACAATCCAAATAATCCTTATTTTTGTGCTTTTCACAAAATAGTACATATTCTCTTCAGGAAAAAAATCAAATTTAAAAAAGGTAGTTTAATAGACACCATTAATCTCATGCATCCAGAAGTACCTAACTGCTAATCTGTGTTAAAATTCTGATATAAATTTAAGATACACCATGCACCCAGTTTCTCTCCCCCCCCATTTTGTTATTGAGACAGAGTCTCACTGTGTGACCCTAACTGACCTCGAACTCACAGAGATCCGCCTGCCTCTGCCTTCCGAGTGCTGGGATTAAAGGCATGCGCCACCACTGCCTGGCTTGGAGCTGGATTTCTAAAAGGTTGTAAACTATATGTAGGTGCGGGAAACTGAACCCGGTCCTCTGCAGGAGCAGCCAGTGCTCTTAACCACTGAGCCCGTGCTCCATCCCCACAACTTAGAAAGTTTTTAAAGCTAAGTAACAAAGAGTGAGTGGAAAGCCTGAGCTACACGAGATTCCCGTCACCAGTAGACGGACGTGTCAGCCTCTCTATTAAATCTATCGTTCTATTTCTACCCGTTACATCACACTTAGGCACTAAGGCCCATGGTTCTCAACCTTCCTAATGCTGCGACCCTTCAGTACAGTTCCTCATGATGTGGTGACCCCAACCATACATTATTTTCATTGCTACTTCGCAGCTGTAGTTTTGCTACTGTTATGAGTCAGGACGTAAATATCTGTGTTTTCCGGTGTGAAAGGGTCATGACCCACAGATTGGGAACCATTGAATAAATGTGTTCTTTAACACACATTTTCTCCTAATCATACTTCTTAAAATCTTCTTCTATCTGGACTCAAGTGCCCAGGCTGGTCACAGACCATGCTCCTTAGCCTCTGTCTCCTGTGTGCCAGGACTATAGGCATGTGCCGTCACTCCTGACCTAGCAGTAGACTTTAAGTCCCAATAATCTGCCTTACGCAGTGTTATTTATAATACGATAACGAAACTTCTATGGAAATGAGACAGACACAGAGATGTAAACGATTTTCCTCAAATAGTGCCCTGGTGGTTGAGTGGCATGACCAGTGAGTCACAGTCCCCTTCTGCTTCACAGTGCTGCCTCTTTTGTTTTTATCCCCATGTCATTTCTGGGCCTCCTCTTTTGTTACGCTGACTCATCTATTTCCTCTCCTTCTTTTTAAGGGAAACAGAGTTCCTTTACTCATCAGGGAAGAGAAGACGCGCTAGGCTCTGGCACAGATTTTAGCTCACTAATTGATTGGCGAGGAGAACGGGGCGTACTTGAGAACTGACACCCCTCAGCCCAGTGTGGTGACACATGCTTGCCGTGCTAGCACTTGGCAAGCTCCGGAGGGAGGGTCATGAGTTTGCAGCCACGCTGGGCTTTCTATCAACTTGTAGGTCAACCTAAGCAGTGGGACCTTAAAAGGGAGCGGCGGTGGGAAGGCAGGGGAAGTAGAGAGATGGCTCAGAAGGTAAAGGCTCTGGCTGTCAAGCCTGACAGCCTAAGTTCAAACCTCAGGACCCGCATGAGGGGAGGAGAGAACGGACTCTTGCAAATTGACCTCTGATCTCCACATGTGTGTCGTGGCATGAGTGTTCATGCACGCAAATGCATGTAATTAAAATGACAGAGATAAAAAATCCAAAGTTTTCACCCCAGACAGAACAACGAATCTAATGTCTCTCCACAATTTCTTTGTGCTTGCTCTCGTTGTTTTCTCTACTGTTCTTTGGAAAGAACATCAGTGTGGGGTCCAATAAAGACCCACTGTAGTCGGGACTCTAAAAGGGTCTTGCTTGCTTGCTGGGTTTTTTTTTTTTTGTTTTTTTTTTTTTATTTTATTTTCAAGACAGGGTTTCTCTGTGGCTTTGGAGCCTGTCCTGGAACTAGCTCTGTAGACCAGGCTGGTCTCGAACTCACAGAGATCCACCTGCCTCTGCCTCCACCTGCCTCTGCCTCCCGAGTGCTGGGATTAAAGGCGTGTGCCACCACCGCCCGGCTTTGCTTGCTATTTTGAGACTCAAGTAGTCCAGGGTCTTATGTAGTCCTCAAACTTTACATGTAGCCAAGAATGATCCTGAACTCCTGATCCATCTGCGTTAAGCTCTCAAGGGATATGAATTCCCAAACGTCAGCCAAGTTCATTGTTTCAGCTTCTACAACATAAACTTTGTTTTAGTCACATTAGGATCAAACCAGAGCTTCACACTTTCTAGGCAAGAACTCTAAAATTAAGCCATGTCCCTGGCCCTATTGTAACTTTTTATTTTGAAATGACTGTCAACATCAATTGTGCAGAGCAGAGCTATGTACCCTTCACCCAGGTACCCCCAACGGTAACAGCTTGTGTCTATGTATGATACAATATAGAATTCAGCAAATAGACATGAATACACTCCATATATTTATGAAGTTTTAAAAAGCATAAGTGTGTCATGTGCATAGAATACACAACAGGGCTGGAGAGATGGCCCAGAGGTTAAGGGCTTTGGCTGCTCTTCCAGAGGACCTAGGTTCAATTCCCAGCACCCACATGGAAGCTCACAACTGTCTGTAACTCCAGATCCAGGGGATCTGACACCCTCACACAGACATACATGCTGGCAAAACACCAATGCACATAAAATAAAAGTAAGCAAAAATCTAAAAAAATTGCACAGCTTTAGCACAAACGTGGATCCAAGCGCCACAGGCCTGCACTTGCCTCTCTGCCTCCCAGCAAATCCTGGAAACCACCAAACTGCTCTTCATCTCCTTAGTTTTGCTATTTTAAGATGGTTATATTAATAGGATCACACAGTATGTAAACTTTCAAAAGGTTTTCTAACATAAATTAAGAGCACTTAAAGTTCATCCACGTTGTCATATAGATAAGTTTGTTCCTTTTTATTGCTAAATATTATTTCGTGATATACATGCACCACAGTCTGTTTTAATGCTTTGCATATGAATTATTTCTATGCCAGGCACTTGTAGCTTGCCTTTCTGTTGGGGGAGGAAAGGGTTCATTTGCCCTGTACTTCCAGGTTATAATCCATCACTGAGATAAGTCAGGGCTTCTCCCACTTCCCCTTATTTCTCTTGCTCAGCTAGCTTTCTTGTACAGCCCAGGCCCACCTGCCTAGGTATGGTACTGCCCATGGTAGGCTGAGCCCATCTATATCAATTAGCAATTGAGAAAATGCCTCACCAGCATGCCCACAGGTTAGTCTGATTGAGTGATGCCAACAATTGAGGCTCCCTAGTTGAAGCCAACTAGGAGAGTAATTGAAAATATGTGGGTTTTTGCTCAGAATCAGATTTTTAAAAAAATCTCTCCTTTATAAGGACCCAGAAGTAAAATTAGTAGAGAACATTTTTAAAAATAATTTATTTAGTTTTATTTTGTGTGCATCAGTGTTTTGCCTGTATGTGTATCTGTGTGAGGGTGTCAGATCTTAGAGTTACAGATAGTTGTGTGCTGCCATGTGGGTGTTGGGAATTGAACCCGTGGCCCTCTGGATGAGCAGTCAGTGTTCTTAATTAACCACTGAGCCATTTCCCCGCTAGAGAACATTTTAAATTATATATATGTATATATACACATATATACACATATATATATATACATATATACACAAAACCACCCTGAGGATACAGTTCAATTGGTAGAGCATACAGGAAGCAATGTGTTGGGTCTCCAGCACCGATAAACCGGCGAGGTGGCACAAGCCTAAAGGAGGATCAGGAGTTCAGGATCCTCCTCCTCTGCAAAGGGAGTCTGAAGTCAGCCTGAAATAGAGAGCCTGACACAGAACAACAAACAATAATCAAAACAAATAAACGAAAATGCCCAGTCCAGAACCACCTTCTATATAGTCTTATCAGCGGTGTTTGAGTTTATAGTAGGTGGCATTCGTGCTAGGGTTAGGTGCCATCTCTATTTAGTACTTTATTTTGATAGGTGTGCCGTGATATCACGTGGTGGAGTTTGTTCTTAGGTCTTTTGTAGGTTTTATCCGAATAGTTTCCCAGCCTGCCCCAGAACTTGGTGTTTCCCATTGAAAAGTGCTTTTAATCCTCGCACTCAGGATGCAGAGGCAGGTGTAATTTTGTGAGTCCCAGGACAGCCAGTGCTACACAGTGAGACCTTGTCTCACTAAATAAACAACAAAACAAAGGAAAAGAAATGGGCAACTACGCTAAAAAACAGCAAACCCTAAAATTCCTTTCCCGTAAGAACTTGCTTCCTGTTCTTGCAACAAGGCAGCTTGGGCATCAGGCAGCTGGACAGTTTTCTTCTCAGCTATTACACCCGGACCCGGGCTCCTCAATTTTCCCTTAATCTTGTGCCATTGTCCTCTAGGCTTGGGGGACCTTTTTAGTTCTTTGGCGGGAAAAGGAGAAGGGAGTGGAGAAGTGTTTGGAAATTGTCTCTAGAAGAGGCACCGCCCTCTCCCGGCGTTCACCGAGCTGAATTTACCCTGGAGGATCTGCCAGGGAAGCGAGGCAACGCGGTCTGTGTATCCAGGAGGAAAGCAAGAACGCAGGACAGCTGTCTGGCGGGAAATACTGCGCAGTTCTGCGTCACCGCGGGGCCGAGACTAGGTGGCAGTCCTCACAGAACAGGATGAAATGAAACGGAAGGGTTCAGGCAGCAGGAAGCTCACAGGGTTCAGGGCAGGTGTACCCAGCACAGAAAGAGATGCGCCAACGCCTCAGCCTGGGCTCCTTTTGAAGGCACCGTTCTTCTCTCGGCTTTCCAAAAGGTGACTGCTCCGATACAGGAAAACCATCTTGTAGTGAAACCTTTTTGAGCCTCCATTAATAACAGTAATACATTTCTTGGTTGACTGTTGGGGTTCCAATCAGATGAATAGACCATTTGTTCCTAATGAAAAACCCCTCCTCCTGGGGCTGGGGAGGTGGTAATGAGGCTCAGTGGGTGATGAGCTTGCTCTGCAAATGCGAGGCTGTGGTCTCCAGGGTTCACGTAAAGGCAGGTGTGGTAGCTAGCACCCATCTGGGATTCCACGGTTTTGGGGTGCGATGAGAGACTAGTCTGGCTTAGGCAGCAGTGAAAAGAGACCTCTCCAAACAGGTGGAAGGTGAAGAACAGCGATCCTTGAGGTTGTCGTCTGACCTCCACATGTGACCTCTGTCCTAACTCACACTACACTTTATGCGCGCACAGGAAGGTTCTCCTCTTCCTCCTGGGCGCGTGAATGAACAGAGGCAGGATTTGGGCTTCGGCCACGTTGCTCAGGCTAGCCTTGAACTTGGAGATTTGCTGCTACTCCAGTGTCCAAGCAGGCGAACTACAGGTGTGTGTCACTGTACCTTACCCAACTTCTAGGTCTGTTTAAGTGGCTATACCTCTTGTCTTTGAATTGCTTATTAGCTGCATCTTAAGTAGTCATGGAAATAGCACTAAGAGTGGATACCAGATGTTAGTAAAATGTAGGCGAAGTTTTATGTAGTCTTGCTTGATATAATAGGTTAATGCTTTATTATGTCTTCATTGTCTCTGTTTTCTTACAAACCCCAAATGATCCATCCTGGGGTTTTAATCCCCCTCCCCGTTTTTTGTTTGTTTTTGTTTTTTGTTGTGTTTTTTTTTTTTTTTTTTGAGGCAGGGTCCTAATGTAATCCAGGTAGCCTAGGCCAGCCTTGAATTTGTGATCCTCTTGTCTCGGTCCCCAAACACCGGAATTACAGGCACAGACTACTTTCTAGGGAGTGGCTTGGATTTTCACTCATCTTTTTTCTTTCTTTCCCGGAGACCGGTCTCTCTGTGTAACCCTGGCTGTCCTGGTACTTGCTTTGTAGAATTATTTGAGCCTTTCCTCGAACTCAGGGATCCACCTGCCTCCACCTCCTGAGTGCTGGGATTAAAGGCCTGTGCCACCACCGCCTGGCTCGGGTTTTCACGCTTCTGATCTGCTAGTGTGATGAATTTTATTTTTTGCTCTCCTTGCTTATCCCTAAAATAAGCCCTCTCCTGTTACACTGTGCTACTCAGTATGCCCTTTGATTGTAATGCCAGAGTTTACTGAGGGGTTTTCACATCTGTTTGAATAATTTTTTTTTTTTCGAGACAGGGTTTCTCTGTGTAACAGCCCTGACTGACCTGGAACTCACTTTGTAGACCAGGCTGACCTAAAATCACAGAGATCTGCCTGCCTCTGCCTCCCAAGTGCTGGGATGAAAGGCATGTGCCACCACTGCCTGGCTGTTTGAATAAATGAAATTTATTTCATTTAAAACATTTTTACAATAAAGTTTTATTAATGTATAAAAATTTATGAAATCCTGGTTTAGGAGGGCGAGGCAGGAGAATAGCTGCAAGTTTGAAGCCAGCCTAGTTTACACAGCCAATTCTAATCCAGACATTGTCTCAAAATACAAAACATGAGTCTAAGCCAGGCAGTGGTGGCACACACCCTTAATCCCAGCACTGGGGAGGCAGAGGCAGGTGGATCTCTGTGAGTTTGAGGCCAGACTGGTCTACAAGAGCTAGCTCCAGGACAGACTCCAAAGTTGCAGAGAAACCCTGTGTCGGAAAAAAAGACAAAAACAAAAACAAAAAACCATGAATCTGGAATCTGTCTCCACTCCATAGGTGATGGACTTTAGTCTCCTACACTGATGGAAACCTTAACCCTGTCCTTACAATCCAAGTGTGTGAACTTTTGCAGCAGCCTGTGGTTTCTCCAGCACGATATCACCCTTAACTACTACAGGGAGAGCTGGCAAATACAGGAGACTACTCTTGTTTGATAAAAGAGAACTTACCCCAAGCATAGAGGGGAAATGAAACTCTTCTCTATTTTTGAATTTCCCAGATATGATCACCTAATGGTCAGCAGTTCCCGCCTCCCAGCTCTCACTATACTCTTTAAAAATTTAAAACAATATGCCGGGCGCTGCTGGTGGCACAAGCCTTTAATCCCAGCACTTGGGAGGCAGAGACAGGGATCTCTGTGAGTGTGAGGCCAGCCTGGTCTATAGGAGCTAGTTCCAGGACAGGCTCCAAAGTCACAGAGAAAAAAAACAAAACAACAACAAAATCAGTCAGAAAAGCATTCACCTTATTGTCCCTGAATTTTGGGACTTCCTTCCTTCTTCAAGCCAAATGCTTAGAGTCATTTTCTGTGCAAATTCTCTAACTTCAAGGATTAGATCAGCAGGCATGATGGCTCACACCTTTGATTTCAGTACTTGGGAGGCGTCCTCAAGGAGGTCTCTGTGAGTCTGAGGCCAACCATGTCTACATAGTGTGTTCATCTAGCCAAGGCCCTCTCTGTATAGTAAGACCATGTCTCAAAACAAACAAAAACAACAGGAAGGCAGTTAGTTTATTGTGGGATAGGAATTAAAGGTTACTCTTTTAGAATATAAGTAGAGAGGTAAGCATATGTACTGAGCAGAAGCCAATACCACCTCTACCAGAAAGTTCTAGAACACTAAATGTATTTATGGAGGAAGACTGAAATTAAATAATGAGGAAAGGAGTGTTTTCATGGCACCTTCCACCTCTCCACCCTGTTTCTCACACTAACTAATCTATGCCTGTTGCTGTAAGGATTGCCCAAGACTCGGTTACAGCCTCAAACGAGCAGAATTGCTGCTGTAGACATCCGGAACATCCTAGCTCTTATCTGGACATGGTGGCACCAGCCGGTTGATCCTAGCACTGGGAAATAGAAACAGAAGGAGCAGGAGTTCAAGGCCAGCATAGGCCACAGGAGACACTGTCTCAAAAAAATAACTTAAAAAAAGTAAGAAAAATCCTGGCTTGTAATTAAGAGCTCATCATCACCTGACAACTCTGAGTGCGTTTACATTTGCGATGTTACCTCCTTGGCAACAGACAGCAGCAAAGCAGCATTGTAGCATTCTTTGTTCACTTATAAATGTTTGATTATAATTTATCAAATGACTTACGACCTATATAAATCAACATTCTTGAGACTCTGACATGAATCTATAGAACAAACTGGTCTGGTGGTGTACCCCCGTAACTCATCTTCTTAGGAGACTGAGGCAGGAGGATCACAGGTTGCCACCAATGATCTTGTGCAAAATGAGATATAACAAAAGGAACGTGGAATGTTGTTCAGGGATAATGCACTTGCTTGGCATTTCTGAGGCCTCGGTTCAACCCTCAGTACCAAAATGAATAAGCAAATTAATCAATTACTTAATTAAAAACTCACAGCACGCATACACATTCTCTCTTTATATAAATGTATGTGTATGTGCCTGATACTAACACAAACAAAACATAGCAAGAATTCAAACCAAGACTGCAGGAACTTACAAAGTTTAGAATACTCAGCAACAAAAAAAGGAATAAAGGCAGGATGGCTCAGTGGCTAAAGGCACCAGCTGTCAAGGCTGATGGCCTGAGTTCAATTCCCAGGACCCATCTAGTGGAAGGTGAGACATGACACCTGCAAGCTGTCCTCCGACCACATACATGCTGGAATAAGACACAAAAATGGAATAAGATTCCTCTAAAGGAATCAAGGTGAAGGACAAAAAGTGTGTAAGGATAAGGGAAGCTTAGATAGGTTAATAGGTCAGAGGAAAATAATAATAATAATAAGGGGATTTGAAGAAAAGACATCCAGGCCATAAAGAAGGACCTAGGGTGGACAAAACATGCCAAAGGCATGTGTTCTAGTTTGCTGTCTGTTGCTGTGATAAATGCTGTGACCAAAAGCTGGTTATCGGCTTGCTTCCCTTGAATTGCTCAGTTGCTTTTCTTACACAGTCCAGGCCCACCTGCCCACAGCGGGATGGAGCCTCTGATATCGATCTGCAGTCAAGAACCTGCTCTACAGACATGCCCATTGGTCAGTCCCATGGAGGGTTCTCAGCAGAGCTTCCTTATTACCAGATGGGCCAGGCTGACAGTTGAAGACATAACTGACAGAACATCTGAAATTCTTGGGAAAGAGAAAACTGGGGAATTTGCGTTGAAAACAGAGGTCATGCAGCATGGCCCAGGCTCTGCAAATGAATTAGGAAGCAGGCGATTGTTGAAAGTGAAGGAACTCTGGTCAGAACCTTCAGAAAAGTGGGGAAGAGGTTGTCTAGAAAACCTGTTGTAGGACCTCAACAGAGTCAATGCGGGGTGCCTCCAAAGACTCAGTGAAGACCCCTGACTAGACAGTAGCTTTCTGGTAATTTTTAGAAGTGATCGTGAAGTTGAGGGATCCCATAGTTCTGCCATGAGTTGATGGGCACTTGGGGTCAGTGGGTGCTTCTTGGAGAGGAAAGAGTAGAAACAGATTTGATTAATGGGCAAATATCATGTAAATCTATCAACTCTGGCACATTCTGATTTCCCATTTCTGGAGACAATTTCCTAATCTGTAGTCTTGACTTTAATTTCTCTTTTGACTTCAAGTTTTCCAACAGTCTATTGAGCACCTCTGCTTTGATGCAGCATGTTTTTAATAGTTAAAAATCAATTTATTTTATTACATTTATCTATTTTTGTGCATGTGTTCATATATATATACATACATACATTCATTCATGGACATGGTACACACATACATGGTACTCATGTGGAGATTCAAGCACCTGGTGGTTTCCAAATTCTTGCACCATGTGAGCCCAGGAGTACCTTTACCCACAGAGCCATCTCACCGGTATGCTTCCTATCTTTAAAAACACATTCTTTTCTTAATATCTTTAAAAATTTTCAGGCAGTCTTACTGTCTTGCTCTGAGGCAGGTGGGTCTTATGAATTTCAAGGCCTGGTCTCAGAGCGCTGGATTGTAGGCAGGAGCACAGATAGGTGCAGTATTTCCAATCCCTCACATCCCTATTCGATTCCTGGTTCCCCCATCTCTGCTAACGTTGTTACCTATTCTAGACTCCTAGGCTTGAAACCTTGGCATCATCTCTAACCTTTCCTCCTTCTTTCTTAGAGTACCATCACCTACACAGAGGTACTAGGATAAAGTTCAATTTACTAATGAGGCACAATAACAGATAATAATGTTTAAGGCAATACACATAGTATTACACCATAGTAAATGCTATGCTGTCTCTCCTAGAAAGAGTCAAGACAAACGCTGTTGTATTTCAGTTGACAGCAGGTAACTGGAGTCTTCGGGGTGTGAGCACAGGAGAGGGGCTGCAGGAGGGTCATTTATTGATTACGCTTCTGCTTCTACTTTGCCCATTAGTTTCCCTTCCTGGAGGCTCTGCCCGGTCCAGTACCTACTACCCCAGGCTCATCTCGATAATGTCGTAAGTCTTCAGGAAGCTGTAGCAGGGTCCCCAAGAAAACAAGAAGACCCTAGAGGAGCTCACGTTCCAGTGAGAATGGACATAGCTATTGTACTCAGGATGAGGTGGGGTGGGGGACATGGGAGTAGTGTAGGAGGGGTGGGAGGATTTGGGGGCGGCTTCCCTGAGGAATAAGGGAAGGGGTAGCAAACACTAGGGCATAGTGATCAGGCTCATAACAAGCAGACTCAGAGCCTTTCAGGGAAAGGACTGGATCACTGAGACCAAGGCAGAGAGAATGCTAAGGAGTGGACTGATGTCCTCCCTGGGCAGAATCTATTGGATTTGTCAAAATCAAGGTCAGTTTAGTGGCAAATAGGAAGTACAGAGACTAGGTAAAGACGTCACAAATAAAGAGAAGCAGGGAGGAACATAGATCCCCTTCTGAAAATATTGGTTGAGAAGGGAAAGAGGAGGATGAGAGGCAACATATTTAGTCTTCCCCTCCCTTGTGAAACAGACCCACACTAGTTAGAGCCTCGGGCATAGATCCCTGGGGTGGAGAAGCTGCTATTTAGAGAAAGATGATTGACGGGAGCGCGGTCCCCAAGGGGGTCTGCGGGGACGGCATCTCATCAGGAAGATGTCTGTTTATAATCACTCTCTTACTGTATACATGCCAATTTGCGTATGTGTATGATTGCACAGACTGAAGATTCATACACTGAAAAGCTTCCAAATCTAGGACTTGAGTGTGGACATGACTACACAAGTGAAGAGAAGATCCCGCACCTGAATCTGTGAGATGGGGGACAGTCAAAGGCATATAAAAATGCCAACTGCTCGAGAGCTGTTTGTGTGACTGCATAGACAATATAAATTGCAATGGAAATCAGCTGGATGTTAAGACTTACCTCCAGACTGTGACCTGGACATCGTAATGTTATATTGCTATTCTAACAGACTAGCATAAACTAAGTTAAGTCAGGAGTCCAAAACAGGCCCCATCAGGTTAAACTAAATAAAGGTGTAGCTGGGGTGTGTACCCTTTGGACGATTCCAGGGGCTACTCTTGTTCCTTTTAGCTGCTAGAGACAACCATAAGGGCTGGGGATGTAGCCCAGTTGTGGAGACCTTGACTAGAGATAACCGCATTCCTTGGCTTGTGACCCAGTTTCTTCATCCAGAACCAGCAATGTCACATGCCTCTGACTTTTGTGCAATCTTATAATACTCTTTCTAACCATAGTCAGGGACCTGGGGCTGTCGCTCAGGGATGGAGTGCTTACCTACCATGTGTGGCTCTGGGTTCCCCCAAGTAGTACACCCAAAAAAGAAAGAAAGGTAAGAAAAGAAAAAAGGAAAAAAGATTAAGCATACTTAGGAAATGTCTACTTTTAAGAATGCCTGTAATTAGGTTAGGGGCAATTGGGGAACACAAGGTAATCTACCCATTTTAAGATCCTTAATCTTAGCCAGGCATAGTGTTGAATGCCTTTAATTCCAGCACTCAGGAGGCAGAAGCAGGTGGCTCTCTGAGTTTGAGGCGAGCTAGGTCTACAAAGCAAGTTCCAGGACAGCTATGACTGTTACTCAGAGAAACTCTGTCTCAAAGAACCAAACCAAACCAAACCAAACCAAAAACCTTAACCTTAATTACATTTGTGACCTTTGAGTTTCTTGGCTAGGTAAAATAACATACAAACATGGGCACCTCTAGGGGTCTTTACTCTGCCAACCATGCCAGAACTGATTATGAGGTTCTTATTTTAAGAGGGCAGTTTGAAACAGGAAAAAGTATTTCATATTGGAAAGTTTGGAGCTGGAGCGATGGCTCGGTAGTTAAGAGCACTGTCTGCTCTTTCAGAGGATCCATATTTGGTTCCCAGGACCCATACATTACTACCGTCTGTAATTCGATTTCTAGTGGATTGGATACCCCTTCTGGCTTCCACGGGCACTGCTCACACGTGGTGCACATACATATACTGTATGACGTTCATTGTGCTTTTTTAGAGGTTGCTGCCCTCTCCACCTGGCTCCTCCCTACAAGTTCCAGTCAGCTAGTGGCTGACGCAGCCTCAGACGGCTGAATTTTATTAATCAAACACATCTTTGCATCATCAAACAAATGTTCCAGAGCATAAGTAAAAGTAATGCACCTTAAAATAATATTCTACAACATACATATTGCAGGTGAACACTCATACATGTAAAACAACATAAATACATTTTTTAAGTTAAAAAATATCGGAAGGTTTGATAATCATACCTGAGTTGGGAAAGATACGTGGTTATACAGGTAAAGTAGGTTCTATGGGCCAGGCGTTTGGGTGTGGTGTGTAGAGGCTTAAAAATCGTAGAAAAATGGCCCACTGATAGCTTGGGGGTAAAACTTTCCTTTTCAGTCTGCAAAGAGACTACATAGCTGAAAATGCAGCTAAAAAAATGAATTTCAGCTCTGCTAAGGAAGGAATAGATGAGCATTTTGAACCAAACATTAGGATAATAGAAAACACGTCGGTGTCCCAGCTTCCAGGCTCTAGACAGAATATTGGGAACCAACACGAGGGGGAAAAGCCTAAATGTTTCATTTTACAGGAGCTTGAGGAGTTCGCATGCTTCAGAGGGAATTCCTAGGTTAGAATTTACAAAACTGTATTCCGGACTGGGTTCTGAAGGTAACTGATTTGTGTCTCTCCTGTCAGCATGTCACCTCTGGATTTACGCCTTACCACATGAGTATTTGGATCTCTTTGTAACTGGCATGGTGGCCAGTTCATGGTGACAAAATACTATCTCTTGGCAATCATATTTGTAAGAAATACAATTCGTAAGAAATACTATTCTAGGGGCTGGCAAGATGGCTTAATGATTAAGAGCACTGGCTGCTCTACCAGAGAACCTGGGTTTGATTCCCAGCACCCACATGGCAGCTCACACCTGTCTGTAACTCCAGCTCCAGGGGATCTGACACCTTCATTCAGACATACATGCAAGCAAAACACCAATGCACATAAAATAAGAATAAATAATTTTTTTTAAAAAAAAGGAATACTATTTTAACTCAAAGTACTTTCAGAAATGTGCTAGAACACAGTATTCTGCCACGGTGGGTTTGAGTACCTGCTATGTTCCAGGCACTGTGCTGAATATTTTTTATTTAAAACTTTTTTAAAAATAACAAATGAATAGTAAGACTTTAAATGGTCCCTGCTAGTAGGTTGTCATCTGAGCATAAAGGGGAAAATGGAAGAGGAACAGATACATCCTGATATTTTCTACTCCAGTAGCAAATTAGTGAGCAAATGACATGTCGGAGACCAGTGAAACTTTAGAAAGGTAGTTTTGCCGTTGATAAAAGGGAACCCCATAATTCGGGTTTTAAAACCACTGATTTATTCCGTGTGTGTCTGGGTCTTTAAAAGAACAACAATAGATGTATTTGGCTGAACACAGTCATTTGTCCTATAAGCTAGAATAAGCACAGGCATTCTAGGTGGGTTTTGGATCTGAATTCTATTTCCACATTAAGATGAAAACAGTTGTTCCTCTGACTCTGTTTGTGTCACTACAATCATATTAAATTTCTGTTTTGTACACCTGTCTGTCTAACCACTGACCCAACTGACAAATAAGTGTCCGACTCTTGTCACAGAGAGGTGTCTTTCTCCATCTCCATTACATCTTTCTGTGTGTTCCTCTTTCTGCAATGAGGCTACCCTACATCTCTGCTAGCCACCTTTTATCTTCCCAAAGACAACCAGCATGCTTTCTTGAATAATCTTCCAGATGTATTTTTATCTTTTTCAGATTTATTTTGTGTGTATGAGTGTTTCGCCTGAGTGTATGTATGTGTATCATGTGAGTGCCCATGAAGGTCAGAAGAAGACATCAGGTCCCCTGGAACTATAGCTACGGATAGTTGTAGGTCACAATATGGGTACCGAAGATTGAACCGGAGTCCTCCTCTTTAAGAGCAGCAGTTGCCATCTCTCTAGCCCTTAGATATATTTTAATATCAAGCAAATATATAAGACTACTAAGTCACTCCACATACATTTTTACGTACCTTTTGTTCTTTGACTTTGTTTTTCTAATGTGTGAATACTAGCCATTGTACAGATAGAGCACAATTTATGCAGTTGTTGACATTTTCATTGGTTTTAATATGCTATTCCTAACATTACCAAAGTAAATATTCATATTGAGATGCCTGTGGGGTATCGTCCTACACACAGAATTTCTGGCATGTGTGTAATCTCTTTGTCTCTCGTCCCTCTATAGAAGTATGCTGGTTTCTCCACAGTCTTATCAACATGGTGGTGAGCTTTGCTAACATGGGCGATGAACACTGCTGGCTCAGGGGGGTCATAGCCTGCATTTCTCTTCTTATGGATGAGATCGGGGGTGTTTAAAAAGTCAGTTGCATTTCTGTTCTGTTTCTCTCAGGCAATTGTGATTATGAGAATTCTTCATCTATAAAAGAAATTAATTTTTGTTCACAAGTCGCAAGTATTTTTCTCCGAATTTGACTTTGTGGTAGCTCTTGTCATGTAGAATTTTGAATTTTTACTTTATGGAAACATATATTGTGAATTCTGTGCTTTTTGTTTTGTTTTGTTTGTTTGGCTTTTGTTTTTGTTTTTAAGACAGGGTTTCTCTGTGTATCCCTGGGTGTCCTAGAACTCACTCAGTAGATCAGGCTGACTTTGAACTCACAGAGCTGTACCTGCCCCTGCCTCCCTAGTGCTGGGACCAAAGGCACACACCACCACTCGGCTGAGTAACAACTCTTAAGTACACAATAGGAGTAGGGATCGAGGTTTTGGAGTTAAGAACAGAATCATGGCTTTTATATCTCCAGATTCACAGAGTGGTGTCCTACTTACATAACCCCTCTGTGCTTCATGGCTTCATGGGTAAAATCTAAAAGACAAACTGTACTGAGTTTGAGATGATTTGTTTAAAGCCCACAGCGCAAGCATTCACTAAATGAGAACTATTACTGTGTTGGTGGTGGTGGCCATAGACAGTTCTCCAGCTTTTACTCACACCCCACGCTTCCTAGTTCCAAGCAGAAGGAACTGGGTAACAACAGGACCAGCATGTCTCAAACACCTCACAGGCGGCTCTAACCTGCAGCGGAGGTCTATAGCTACTGTTCCCACACCAGACAGAGGGCCTTAGAGGCAGAGAAAAGAGCAGTGTGGAGCATAGCATAGTGTATGGGACACGTGCTATGAATTTGTCAGAAAGTCATTAAAGCAAGGATGGGGGAGCATCGAGAGGCTGGAGACGTGAGGAAATCAGCTGCAGAGGTGAATGTGTTTCTTATGTTTATGAGGAGCCGTACACCCATGTAACCTTGCTAAAGTAAAGGGCACCGTGTTCCCACGTTAGTCAGAGATGTGGATGGAATGTGGAGACAGGACCAAGGTTAGCTGTTTAAGATTATTATTCCACATTGCCTCCCTGGATAATTCATTCTCATAGCTCCATCTCTGTCTCTTTTTTTTGTGTGTGTGTTCTGTGAGGTTGAAATCCTCAACAACTCTCAAAATCAATTATTATTTATGAAAATCAGCAAGACAGCTCTATGCATTTTTGTAGTTTAAGAAGTAGTTTTTGTAGTTTAGGGACTTTTGAAGTTATGAAGATTTGTAACAGTATTTTAAAGGAAGTATAGCTGGGCGGTAGTGATGCATGCCTTTAATCCAAGCACTCAAGAGGCAGAGGCAAACGCGAGTCTTTGTGAGTTCAAGGCCAGCCTGGTCTACAGTGCGAGTTCCAGGATAGACAAGGGAAAAAAAAAGTAGAGTACACAAGAAAATCAGATATTATCAAATCTCACTGAAAATCTGGGTTTAAAAAAACTGTGCAGGGCCTAGACTCTAGCTCCATGAAAATCTGAAGATTCCAATGGTTTCTCTTATAGCGGGGGCAGAGAGAGCTGTTATGTAATGAGACAGTTTGGTATGGCATCAGTTTGATGATCATAAACACGCTAGATGGTAGCACACTTGTCTACCGTATGTGAGGCCTTTGGTTCAAAACCTAGTACTGCCAGGCGGTGGTGGCACATGACTTTAATCCCAGCACTCAGGAGGCTGAGGCAGGAGGATCTCTGTGGGCTTGCAGTCAGCCTGGTCTACAGAGTTCCAGGACAGCCATGGCTACACAGAGAAACCTTGTCTTGAAAAAAACCAACCATTCAATTAAACAAAACAAAAATTAAAACTGTCTTTGTCACTGTGCTATTGCTGTGAAAAAAGACCATGGCCAAGGCAACTCTTATATAAGAAAGCATTTAACTGGGGACTCGCTTACAATTTCAGAGGCTTAGTCTATTATCATCATGGAGGATAGAAAATCTAGCATAGCAGCACAAGGTAGACATGGTACTGGAGATGCAGCTGAGAGCTATATTCTGACCCACAGGCAGAAGAAAAGCGAGAGCCTGCGCCTTGCATGGGCTTTTGAAATCTTAAAAGCCCACCTTTATTGACACACTTCCTCCAATAAGGCCACCCCTCCCAACTCTTCTAATCCAAAGAGTTCCACTCCCTGGTGATTAAGCATTCAAATATATGAGCCTTTGGGGGCCATTCTTACTCAAAGCACCGTAAAAAAACCAAACTTTTAGACATGATAATTTTAATTTTCTAAGCTTACATAATTCTGAAAAAATAAGCAATTTTAAAACAGTCACAAATCAAACTATACATGTAACTCAGGAAATATTTGTCAATATTTGTGTTTATAATAAGAATAAAATAAATACTTGCTCTTCAAATTTTTAAGAAATTTTAAAAATTACACTTATTTACTAGGGGGAGTACACAGCAAAAACGTGGAAACCAGAGGACAGTTTATAGGAGTGGGTGCACTCTACTGTGGGTGTTCTGGCTTGGTGACAAGTGTCAACCCCCTGAACCATTTACCTGCCTACCTTATTCTTGTTGATAACTTTAACAAGTTTTAAAATGTAGCGAATAATGAGTTGTAAAATAGAAGTATTCAGAGAATTCGACCTGTTTCTAGTTTACCAGTTATTCTGGCTTTGGACTGTGATGTATATTGTGTCAAATACAGACCTCAGGCTAGGGGCCCAGCATGCTTAGAGCACTGGGTTCAACCTGTATTGTGGGTGCGCACGCATACTCGAACACACAAGCAGAAAAAAAAACCTTATAAATTCCATTTTCTTCTTGCCCCTCTTTCAGGCGACTGTTGTAGGCGCTACTATTTTTAATTGTAAATTAATAACTACTTCCTAGAGAATTCTCACTTCTTACTCTGTTTATTGCTTGCAGGTCAGTTTGAAACATCAAATCTTTAAGCATGCACTTTTCTGGAAAGTTTACACAGTCTTAAGTATATATTTGCCACTGGGAGCACTTCTAAGCTTCCCATGACTTTGTTCATATGTGAGTGTGCATGCATACATATTATTAATTTTTTCAAATTTCTTTTGTTTTTTTTTGAGACTGGGTTTGTCTGTATATCCCTGACTGTGTTGGAGCTTGCTCTGTAGACCATGCTGGCCTTGAACTCAGAGATCGCCTTCCTTATCAATGATTTTTTAAGTGTCCAAAGAATTCGTCTTTCACCAACTTTTGTTTTGCTAGCCATATAATCAGCTAAAAGTAGCTTAAGAGAAGTTCAAGAGTGGTAACTAGCCTGGTGGTGGTGGCACCAAATTCGAGGCCAGGCTGATCTACAGAGTGAGTTCCAGGACAACCAGGACTACACAGAGCAACCCTGTCTCGAAAAATAAAAAACAAAACAAAACAAAAAGAAAACCCTGGTAAGTAGACTTAAACAGATTATTTTCCCCCAAAGTACAAATAGTTATAAAAGATCCCAGTTTTTGAAATCATTTTACAGTATTAGTTAAAAAATAAATAAATTAACATTCTATTGAATAACAATTCTTCAGGACCATTTTGATACTTAGTCTCATATGCTAATTTGCAAATAAGCAAATAGCAGAGTGTAGCAAAAAGACTATTAAAGTTGGTGAACATTTTGAATGATTTCTAATTGAGAATATTCTTTTCAATTCAAAAGCCCCCAAGTCTCATAAACATTAAAATTGTTTGCGTACGTGAAAATTACTGATATAGGAAAAATCGTTTTATGAGATATTTCAGTAGTAAATTCAACATCGTTAAGATTCTAATTGAACTAAACATTGATCTTAAATTACTTAGAGGTGTATATATTATTTTTTAAAGTGCGTGTTTAGTTTTAAATATGTGGGGGATTCTGTGTGATGGCATTTCAAACTTCTGCCTTTTCCTGAGCTATCTAAATCTTTGAATTGTTTTAAGTATTAAGACGAACTGGTGTTAAGAAAGGTACTTTCTTCAAGATGGATGTTTACGCATGCAAAATAGTTTTAAGAGTTTTAGCAATTTCGTTCCTTAATTCTTCCCTTCGCTTCTCTTCTTCAAAATGCACTTTAAATCGGAATTAGAATCCCCTTGAAGAGCTGAGCGCTGGTGGCACAGTGGCAAAGACGAGGGCTTTACTTTGTCAGCCATGTGTTTCGGGAACGCTGGCGCTTTCCCTAGATCTTCTGGCTGATAATCTCAAACATGGAGGATGCTTCTGATTCTTCACGAGGGGTTGCTCCATTAATTAATAATGTAGCTCTCCCAGGCTCTCCGCCGTCTCTTCCTGTATCAGTGACAGGCTGTAAAAGTCATCCAGTAGCCAATAAAAAGGTAGAAGCGAGAAGCGCAAAGCTCCTCCCCGCGGCTCTTCCTCCTTCGGAGCCGAAAGTAGCTCAGAAACTTCCCAGGAGCGCGGAGAGGCGGGGAAGCGCCGGCGGGACGCGATCCCCCCGCGCCGAGCCGGCCAGTGGCAGTGCGAACGGCGGCGGCCGGGAGAGACTCCGGGGCGGGGCGGCCGGGCCCTCGTGGCGTTCCTCGTGGGAAGGTGCGGCGGCGGGCGGGCGCTCGCAGGTGAGGGGCTCGCCTGCCGGGGTCCCGGGGATCCGGGAACAAAGCGCCGCGGCGCCGGGGGGGGGGGATCCGTGGCCGCCCAGCTGCGGGGGTCGGCGCGGCGTCTAGCACATAGCGAGTCCCGGTGCGGCGGCGGCGGCCGGGAGCGGCGCTGGGGGAGGGGGCGGCCGCCCCATTGTGAGGCGCCCGCGGGGCGCGCCGGGACCGCCCGGCTGGCTGGCTGACTGACTGACTCGGCACCCCGGCGGCGGCCGGGAGGACCGGGGCGCGTCAGTCACACAAAAGGCAGCTCAGCTCGCCCCGGCGCTCCCCACCTTACCGGCTTTCCTTTCCCTCCAATTTGCTCTAGGGACGCGGGGCGGACGCGCGCAGCCGGGAGATGCCGCTGCTCCACCGAAAGCCGTTCGTCAGGCAGAAGCCGCCGGGGGACCTGCGGCCGGACGAGGAAGTTTTCTACTGTAAAGTCACCAACGAGATCTTCCGCCACTACGAGTAAGGCCGGGAGCGGCGGCGGCGGGGGCAGCGGGAGCGGGGCTCCGGGGCAGCGGGGACAGCTGCCCCCGCGCCCTTTTGTCTGTCTGTCTCTCCTCTCGTCTCTCCCGGGGGCTCGTGACGGGGTGGCCGCGCCGCCCCTCCCCCGCGCGCCGTGACCGCGTGGGGCAGCGGGGCCCGCAGAGGCCCGGGGACCGACCGCTCGCAGTCGCCGCGTTCGCCGGGCGGGCGGGCGGAAACTCCCCGGCTCGCCCCTCCCCGCCCGCCGCGCTCGGCCGGCCGCACGCGCTCGCCGGTTCCGGGATCCCCGCCGGGTCGTCAGCCGTGCGCCGCCGCCGTCCCGCAGCCGGGAGAGGGAATCCCTGACCCCGAGGGCAGGAAACAGCCGGCCCCGGGGACTGGCTACTTGCGGTCGCGCGTGGCTTCTGACATTTTGGGGGGGGAGTGGGGGCTGCCAGGGCGAAGGTGGGGGACCGGGGCAGGAGTGGAGGCTTGCTCCGCTGAGCGGCGAGGGACTCCTCAGCGGGCCGGGAGGACCGGGGCCGGGGGCGTTGGGGCCACTGGTGTCCCAAGCGGCGGCCTCGCGTCCCGCGCCGCTTAGGCCTGGGAGTGTGCGACGCGAGCCGCGCTCTGTCACCGCCTCTTCTGGGTGACTAACTCCCGTCCCCGGGGAACTCGGCGTCTCCGCCCCCGGGAGACCGGCGAGGAAGAAGTCGGGCCGAGCGTGGGGGAAAGGAGTGGGAGACAGCAGGGCCCCCCCTCCCCGGACGCCCCTCAGTTTTTGCTTTCGTGTAGGCGAGCGCGCGGCCGTGGGAGTTGGGAGAGGGGGGTGGTTAGACAGACAAGTTCAACTCCAGCTTCAGTCTGTCGCCTCTTTATGCCCCCCTTCCCCGCGCATGTGGGCCGCCTGACATGTGCCACTGCTTTTGTTTTGATAAGAACCCGAAGCTGCTGCTTGCAGATGTAGCTTCAACTCCCAAATTTTCAGTTCATTGCCGGGTAGAGCTCAGTGACACGAAGCCGTGAAGAAGTTTGTCTCAGCGATCCGTGTTTAAACAGGGACCCGAATTGATCAGTCACAGGAACAGACTGATCCTCCCCCCCTTTTCTCCTCCTTTATCCTCCACGCAGCCTCTCTTTGTGGCTTAGAAACCGTGTGTTAATAACAACCAAATACGTGGTGTGTAGGAGGATTTCAGAGTGTGGTGGGCTGGCGGGGGAAGGCTTGATCCAGGGAGGTCTTCAGGCAAACCTTGAGGCTGCCTGAGAAAGAGCGATTGGAAAAGTCAGTTCCAAGTTACACCCCCTCCCTTCAGCTCCCTAGAAGGGGTTACAGGTATAGGTGTTATCTGGAGGACTAGATGGTACTTTTCACCAAACAGTACCTTAAGTAGGAGTGCACATCTCCCTGGGCTCCTGTACAGACTTGTTTTATTACTCTAAGTGCACTCTTGTAACTTCGTAAGTGGATTTGAGTTGGCTAACTGTACAAGGTTATGTCTTCATATTTTCTTCTAAAGTTTAAGGTAAAGTCCTTAGTAGCATTTCTGATTGTTTTTGAACTTAAGAGTACCAGGAAAATAACTAATAGACTTATATCCCAAATTCTTCTTCCCTCTGATATAAGCAGTCTTTTGAAAAGGCCCTTTATACAGTACTCAGGAGGCTGAACAGAGGTTTGCAGGTCCAAGGCTAGCTTGGGCCACAGAGTGACTTCTGGGCCAGTCAGTCTGGGTTACAAAATTAGACCCAGACAACAAAAGAGGCTGCCCTCACTGTAGAGCCCAAGGTAAATTTGACTTTTCTCACCTGTAAATTAAACCCTCTTGGTGTACTTTTGGTTCCCGAAACGAATTATTCTAATCACGGAGAAATCTGAAATGCTGAAAAGAAAATTTTTGGCATCCCAACAGAAAAAGTGAGGAATTGTATGTTTTGTAGTCTTAGGATATTAAAATATTTAAAGATAGTTTAAAGCAAAACAAACAAAAACAAACATCTTTTCTCCTCTAGTGCTGAAGTATTTGAGGCTTTGGGAGTTACAGTTTAAGAGAGATTATTAGTTTGGTAGCAGAGATACTTGATCATTTGCCCTAAACCAAATTGCATCATCTCCTTAGATATTTAATTATTTTTAAATTGACTGAAATAGAAAGCTGCCCTTGTGTGGCATATACCTTTAATCCTAGCACTCAGGAGACAGAGGCAGGTCGATCTCTATGAGTTTGAGGCCAGCCTGGGCTACAAATCAAGTCCCAGTACAGCCGGGGTTGTTACACAGAGAAACCTAGTCCCGAAAAACCAAGAATTTTTTTTTTAAATCATCTTCTCATACCCTTAAATGGTAAAAAGTCACCTTTCGAGAAATGCATTTAGGTTGGATAGTCTATTACCTGGAGAAATTGAAGGAAGCCTATTTGAACTAACATCTCAGATTAGTTTGTGTGGATTTGAAAAAAAAAACTTGTATTTGTTTGAATATTTATCTGTGCTCACCCAGTTCCTTCAGTTTTCTTCTTATTTCTTGAATGTAAATTTCTGCTGCACTTTGGTCTTTTAAGAGCTTCTAGCCTTGCTCATTTCCCAACAAACGTTTTACTCGTTAGTAGTTTGTCAGAAACTTTTCATTGCTAAATAGTGTTCCGTCTCTGGGTTGTTCTAGTCCACTTCCTCTATCACCTCCTTCTGTATCCCATGCTTGATTCCTTTAGTCTCTTTTTTTTTTTTGTTTCTCCAAGACCCCATGTGTTCTCTAAGACAGACCATGACCAGGATGGATTGTTAGTGATTATACAGTATAAATTCCTCTGTTGAAGTGATTTGAGCTGCATATTTCTGTACTAATTGCTAACTCTTGTTTGACCTGCTTTCTGGAAACCTATTAAAAATAGCACATTAACTGTAGGCAAATATACATGTTAAAGTGCATAATTTAGTTTCAAGTCAGGTAAAGATTTATACTGTAATTTTGATTGGACCACAATTTTTGTTTTTCCAGCCAGGGTTTCTTTGTAGCTTTGGAGCCTGTCCTGGCACTGCTCTGTAGATCAGGCTGGCCTTGAACTCACAGAGATCCACTTGTCTCTGCCTCCCTAGTGCTGGAATTAAAGGTGGAGCCACTACCACCTGGTCAGTTGCTAAAAACAGTGAGACAGTTGAATACTAGAAATTATACATCATATAATTTCCTAATGATTTGTTCTATTACCCACTGACTTAATGTCTTGAACTCTTTTTTTTTTTTTTTTGGCTGCTTAGAATTGAAAGTTTGCATTTAGAATTGAAAAGTTTTGCATTTAGAATATAAAGTTTACTATTCTTTTCCATCTCAAACTAGTAGACAGTTCAGCTTGTTTCAGCCTGGCTTTCCAATGAAAAAGATTTGATAGCTTATAATACGTTTTGCTTTTGTTGTTCAATTCTTTGTTGTTAATTCAGCCCTTTTGTAAATGAGGAAAGGTGTCAGAATATTGATTGCGATTGTAATTTTAATTCATATTTTAAGGCCCTCAACATTATGCTTTTTGCTGTTTTACTGTCATATGGTGCTTATGTGAGGAACTCTTGCTGTTGTCAGAGGCTGTAAAGATATGCACAAAGAAGCTAGAATTACAAGCTGTTAGGGTTCTTGTCCTGTGTTTCTGTAGATGGCACCACTCTCTTGTCTGTTCAGCACTGACCTTTACTACGCCCCTTGGCAATTAAGCGCTTGATAGTAGTGGGCAAATCAGAAGAATGCTGTCTGTTTATGAATGACAAGGTTTTGCTGTGTAGCCCAAGTTGGCCAGGAACTTGAGATCCTCTTGCGCTTGAGTGCTGAGATTACAGGCATGTGCCACCACACCTGGTGCCATCAGTTTACCGTGGGGTAAAATGCTTGTCATACCAGCCAGTTCTCACACTGATGACGGGACACATGAAATCTAGCTGTAGTCTGTCTGGTGAGCATGCGCTTTTCAAGGGAATGTGGATAATCTTTTGAGCCAGTGTCTTTAAATTAGGTGTATTTAGCTCCTGTTTAGGAATATGTTGGTTACATGTCACTGACTGTTGAGTTCACAGGTTCTTTTTTCCTAGGGTACAGCAGAGATTCCTAAATGCTTTATATTTTTTATTTTATTTAATTTTTTTTATTTTGTGGGTTTTTTTTTTTTGAGACAGGGTTTCCTCTATGTAACAGGCTTGGCTGCCCTGGAACTCTCTTTGTAGACCAGACTGGCCTCCTCCAACTGGCTGAGATCTGTCTGCCTCTGCCCCCTGGAGTGCTGGGATTAAAGGGTGCCCCACTACTGTTTTCAGATTTCTTTCTTATGCTTAACAGGCCATGCTTTCTAATGTTAACACAGTTTTCATTCAAAATATGTAGTACCCCAGAATTTAATGGATTGAAATAATAATCCATTTTGTTGGTCTCACTATTGTATGGATTCTCAGTTTGGTTCTGCTAGTTTCCTCTGGGCTCATCCACTTAACTCTGTCCAGTTGGAGGCAAAACTGATCTTGAATAAGAAATAAGTGCTGACACATGTGTGGTACTCTGAAGAGATGTCTTTTCTCGCCTGAAGAGGGTCCTCTGAGCTGCTCCAGAACAGAGAGGAGAGGAGACAAGATCGCTGAGGTCTCAATATCTTCTCTGGCAACTCCTTGAAGGCAAGCACAGGAACAACGGAAATTTTAAAAAGAAAGCTGAAGTCATTATAGTTAAGACAAGGGCAAGCAATAAAGTATGCCCACAAGTTCTTTAGAATGAATTTTAAAAGGTTTGAGAGTGGCCGGGCTGTGGTGCCCTTTACAGAGGCAGGTGGATCTCTGGGAGTTCAAGGTCAGCCTGGTCTACAAAAGCTAGTTCCAGGACAGAGCTGTCTTGGGGTGGGGGTGGGGAAGGAAGTTTGTGTCTGTGTGTGTGTGTTTGTGCCTGTGTGTGTTATGTATGTTGACAATATAAGTATGTGTGATGAAAACAGTGGCCACCCTGGATTCAAGCAAAATATCCACACACATGTACCACATTTTCCCTATCCATTCTTCAGTTGAGGGGCATATAGGTTGTTTCCAGGTTCTGGCTATGACGAACAATGCTGCTATGAACATAGTTGAGCACATGTCCTTGTGGCACGATTAAGCATCCTTTTATTAGGTCTTGAGGAAGGTTGTTTCCCGATTTTCTGAGAAATCACCATACAGACATCCATAGGGGCTGTACCAGCTTGCATTCCCACCAGCAATGCAGAAGTGTTCCCTTTTCCCCACAACCTCTCCAGCATAAGTTGTCATCAGTGTTTTTGATTTTGGCCTTTCTTACAGGTGTAAGATGGAATCTCAGAATTGTTTTGATTTGCATTTCTCTGATGACTAAGGATGTTGAGTATTTCCTTAAGTGTCTTTCATCCCCTACTTTTTTATTGTTCAAAGATCTTATGTGCAAAGAAGATCCTAAATCAGTGGTTTTCAACCTTACTAATGCTGTGACCCTTTAATACAGTTACACGTTGTAGTGACCCCCAATCATAAATTATTTTCATTGCAACTTCATAATTTTAATTTTGATCCTACTGTAAATGTAATGTAAATATCTGTGTTTTCTGATGGTCTTAGGCTACCCTCGTGAAAGGGTTGTTCAACCCCAATGGGGTCACATCGTGACCCACAGGTTGAGAACCTCTGTCCTAAGAGGCTCACCAAAACAGCAAAAAAGTGTCAGAGGAACACCTAAAGAAAGTTCAGCATTGAGGAACAGGACTTAACTAGCTTAAGAATCTGAGGAAGTTCTTCCTGGTAGCTCCTTGAAGGCAAGCAAGCACAGGAACAACAGAAATTTTAAAAAGAAAGCTGAAATCACTATAGTTAAGACAAGGGCAAGCAATAAAGTATGCCCACAAGTTCTTTAGGGTGAATTTCAAAAGTCTGAGAGTGGCTGGACAGTGGTGCCCTTTACAGAGGCAGGCAGACCTCTGGGAGGTCAGCATGGTCTGCAAGAGCTAGATCCAGGACAGACTCCAAAGCTATGGAGAAACCCTGTTTCGGAAAAAAAAAAAAAAAAAGAAAAAGAAAAAAGTTTGTGTGTGTGTGTTTGTGCCTGTGTGTGTTATGTGTGTTGAGAGTATAAGCACACAAGTGTCACAGTGAGTATGTGCAGAGGTCAGTTCTTTCTTTCCACTGGGGGTTCTGGGGATCAAATTCAACTCAGGTCCTCTGGTTTGCATTGCAAATGCTGAGCCATCTCGCTGGCTCAATTTTGACTGTATTTTGATTAATAACATCAGATTATAATAAATACCCTAAACCCAATTTGTTTGCAAAGAAAGCTAAAGGTGCTCAGACTACTTTGAAATATGGTTTTATTTATTAGGATGTGTGTGGATATTTTGCTTGCATGTATGTTGGTGCACTGTATATGTGTCTGGTGCTCACAGAGGCCAAAAATGGGCACTGGATTCCTGAGAACCATGAGTGCTGGGAACTGTACCCAGGTCTTAACTGCTAATCTCTCCAGCCCCAACACTGATTGCAGAAAAAATAGCGACATCTTGAAATTTGCAGGCAAATGGATGGAGCTAGAAAACACCATATTGAGTGAGGTAACCCAGACCCAGGAAGACAATTATCACATGCACTCACTCATATAAACGTTTTTTAAACATAAAGCATAGAAAACCAGCCTACAAATCACAATCCCAGAGAACCTAGACAACAATGAGGACCCTAAGAGAGACATACATGGATCTGATGTACATGGGAAGTAGAAAAAGGCAAGATCTCCTGAGTAAATTGGGAGCATGGGGACCATGGGAGAGGGTAGAAAGGGAGGAGAGCAGAGAAAAATATAGAGCTCAATAAAATCAATAAAAAAAAAGATTGAAAAAAGTTGGTATATCTTTTGAGTGCACCTATCCTATGGGCATTTCTTTAGAATTAGGTCATTTAATTTTTACATAAACTGTTTATGAAATATACCCTCATTTTATAGAAGAGGAACCAGGTTCAGAGAGATTGTGTAACTTTACCCAAAGAAAAGTGATAATGCTAGGGTTCAGACATCTCTTTTTCTCAAGTCTGCATCTTTTCTGCCTAAATGCACATGTAAATGAGTGTGGACCAGTCACTGAGAGTGTTTTCTACTCATGACAGTTTTCTTTGGTGAGGCTTTGAAAATGCTGAGACTATTTGTCTCCCTAGTGAGAAATGTGTAAGTTACATATGTCTTAGGAAACCAGCAGAGTGGAAACATTTAAGAGGAAACTGATAAATGTTTGCTGGGAGTTGGGGAAGCCCTCAAGTAGGAGAGTGTCTAATTTGGAGCCTGAGGGATGAAGCTCACAGGACATGAAGTGGAGCAGAAAGAGATTCTAGATAGAAGATACTGTAAAGAACACGTTTAAAGTGAGGGAAACTATATTAAAAAGCAACACTGAAGTATGAGTTTTGAGTTTCACTTAAAATTGGTCTTCAATTTTTTGAGACAGGGTTTCTCTGTAGCTTTGGAGCCTGTCCTGAAACTAGCTCTTGTAGACCAGGCTGGCCTTGAACTCACAGAGATCCACCTGCCTCTGCCTCCCGAGTGCTGGGGTTAAAGGCGTGAGTCACCACCACCCGGCTCACATCAATTATTTTAAGTAAGGACTTCGACCTCCAGCACCAGTCCGTGCATGTCTTTGTTAATTTCTCCTGAAGATTTTGATCTCTGATTTTGAAGCTCATGGCTGTTTCTCAGCCTTTGCATATCATGGTCTATTTCAGGTTTTGTATACATTTTTTAGTATATGGCTAATTATTTTTGTTTGGGCAAGGCAATTCTTGAGATCTTTGCTGTTGTCCTGGAGTGTACCACATTTTGTATCTGGCTAGTAGATTTTCAGCCCTCAAGTAAAGTGCACTTTGTGTTCATCTGAATTGTATGTGATGTGCCTTATTTTTAAATCCACTAGTCTTCCAGTTTTTCTAATCCCTAACAAATTAACAGCCTGTTGCACTTTGTTTCTTAGCACATTCACCAGAACTGGTAAACTTTAGAAACAAATTTTACCTTGTAACCAGAATTTTTCCTTATGAAACGATGATGAAGAGGAAAAAAATATGTTTTTGTGTGTGAGCAACCAGATAATTAATATTTTAGACTGTGTTGGTCACAGTGTCTCCCACACTCTATACCAATGAAGTAAGAAAGCAAGAGAATACCTCGGAGTGAGGATGTGATTGTGTGCCAGTAAAATCAAACCCAAGAGAAGGCTGCATTTGGCTTCTAGGCAGTAATATATCCCTATCCTAAAGAGGATTATTGAAGATTACAGTCATAAACAGATGTAATTTATGTTATCTTAAATTATTCATATTAAATAATACTCTGCATTTTCTTTTTGCTCAAACTAGTAAAATGTAGATGTTGAAGAGACAGTGTAACTCACCTTCTTGAATTTGGCATTAACAAGCTTCATATTTAAATGTGTATAATGCAGAGTCAACTATGAGCAGAATGACAAAGTGGGCCAAAGTGAAGCTGTGCTGATGTGGGATTCTCATGTTGTGAATGCGATTGGTTAATTAATAAAGAAAACTGGCTTGGCCTGATAGGGCAAAAGAATAGAGGTAGGCAGGGAAAACAACTGAATGCTGGGAGAAAGAAGGGCGGAGTCAGGGAGAAGCCATGTAGCCCTACCAGAGACAAACGCCAGAACTTTAGCTGGTAAGCCACAGCCATGTGGTGATACACAGATTAATAGAAATGGGATAAATTAATATATAAGAGTTAGCCACTAAGAAGCTAGAGCTAATGGGCCAAGGAGCTATTTAATTAATACAGTTTCTGTGTGATTATTTCGGATCTGGGCGGCCGGGACAAACAAGTGGAGAGCAGCCAGAACGACCAAGTGGCCCTCCTCCAACAGTGTGCAGTAGATGGCTCTGTGCTTTTGGGGTGATGGACTTTTCCTCTCTTGTGATAACTTAGCCACAGTGGTGGAGTATATCTAGCCTCCTACCTCCTGAGGGCTGGATCTTTTTGTACAAGGCTATCAGTGTAACAAGAACTATCTAGAGACCAAAGGAAATGAATATAAGAACACGAACGGTTTGCAGGAGATGAGGGGGACCTCATGGGAGGAGCAGCTTGCATGGTTTTGTCTCATTTTGTAGTTTACATCTTTTTATTGTTGTTTATATGCATGAGCTTAGGTACTTCAGAGGAGTGTGTCAGTCACAAGGCAGCTGGTGAATTGAGTTTCTCTGTGCCAAGTGGCTTCTGGGGACCAAACTTAGGTTCTCAGGGTGGTGACAGTTTGCTGAACTGTCTCACTGGCATATACCCTATTTTTTTCTACCTGGTAACTTGCTTGATGGCTGCATATGGAACTTGTACCATTGTTCACTGAACATTTTAGACAGTGTTCAAGTCTAGTGACTATGGAAACCTGATTTAAACCTGTCACCCTGCAGTGATTTTACATGCCTTGTAGGCCCCAATTACCCTGGAACTTAGCTGATAATAAAGCTGTTGCCTGGCCTTATGGACCATTAAGCAGTTGAAATGATTTTATGTTGGTATTAGGTTTAATACAAAAGAAGATTTAACACAAATATGTAAATTATTTTAATGTTATTTATATCCATTTTATTCTGTATGCTTGAAAAAAAATAACTTTTAATCTAAATCCTTGCCTCTTCAGGTGGTGGTGGCACACGCCTTTAATCCCAGCACTGGGGAGGCAGAGGCAGGCGGATCTCTGTGAGTTCGAGGCTAGCCTGGTCTACAAGAGCTAGTTCTAGGACAGGCTCCAAAGCCACAGAGAAACCCTGTCTCGAAAAACCAAAAAAAAAAAAAAAAAAGAAAAAGAAAAAAGAAAGAAACTAAATCCTTGCCTCTTAGTTAATAAATTATTATGACACAAATTTAATTGTTTATTAAAAACAGGTTCCACCCCACCACCCCTACTGGTATTCTTTAACTTTATGCCTTCTTAAAGATCTAACCCTTAATACCACTTGAAAAAAGATGTTCTAGTATTTCCTGCTCTGTTTTGCCTTCCTCTGAAGTCTGTTTGTCTCTTTTAAAAATAACCCCTCATTATTTCACCAAAACATACTTCAAAAAAGGCTCTTCATATAGAGCCAGGGTCATCTGACTTGGCATATGTGTTTTCTTTCTTTTTTAAAGATTTTTATTTTTGGTTTTTTGAAATAGGGTTTTTCTGTGTAGCTAGTTCCACAGCTGTGGGCAGTATTGAAACTTGCTATGTGTAGATCACGCTGGCTTTGAACTCAGATATCCACCTGCCTTTGCCTGCTGAGTGCTGGATGTAAAGGCATACACCACCATGCCTGGCTTTAAGATTATTTTTTTAAAATTATGCTTGTGGGGAGGGGGTCTATGCAGGTGAGTGCAGGAACCTGAGGCATATGATTCCTGGGAGCTGCTGATTGGGTCCTGCAAGAGCAGTGAGTGCTCTTAACCGCTGAGCCAGCTTTCCAGCTCCTAGTGTCGTCATCATCATCTTCTTCTTATTTCATTGTGTTGTGATTGGTTTCTCTTGCTTTTATAGGTTTCTTTTTTCTTTTTTAAAATTGTTGTTGCTCTCTTGATACACATGCAAATGAAACAATCCTAATAAACATACCCCAAATGATCTTTGAAGATCTGAGTGTCTATAGGGATAATCTGTAAGATAGACAGACTAGCCAAAAAGTAGACACAGAGAGAGCACTTTAACTACTTTGATGCGAGAAGGGTTCAGGAAGGTGTAAGTTAAAAGAGTGACTTGCTCATAATAGTCACGTAATTATTGAAGGTAGACCAGTGTATATTTTTATTCTACAGAGCACAAAAGTATACCATAGCCTCCATTTGGGTATCCATTATTAACTTTTTGCCTATTTCTAATATTTTATATTTAGAAAAGCCTCCTTGTAAAATGATGCATGCGTACATGCTTAAATAAAAATTTAAACAATGTGGAAATGTTTTAGAATCATCCACACACAAAGTTTTCCCTTTCTTCCCAGTCTCTTGCTTAGGAACATCTGTTTATAGTATGTCTATAAAGACACATTCTTATGGTTATAATATGTGTTGGGTTTTTGTGTATTCGGTGAGTTTTTTTCTACCCAATCTCTCTTTGAAGTTTTTCTGTTTTCTAGGTTTCTTGCACTGAAACTAGGTAAACTTTAGAAAGTAAAGATTCATATTAAGAAGTTACTGCAGTTGCAAAAGACACTGCATTTAGGATGGCCGTTTTATCCCTGTCCCTAGCTGTAACCCTAGGCTGTTTTTTCTGTGTAGGACCTCAGGTAGCTTAGGCTAGCCTTGATCCTCCCAAGTGTTACATTTACAGACACATGACAGCATTCCTGGCACATTGCTTTATTTTTTAGACAGTTTTAAATTGTAGCTTAGACTGAATTGGAACTCGCTTGGAGGCCTTGAAATTGTTGAAAATCTCCTCCTTCAGCCTCCTGAGTGCTGGAATGACTCATGAGTGAGCCCCTGGCCCAGCTTATAGCCTGATTTCTGGGTAGCATTCCAAAAATCTCTGGTTTTGCAAGTTCTTTCCTCCTTGTCCTCTTTCCACCTCCTCTTCCTTTTTTCTGTATTGTTGCTGCTTTCCTTTTTCTATTTTGTTTTTCTGCAAAGGTAAAGTCATTACATACTGTAAATAGAAAATAAAGGAAGGCACAAACTTGAAGTAAGGTTGTTTGCCCCTATTATTAAGAATTCTTTTGCCGGGCAGTGGTGGCACATGCCTTTAATCCCAGCACTCGGGAGGCAGAGGCAGGCGGATCTCTGTGAGTTCGAGCCCAGCCTGGTCTACAAGAGCTAGTTCCAGGACAGGCTCCAAAGCCACAGAGAAACCCTGTCTCGAAAAAAAAAAAATTCTTTCACTGCTTATTGACTGACTTTTTATCACATAATTCTCTTGTTAGGTACCTAGATTTATTAGTATTTCTACTATTAAGGTCTATTAAAATATCATGGCTAATTGATGTTAGTGTTGTAAGTTCTTTTCAACAAAAAGCTTAAAAATTAAAAGGAAAAAGAAAAGTTGAATTTGCTTTCAGTTTGGTTCCAAATTTCAGAACTAGTATAGCTTGTTCAACTTCCCTGGTAGCACATTTAAGCTGCTGTGTGAGCTTAAAGTCCTTTTCTTAGTCTTGTATTAAGTAAGTTGATGAGGTGGCGTAGAGGAAAAGGTCATAATGGTGTCAATTTTAATGATGTAAAGTTTATGAAATGATAGGTAATGGGATTTTGTTTTTGTTTCTTAATCAGTGACTTTTTTGAACGAACCATTCTGTGCAACAGTCTTGTGTGGAGTTGTGCAGTGACGGGCAGACCTGGACTGACCTATCAGGAAGCACTTGAATCAGAAAAAAGAGCAAGACAGAATCTTCAGAGCTTCCCAGAACCACTAATTATTCCAGTTTTATACTTGACCAATCTTACCCATCGCTCACGCTTACACGAGATTTGTGATGATATCTTTGCATATATCAAGGACCGATATTTTGTTGAAGAAACTGTGGAAGTCATTAGGAACAATGGTACAAGGTAAAGTACTTCTAATTTTCCCTATTGATAAGCATAAATTGCTCAAAAGTTAAATTATCACCAGGTGTGGTGCTACATGCCTCTAATATCAGCATTTGGAAAGTTAAGGCAGGTATATTATGGGTCTGAGTTAGCTCTGGGCAGCATAACAAGGTTGTCTTAAAAACAACCCACCCCCACAAGTGAAATACGGAAATCTTTCCTTTGCATTCTTTAGCTACCTTGTTAGCCTACAGATAGATTGTCCTGTGATAGCTACTTTTTACGTATGTTTCCATGTATGTGCCAACAAAAATATGTGTTTGTCTGTGTATCTGTACAAACACACATAGACACAGTCCTTGTTTTAATATAATAGGTAATTTTTTTAGGATATATTGCTATGTAAAATACCTTCTCTTTAATTTACTATAAAGTAAACCCCATTACATGGACACTCCATATTTAAGAAGCCTAAAATAATGATATCTACCATAATCCTCATACTAAATAATAGTTTAAATATACTTGTATAATTTGATGGTTTTCATTATTTTATTTAACAAAACTATAACTGTGTTGTACATACTCCGCTTTTTTTGTATATTTCTGTCCCTTAAATACATTTTCACATACCTTTATTGAGAACCTAGCACCCAAAAAGCCCTTGGTTTGCTTCCCAACACTCCATAACTATTTGTGATGGTGTGAGCTTATAATCTCAGCACTCCTCTATCCCGTAAGGTAGAAGCAGGAGGATTAGAAGTCTGAAGACTAGAGAGATGACTTAGAGGTTAAGAGCACTTCCACAGGTCCTGAGTTCAGTTCCCAGCCACTATGGTGGCTTACATGCCGGCAGAACACTATACATAATAAATAATTCTTTGGAAATAAACAAAAGTTCAAAGGTCATTCTTTGCTACATAGCAAATTCAAGGCCAGTTTAAGCTAGATGAGACCCTATCTCAGTATCTAAGTAGAATAGAGGAAGAGTCAGGCAGATCTCTGAGTTCAAGGCAACCCAATCTACAAAGAGAGTTCCAGGACAGCCAAGGCTGTTACACAGAGAAATTCTGTCTCGAATCTTGTTCACCACTCCCCCCCCCCACTACAACCAAGAAAACCGGGCGGGGGAAAGGGAGGGGTGCAGAGTGAGCTTAGTTGGTAAAGTGCCTGCCTTACAAGCATGAGGACCTAAGTTCCACCCTTTAGAACCCATGTTTTGCTAGGCTTAAAATCCCAGCCAGAAAGGGGTGTGTAACAAGCAGATTCCTGGCTTGTTGGCCAACCAGTATAGCCTACTGGACAAGTTACCAGGCCAATGAGAGACACTGTCTCAAAAAACAAAGTGGATACCATCTGAGCAATGGCAACTGAAGCTGTCCTTTGGCCTCCATCCTCATGCATGCCCACCTGTGCCCACAGGTGCAGGTGTACATATACATGAGCTTAATAAGGGCTTATGCCTGTAATTCCAGCGCTTGGAAAATGGAGGTTAGGAGGACTGTGAGTCCTGGCCAGCCTGGGCTGTGTTGTGAGTTCCAGGTCAGCCTGAACTGCAGACTAAGACTGCATTAAAAAATAAAGAGGGTCATGTTGTAAATATGATATTGGAATCTACTTAATGGTTCATACTTAAGGTGATACCTCAAGAAAGTAGGTTGGGTTTTGATCTACATCACTATAGGGAATAATGGAACTATATTTGGGGACTGATTTGTCTTTTCCTTATGACTACTTATTTGTGGTAGGGCAAATATGCCCTATAATTTATAAATTATTATAGAACAAAATTTTAGAGATATAACTTACATATAAAATGTAATTTTTAAATATTTTTTATTTTATTTTAAAATTGGGATATATACACACACACATGTATACGTCTATACACACATTTGTTTGCACCAGCACTGAGTTGGGATCCTTTGTAGAAAGGGAAATTTGAGAATAAACATTTCATTGAAATGCATTAGGAAGCATGCCTGTACTTGTTGAAGTGTCTTTGTGAAATACAAGAGATTGTTTTCTAGGGGGTTGGAGAGATGGCTCAGCATTAAGAGTTTGTATTGTTCTTCCAGAGAACCTAAATTCAGTTCCCAGCACCCATATCTGGAAGCTTACAACTTCCTTAACAGCAGCTCCAGGGTGTCTGGCTTCCCTGGGCACCTGCACATGTGGCATACACTCACACAGACACATAAATAAATGTCCAGGCTCTCTGCACATGTGGCATACACTCACACAGACACATAAATAAAAAGAAACCTTTAAAAGATGAAATTGTCTTCCTGAACAATAGTAAATCTTAAGTTTCCTTCTATATTGGCCACACTATAGCCTAGTCTGGCCGTGAACTCCACACAGTCCTCTTTCCTCAGTTTCCACACTTAGTGGCCTTTGCTTTTTCTTTTTTTCTCAAAACAGGGTCTCACTATGTATCTCTGACTGTCCTAGAATTCACTGTGTAGAACAGGCTGGCCTCAGATTCACAGAGATTGCCTGCTTCTGCCTCCTGAGTGCTGGGCTTTTTTCCTTAATCTTTTTTTAATTTCCAGAGTCAAAGTTTCACTCTGTTGACTGGCCTGGAACTGAGTATGTAGACCAGGCTGGCCTTGCTCTCACAGATCCATGTGCTACTGCCTCCCATGGATCACCATGCCCAGCTTTTTAAAACATTAAAAAGAATGGATTACACTTGGTTACTTGCTCAGTTTTGTGTGGCGTGTATGCCGTGTCACACATGTGAAGGTGAGAGGGGTTGCTCCCTTTCTTCCACGTGGTCCTAGGAATCAGACTGATCATTAGGCCTGGCAAGCTAGCGCACTAGCACCCTATATTGGCCTTTTCAGTTTACTTAAAAGTGCAGGTGTGTGTACATGAGTGCTTTGCCTGCATACATGTACCTGTACTATTTGCATGCCTGGTGTTCATAGAGGTCAGAAGAGGGCTTCAATTCCCTTGGTTGTTATTGACCATATGGGCACTAACAACCAAATCCAGGTCCTCTTAAGAGCTCTTAACCAACCAGTGAGTTATCTCCAGCCTCCCCCCTACACACACACACACACACACACACACACACACACACTTTTTTTTACTATCTGAGGCAGGGTCTTATATATTTCAGTATGGCCTTGAACTTGCTGTGTAGCTAAATATGACCTTTAACTCTTGATCTTGTCTCTAGCTCCCAGTGCTGTCTTACCATTCTTGAGATTATAGCTAAAGTTTTCCCTCTATTAAATACAAAATTCCAGTTATGTTCTTTAAAAATAATGCATATAGCTGCACGTAGTGGCACCTGCCTGTATTCTCTGGTACTTAGTAGACTGAGGCCAGGGGATCATGAGGGAAGACATCTATCCATGGAGGGCTCCAGGGCATTAACATTCATTTGAAAGGTGAATGCCTGACAAGGTAGACCCTTCAGAGGATCCTGATAGCAAACAGCTTGGTAGGCCAAGAAATAGTAAGTGCATTGTTACAGGGAGTGGGGCCCCTTGTTCTGGCGCCCAGCTAGCTTATACCTGAAATAATCACACAGAAACTGTATTAATTAAAACACTGCTTGGCCATTAGCTCTAGCCTCCTATTGGCTAACTCTCACATCTTGATTTAACCCATTTCTATTAATCAGTGTTCACCACAAAGTCGTGGCTTACCAGGAAAGATTTAGCATATCTGACCTGGCGTCTCCATGGCGGCCCTCTGACTCTGCTTTCTTCCTCCCAGAATTCAGTTCTGTCTTCTCTGGGCCTACCTAATTTCTGCCCTATCAGGCCAAACAGTTTCATTATTGATTAACCAACGAAAGCAACATATAAACAGAAGGACCTCCTACACCAGTGCATTTGAAAGGAGTGTGCCTGACTAGGTAGAGCCTTCTGGGTACCCTGTTAGAAACCAGAAGTGTGTCCCTAGGTTTAACTATAGAGGACAGTACAACTGTGGTTCACAGGGTTCAGGCTATATCTTGAGCTGACGGCGGAACCTGTGGCAGCATCTCCTTTGTGTTGGTTTTGTAGGTGTATAAGATTAAGGTTGAGAGGGTCACAGGTTTCACCAGTGACCAGGTAATTTGTAACAGGATCAGATTTTCTACTTGGAGGGAAGAAAGCTGGCGTTCTCTCTCTGCTTTTGGTCTGCTGAGGCACAGACTATTGGCTATCCACTGCCATGCCTTCACCATATCCTCAAAGTTTGCTTCTTACCAGGTAGACATTGGTCACAGTAGGAGAAAAGTAACTGGAATACACAGCAAAGGAGGTGAAGTGGAGGAGTGATGGCAGTCTTATTTTAACGAGCATTAGGTGAGGGTTAAGTGGAGAAGGGAATCTTAAGAAGCCAGTGGTAGACATGTTTAAATTTTTTAATTACTATTTGTTTCTTTGGTTTTTTATTTATTGTGTGTATGTGTGTGTATACATATACATACCAGGTCCAAGGGCAATCTTTTGTGTTGGTTCTCTCCTTTGACTGTAATACATGTCTTGAGGTTCAAACTCAGGGCCTCAGGCTTGGCAGCAAGTGCTTTTAGCCGCTGAGCCATCTTCCTGCCTCTCTGTTTTTCCTTTTCTAAAAATCAACCATAGTTCTCTATGGAGTGTGAAGTAACTGCTCTGCTTTATATGCATGCTGTGCTTCTGTGTAAGTCATCAGAGATCCCGAGCTCTTTCTTTGAGCCAGATGTTGATTTGGGATATTGATGTAGCAGTGAACAGTTCCCCATTCACCAGGCAAACATGTATGTTGCTTCTCAAGGTGCCAGACATGGTCCCTGCCTCGGGGCCTTTGTACTCTTTCAACCTGAAAATTTCTCCATATTATCAAAATGGTGAACTCTTTACTTTTCTCCATGTTTATCCTCACAATCACTCTCTTATTGGAGCCTTTTCTTTTTCCTCCTGAAATTCAGCAATTCTTTAGGCTTTGGTCTTTTGGATGCTTGCCACACCTGGTAGCTCAGCATTTAACCCAATTGTGTAGATACTTTGCTCCCCCTCTGTGTTTATTTTTCTCCTCTCCTCCCCTCCCTTCTCCTTTCCTCCCTCCTCCTTTCTCCCTCCCACCCCGCCGCCTTTTTTTGTTATGTTTGGAAGAGATATCTTAAATTCCAGCATGTTAAGTTCTTTGTTATATTGCTACAAATGTGGTTTTTCAGGTTTTGTTCATTCTTAAATGAGCCATATGGTTTCTGTCTTCTTTCTTTGAATAGGGCCACTGTTACTGTCCGAACCATTATAACTTGGAATCGGATTCCCTCTTGCATCCCTGAAAGACTTGGACGCAGATACTTAACCCCAGTGCAGTCATGCTCTCCTATTACTCTAAAAAGAGGAAGAAATATTGTGCACCTAGGGCAGAGTCATAGCTTCCTCAGATGAAGTAAAGAATAGCTGCCAGTGTGGCATGTGGGGCACACTTGTAACCCCAGCCCTGAAAAGGCCGGGGCGGGATGATCCTGGGTGACATAGTCCCTGTCTAAATAAGTAAATGAAGAAATACTATAAAATTTAGACCAAACTGACTGAGGGAAGGTACCTAGAGTGAGCATGTACATGGAAATACTAACTGAATAACGGATTTATTTAAGAGTAAGTTAATAATTCCAGTCTGCCGGAAAATACTTTTTGTGTTTAAGATAGTAATTCTCCAGGTAGTCTTCTAGAAGAACAGACAGTCCCAATGCTTTGGACCACATATGTGAACTTAGAGACAACTGAAAATCCAAGAGTGGATAGAAGGTCATTGCTGGTGTTTGTCCATGTACCTTACCTCTGACTAGAATGTATACACTAGTCAAGAACCATTGACCTAAGTCTCCTTCTAAAATTAGAAGATTGGTGTTATGACCCTCTCAAATTAGAGGATCATTTTTATTTTTGGTGTATGTGTGTGCACATACACATGTAGAATTGGCATCAAGTGCCCGCCAACTTACTTGTATGTGTATGTGCATACTTGTGTAAGTGTGTGCTTGGTTGTATGTGTAGGTGTGAGTGAGCCAGAGGTTGATGTTGGGTATCTTTCTGAAGCTTTCCAGATGGTTAGACTGGATAGCCAGGGAGCTATGGAGATTGGTAAGTATCTGCCATCCCCAGCACTAGAATAACAAATACATTGTTTTGTCTTTTCAATGGGTGCTGAAGATCAAACTGGGATCCTCAGGTGTGAACGGTAAGTATTTTATTGACTGAGTTCATTTCCCCAACATACGTTTCTTTGAGACAAGGTCATAACTCAACTGTCTCCTCAAACTTGAAATATAGCTGAAGATGACTTTGAAGTTGGAATCATCCTGCCTCATCCTCTGAAGTGCTGAGAATAATAGGCATACACCCCTCAGGGTTTTTTGTTTTGTCTTGTTTTTGTTTAGATTTTATATGTACAAGTGTTTTGCCTACATGCATGTCTGTACTTCACTTGCATACCTGGTGCCTTTAGAAGTCAAAGGTGGTTCTGATCCCCTGGGACTGGAGTTAAGGATGGCTGTGAGCCACCATGTTGGTGCTGTGAATGAAACCTGGGTCCTCAGCAAAGAGCATCAAGGGCTCTTAACCATCTCTCCAACCCCTAGCTTCCAGGCTTTTGTTTGTAGGGTCTTTCTGAAGTAGATTCTTTGGGGGTTTTGTTTATTTGGTTTGTAGGTTTGGGGGTATTTGTTTAGGGGTACAGGGTCAACTTCTAGTGGCTTTTTTCCAAGATGGCCTCACACTGCCCTGCAGCGTCCTGCTAGGCTGGACTGGCTGATTATGAGCTTCCTGATCTAACTCTGCAGCACTGGGGTTGCACATGATAGCATAACTGTTTTATTCTAAAAAGATGTTAGCATGGCTGTGGGTCCCTATGTTTGCATGGCAGATATCCCACTGGCTGAGCTATCCCCAGCTCCTGAAGTTATTTTTCATTTGTTTTATTTTTGGTCACAGGGCTGGGTAGCTTTTGTCGATTTAAATATAAATATTTAAATGACTGCCTCAATAAGTCTAAAGAAAATACAGAAGAACAATTCCTGATTATAAGACTAGGGTTTGTGAATCACCAAGAGATAAAAGCTGTTTTAAAACAGGCATGTAGTTAAGGTGCTGTGGAAGCTGAAAGAGTTCAGAGTAGATTAGAAACAATAGATGGCAGAAGGTATGGTAAAGTATGCTGACAACACCGAGAAGGGGCCATCAGTGAATGCCAGAGGAGAAACTGGTAAAACATCCCTTCCCTGTAAGTGTACTGGCCTAGTCAGTATGTAACCTGGTGGAATCAACATTGCAGAACTGAAAATATACATGAATGCGTTGAGCCTGTAGGGTGGGCATGCTAGGTTCTTTCATTTTAATTCTCATGGTTAGATTGATTGGCTCTGAGTTTTTTTTTTTAAATGTTGAATGCTTTACTTGTGCAGAATATGAATTTTTAAAATATGCTTTTTCTATTAAAATAAGATTGATATATCTGTCTCCCCTTCTGCACACATACAGACATACATACATGCACATACACGGTATTTGGGAAACCCTAGCTATAAATCAGACACATAGGTGCAAATCTTATTCTGCTATATAATTTTACCTATTAAAATTATCTATGTCAGAGAATTGTGAAAGGCTTAGAGTCCGTTTCTCAAATGCTCCCTTCAGAAATAGCAGTCAAAAATTGAATATATAGTTTACTTTTCCCTGTATTAATTAATTTTAAAAATAGCCCATTTGGGCTTAGTAATGGTTTGGATGTTATCTCATGTCAGACGCGTAGACGAGTTGGGTGTGGTGGCACATCTGTTATCCCAGACTTAGTAATGGTTTGGATGTTATCTCATGTCAGACGCGTAGATGAGTTGGGTGTGTGGCACATCTGTTATCCCAGACTTTGAAGGCTGGGGCAGCCTAGGAAGTTCCAGGTCAGCAGCAAGTGAGATCCTTTCTCAAAAAACAAGCAAACCCAGCAAGGCACATTAAATGTATACCATTTCTAATTGGTTTTGTAGGAACTGATTAAACTGTTGCCTCCTTAAGACCATTGAATACAGCCCTTCCCTGAGGCTTCAGAAAACTATTTCTTTTACTGATTTGCTGTGAGTTCTCTGAAAATAACTCCTTTTGGGCTAACAAGATGGCTCAGTGGTTAAGAGCACCGGATATTTTTCCAGAGTCCCTGAGTTACAATTCCCAGCAGCAACGCAGTGGCTCATAACTATCTATAATGGGATCTGATGCCCTCTTCTGTCCTATAAGTATATATCCAATAGAGCATTCATATACACAAATAAATCTTAAAAAAACAACAACAACAAAGGAGCACTCCTCTCCTCTCCTCTCCTGCCTGCTTGCGTGTTTGTAGGTAGAGTCTCACTGTCACCCAGGCTTTTCTGGAGCCCATGGGCTCAGGTGCTTCTTCCACTGCATATATACTGCCATAGGAGCTGAAAATACATTTTCTTTCAATAATGTCAGACCTTTAGCTGACTGGCAGACTTTTCCCAGCCTAGGTAAAATAAGTAACATAGCAGATTTGGATTAGCACCAAAGAGTTGGATTGATATCTAGGGGTCTCTTAAATATGATCCCTATACTATTTGGGTTTAAGTTCTTAAAGAATTTTAAGGAGATTTTACATACATGTTTGCTTGCGTGTATGTATGTGTACTGTGTGTAGGGGCCAGAAGAGAGTGTCAGATTCCTGGGAACTGGGCAGTTGTGAGCTGCCGTGTGGGTTCTAGGATCTGACTCCTACACAGATAGTGTGCACTCTCAGTTGTCTCTTTGGCCCCAAGGGAGTTAACTTTTAAAACAAATATTATTTAGTAAAAACAAAACAAAACAAAAACATAAGCTGTTATATTTTAGTATTGTTTTTCTAATTACCTTTGAAAATAAATAATTATAGAATCCTTTTAATCTGCTGAGTATATCAATTTTAGTATCAAATGGTGACTTACAGGCTTCAGTTGGTGTTGCTTGTCTGTAATTTCATTATTTGAGAGGCAGAGATGAGGGTCACTGCAAGATAAGACCAGCATGGTCTACATTGTGAATTTCAGGCCTGCTTGGGCTATACATAATGTGGCTTTGTCTCAAAAAAGGAAAAGGAAAAGGTGATCAACACTCTAGTACTCTTCACTTTTAAACTATTAAAATATGTTCTCAGTAATTTACCCAAAAATCTTAAACAAAAACATCTAATACAAAGAGTGGGCACTCAGGATATGATAAATTAGAAAAACGCACATTTTCTCTTGGAATTCTATGGTTATATGTGTAGGCCAAGGCTTAACCTTGGGTGTCCTTCCTGAGTGCCATTCATCATATTGTTTAAGATGGTCTCTAACTGGCCTGGAGTTCATCATGTATGTAGGCCAGGCTGGACAGTGAACCCTGTGGGTTCCTATCTCTGCCTCACAAAGCTGGGCTTCTAAGCACATACCTCTTTGCCCAATTTTCCCCCCTTCTGGGTATAGTGAACTTTACTGATGGTATTCGAGAGACAAGGGTTCCTTGAGCTCCTCCCTCTTTTTGTATGGGTCTTGCTGGAAGCTGTTGCAGGGTGGGGGACAGGGGGGAGATGCTCAGTGTTGGGGGTTGAGCTGGAGCAGGGACTTCTCTCTTACTCTCATGTCCTTTCTGGGATGGGTGGTCCAGGGCCTTGGAGGCCATGTGGATCATGAGGTCCACACCCTGTTGCTGTGGCCAGGTTTGTTGTCATACCAGGAATGAGTTTGATAAAGTGTTCATTGAGGGCAATGTTAGCACCAGCGTCAAAGTTGGAAGTATGGGTGTTACAGTTTATTTTTTATTTTTTTAAATGTTTTTATTATGTATACAGTATTCTGTCTGCAGGCCAGAAGAGGGAACCTGATCTCATTACAGATGGTTGTGAGCCACCATATGGTTGCTGGGAATTGAACTTAGGATCTCTGGAAGAGCAGCTAGTGCTCTTAACCTCTGAGCCATCTCTCCAGCCCCGGGTGTTACAGTTTACATCATAGATGACAACCCGGTGCTCGGTATAGCCCAGGATGCCCTTTAGTGGGCCCTCTGATGCCTGCTCCACCGTCTTCTTGATGCCATTGTGCCTGGAAGCCCATCCCTGACAGACTTTGGACCTAGGAACACAGAAGGCCATAGCAGTGTGCTTCTTATTCAGTTCTGAGATGACCTTACCCTACAGTCTTGGCTGTTCCTGTGGCTGTAGGGATGATGTTCTGGGCAGCCTGTGACCATCATGCCACGGTTTTTCATAGGAGCCCTCCACAGTCTTCAGGGCAATGGTGATGGCCTGGCCTGTGGTCATTTCATCAGTTCCTCCAGAGTTGTCGTGGACCACCTTGGCCAGGGGTCACTGAGCAGTTGGTAGTGCAGAAAGCATTTTTGACAATTCCTAGTGAGTTATCATACTTTTTGTAGTTGAGCCCTGTCACAAACATGAAGGGACAGCAGAAGGTGAAGAGGCAATGACGCCTGTGCTGCCTCCTTCACTTGGGCCTTTATCTTCTCTATGGTCATAAAGACACCAGTAGACTCCACAGCATATTTGGTACCAGCATCACCCCATTTGATGTTGGTTGAATCTTATTTCTGGAAAGATGGAGATAGCCTTCCCACTGATGATAGTTTTACTTTCTCAGCCCTGATAGTGCTGTGGAACTTGGTGTGGGCGAAGTCATGCTGGAACATGAAATGTAGATCATGTAGTGATGGCCAGTGAAGGGGAGGGGAGGAGGAGTTGATGACAGCAGTATCCACATTGCCAGAATTGAAGAGCAGGTCCCCAGTTCTGCCCAATCAGTTCACCTTGACCTTAATCTTTGTGTCACAGGGACAAGGCTGACTCTGGAACTGGGAGGAACAGAGAGCTCCCCCACCCCCAATATTGGTTCTGGGGATCAAGCTCAGGTTCTTGAGTTTGTACAAGTACTTTGCTAGCCTGAGTTTGTTTTTATATTACTATCTTTAATGCAGATTGTGAGTTGTCATTAAAATGTAGTCACATTGAGGATAAATGGAGCAATAGAGAGTTATTTTGATTTAAACACATATGTGCTTAATGCCTGTTTTTGGGACAGGGTTAACTAGGTCTCAAGGAGCCCAGATTATCCTGTCTGGGATTACAGATGTATTTACTACTCTCGGTGTTCGCAGTTGAGGGTTGTTTTGATTGTTGGTTGATACAGGAAGAACCAGGCCATGTGGGTGGGACCATTCTGCGGTAGCCTGGGATTCCTGAACAAGACAAGCAAACTAGACGAGAAGAGCTTGCAAGCAAGGGAGGATGTTTTTCTCTTCTTTTGCTCCTGACTGTGGGTCTAATGTAACTGGCTGCTTGAGGTTCTGTCTTTGGCTTCTCCAAAATAGTGAGCCTGACTTAAGAATTGTAAGTTAAGTGAGTCCCCCTTTTCCCCTCGGCCGGATTTTGGTCAGAGTGTTTGTCATAGCAACATGAGTGAACTATAGTAAGACCAAAATGACTAGTTCCTGGCCAGGAAACATCCTAAACAGCACCCTAAAATTCTTTCATTCTTGTTTCTTGATGACACTAAGATGGTATGCTTTTGTTTGTCTGCCTGCTTTGTTTCCTGGGTTAGACTTGAACTCATGATCCTACTACTCCTTCAGTATCCTGAGTAGCTGGGCTTAGAGGCATGTAACAGTGCCTGATACAATATGTTTTAATTAAAAAACTACTCAGAACAGTTGTTAGTTTTTACATTTATGTACTTACTTGGGAGGGGGTATGCCTCATGGAAATCAAAGGATGACCTGTAGGAGTTGGTTCTTTGTTCCACCATGTAGATTCTGGGCATCAGACTCACATCATCTAGCTTGGTGGCAGGTGCCTGTACCTGCTGAGCCGTCCTACTATATTAGCCTTTGTTTCTGGTTTTGTTTTGTTTTGAGATAGATTCTTGTTTATTTTGCTTAGACTGGCCTCAACTTACTTTACAACGCAGGCTGGCCTTGACTTTGGGGTTATTCTAAAAGCAACACACATAATATCCATTATTTTTATCCCTTATTGATTAATTTCTCCTATGTGAAGTAAATACTTGTAATCAGAGTTAATATTGCTTACATTTATCATTAACATCTTAAAACTGTTGTTTTGAGATAAATACTTCACATACAGTTGTAAGATGATAGTAAAGGTTTTCCCAATGATGTTATCTTGCAAAATGCTGATAACAGCAGCACATCCAGGATATTGACATTGGTGTACTTTGGATACAGAACATTTCTGTCCCTACAAGCACTTGCTCCCATGCTATTCATGAACACTACATCTGCTTCTTTCTTGTCCCTAGAGTGAGCAAGCAATCTTAGGTCACGATTGTTAAGGTAGTTTTTCATTTTCTGAAACAAATATGACTTGAAGTCTATACTGCCAATGATAATTATTTTATGATTCTCTAGCTTTTTTTGTTTGTTTTTTCTTTTTTTGAGACGGGTTTTACTGTGTAGCTCTGGCTGTCCTGGCACTTGCTCTGTAGACCAGGCTGGCCTCAAACTCACAGAGATCTGCCTGCTTCTCTCTGCCTCCTGAGTGCTGGGATTTAGGGCATGCAACACCACCGCCCACCCTCTAGCTCTTTTTTATACCTTTGGAACCAAGAAATGGTAGCAATAGATTTGAAAGACAGAAGCTAAGTTTCTGAGGAATCTATTAGACTCTGATTTGGCATTTTGAGTAATGGTCATTGAGCCAAGTGAGGCCTGGCCATGATAAGCTTGGAAAGGAGTGGTGCCTGTGGTTGGGTGTGACACAGAGCTAATTGCAACATCAGCAATAGCTAATGCAGTTGCTATATTAAATACGATTCGCATTCTAGGCAGTGTCTCAATACTGTACAGGTTTCCTTCCCCCCAATTCCACTGGAAGGGAATTATTGTTCTTTCTTTGGTTTTAAGTAAATGAGTACCTCAAATTCTTGCAGTTCCATAGTTCCTGTTGTGGTCGGACTCTTCCCTCTGACAACTGTAAGATTATTTTTAGGCCCTGCACCATATGGAGCTTGGGGCTTAGTAGACCTGGCTTTTCTTCTCATGACCATCACCATCAGTATCAGTATCTGCCGGTGCAGAGTGTCACTGTCACAGAGTCCCCAAAAAAGCTTCCTGCATTGCCTTAGAAGACTGGGTAATGTGATTCTTGGATATGAGATTTAAGTCTGCAAAAGTGAGTGAAAGCCGGGCAGTAGTGGTGCACACCTTTAGTCCCAGCACTCAGAGGCAGAGGCAGGGGGATCTCTATGACTTAGAGGCCAGCCTGATCTATAGAGTGTGTTCTATAGCCATGATTGTTTCACAGAGAAACCTTATTTCAAAGGGAAAAAAAAAAGATAAGAAAAAAATAGGAAAAAAAAGATAAGAAAGATCTGGCAATAGCCAGATCCTGTACAAAGGAGAAAATAAATAAATAAATAAAAATAGAACTTATTTGATTACTTTCATGTCTCCAGTTTCCAGAGCCTTATCAGTAGACTGCATCTACTAGACTACCTAGAAAGTTTTAATGTGACTTCCTGCAGTTTTTCCTCTTTAGAAACTTTGTCAGCCAATGTGAAAATCAGCATTTAGACATAAATTTATCTAAATTTAGCATTTAGGTATTTAGACAGCATTTCGATTTGCTGACAGTGTAGATGTGTTCATTGATTTCCTTCCCAGGTTTCCTGTTAAGACGATAACACAGGTTTCTTTTTTGTTGTGTAAAACAAGTTTTACCATTTTAATCATTTTTGATTGTGAAATCCTGTGGCATTCACAGTGTTGTATAACTATCATCACTATTTCTAGAACATTTTCATCATTCCAAACAGAAACTCTGTACTCATTAGGCAATAACTTCCCATTCTACCCTCCCCCAGCTCCTGGTAACCTTTATTCGACTTTGTCTGTATAAACTTAACTTATTCTGTATACTTCATAAAAGCAGGCTCAAGTCTTTGTCCTTTTGTGACTTATCACACTGAATATTTTCAGGGTCCATTCATATTGTAGAATTTATTGGAACGTCATTCTTTCTATGTTGTAATGTTCTGTTGTGTTTATATAACCACAGTTTGTTTATCCATTCATCTGTGAGTGGACATGTTGGTTGAGTCCATGTTTGGTCTATTAGAAACACTGGTGTTCAAGTATCTAAATACTTGTTTTTATTTATTTTTTACTTTTTGGTTTTTTTGAGATAGGGTTTCTCAACAGCCTTGACTCTCCTGGAACTCGCTTTGTAGACCAGGCTGGCCTTGAACTCACAGAGATCTGAGTGCCTGCCTCTGCCTCCTAAGTGCTGGCATTAAAGCATTCGCCACCACTGCCTGGTTTGTTTTTAATTTTTTTGTTAAAAGATTTTTAAGGTGAACTTGATGGGTTATATGATAATCCTATAATCCTCTCCGAATTTTATTTATTATTATTAATTATTGTTATGATTATTATTATTTTGTGTGTGTGGTGTTTGTTTTACACTTGTAGAGGTCGGAGGACAACTGAGTGGAGTCCTCCGACTACCTTTCTGCAGGTTCCAGAGATCAGGCTTGGGTTGCACACACAGCATGCACACTTTTGCTCATGAAGTGCCATGCTCATGAGTAGCACAGTATCTAATGTGGGCCCGCCGTTTTCTCGGGGAACAGGGGTTTATCTCAGTAGGAATTCACATGATCAGGATATTTTAGTAAGACCTACCTGGATTACCTGAGTTGTAGAGGGATGGTAGATGTAATCCCACCACTGCTTGCTCCTGCTTCTTAAATTACTATGTTCTACAGGTCTAGTTTACCTGTTATTTTTTCATTTATTTATTTTATGTGTGTGAGTGTTTTGTCTGCATTTCTGTCTGTGTACCATGTTACAGCTGGTTGTGAGCAGACCTGTGTGTGCTGGGAACTGAACCCCTGTCCTTGGGAAGAACAGTGAGTGCTGTAAACCACTGAGACATCTCCCAAGTCCCAGCTGTTAGTCTTTTAGTAACTTGAATGTATATTTAACTTGTCATAAAATTAGTTCATTTGAAATGTGTATTGTTGAAATTTTTTTAAAGATTTATTATGTATACAGTGTTCTGCCTGCATGTACACCTACTGAACAGAAGAGGGCATTAGGTCTCATAGATGGTTATGAACCACCATGTGGTTGTTGGGAATTGAACTCAAGTTCTCTGGAAGAGCAGTCAGTGCTCTTAACCTCCGAGCCATCTCTCCAGCCCTCTGTTAAATGCTTTTTAAATATACTGTTTTACAGCCATCACCACAATCTAATTTTAGAAAATTCAACACCTAGAATGAAACCTGTACGCATTAGCACTCATCACCCTTTTCCACTGTACCCTCCACCAACTTCTTGGTATCCGCTCCTCTGTTTACTTCTTCTGGGGGTTTTCTTATTCTGGAAACTAATATACATGGAGTCCTGCATTGTATTGTAGTTTATGCCTGGCCTTTTCATTTAGCATAATGTTTTCAAGATTTGTCCGTACTGTATACTGTGTGCAGTTCCTTTTGAGACAGACTGTATGTATGGAGCTCAGACTGACATTAAACTTAGTTTCCTGTGCTTCTGCTTCCTAGTGATGGTATCATGGGCACATGCCTCAATGTCTACTTTGTTCCCCCCATAATATTCCATTATTGGATATTTAACAACACATTTTAGTTGTTTTGCAATTGATGGACATATGAATCATTTCTATTTTTGGATATTATGAATAGTGGACATGTGTGTACAAGTGTTTCTTTTATTTCTTATGACATTGTGTATGTATCTGTTTATGTCGCCGTGTAGTCCCTATGTCCATGTGTCCATGCCACAGTGCACATGTGGGGGTTAACGGACAGCTTCCAAGAATAGATACTCTGTGCTGTGTGCATTCAAGGTTGAATTCAGAAAGGGAGGACATTTCATTGAGTGAAGATATCTGGCCACAAGGGAAATGGTTTGTCTTTTCTAATGTGTGTGTGGTTTGGGGCGGGAGTACATAAGTGAGCAGTGGAAAGTAGATTGATTTCAAAACTTGAAGAAATGAATTTGCAGCAAGAGGGATTTTGGAAAAAGCAAGAGAAATTTTTTTCTATCACTGTTAGTTGATACAGTTCTCTAGATAGACAAATAGAATATCTATTGGGGGAGGGGGCATGGAGAGGGAGGAAGAATATTTAAGAGAGCTGGCTCTCTAGGTTCTGAAAGTGAAGTTCACACAGTTGGCTCACCAGAGATCAGCACCTTAGTATTGCTTGGTCCATATCTGAAGGCTTCTGAAACAGGAGCCTTGCTGACGGCACAGCACTCAGTCTGGAGCTGATTGCCTGCCTGAGGACAGTGGAGCGGGTGCTGCAGGTACCAGGGCCCAAGAAATCTTTGGAGCTCTCCTCAAGGGAGAGTAGGGCATCCCAGAAAGAAGGTGAATTTACCTTCTCCTGCCTTTTGTTGAGTATAATACTGATAGAAACTAGTTGGGTTTTGCTTCCAGCATGGTTGACAAATCTTCCCACCAATCCCACTGGCTCACACGTCTATCTCCTCTGGAAAGACCCTCAAAAACCACACCCAGAAATCATGCTTTTACTTGTTATTTGTGGTTCTGGGGGTTGAGTCCACGGATTTGTGTATGCTGACAAGCACTGTACCAGCTGGCCACATCCCCAGCCCAGGAATTTTATCAACTGAATTTCAAAATTAGATGGCAAGTTTTTTTTTTAATTAAATTATTTAGTCAAGCCATAGTCTTCAAAAACTGTCCCTCTTGTAGTATATGAATGACATTTGGGTTATATTACTAGTAATATGTATCTCTTTTAGACCTTATGGCAACATAAGCACATTACCCATCTGACATGAAATTAAATAAGTAAATACTGAGTTATTCAGAATAGCAGACTTCTGAGTGTTGTGTTATAAAATGTCAAGTGACTTATATTTTGTGGTTGTTTTCTTTTAGGCTGCAGTGTAGAATCTTGGAAGTCCTCCCTCCATTACATCAAAATGGCTTTGCTAATGGGCACATGAGCAGTGTTGATGGAGAGACTATTGTCATCAGTGACAGTGATGATTCAGAAACACAAAGCAGCTCTTTTCAACAGGGGTAAGTAGTTTGTGACTTAGTGGTCAGTGGTTGTCTATTGCAATGTTTCTCTTTCCTGCTTCTCCTTTTATAGTCATAACGTGTGTACCATCCATAAATAATACATTTCAACAACAGATGGTAGATGATAAAATGTAAACCTGGTTAACTCTGCTAAGCTGCTTAAGAACAGTTTACTTGCTGGGTGTGACAGTCCATGCCTTTGGGAGTCCCAGCAGTTGGGAGGCAGAAGTAGGCAGATCTCTGAGTTTGAGACCAACTTGGACTATATAGTGAGTAGTCAACCAAGGGCTACATAATGAGACCTTGTCTTGGAAAACTAAAAACAAACAAAGCAGTTTGTTTCTTGTGCTGGAGATTGAACCTAGATCCTCACAGGTGCAGGCAAGCACTTTACCTACCCCTGAGATGGCTCTAGCTTCATTCTTCTGTGTTCTGCTCTGTTCCTGCAACTCCAGGCAATCTCTTATTCTTCTATTGGTCCCGTACTTTTACGCTTTCCAGAATGTCGCCTTTCCAGACTGGCTTCTTTCACTTGAGCATTTGCATTCATACTATATCTCTTTGATAAGAGCTTGATAGCTTGTTTCCTTTTTGCAGGGATAATACTGTATTACCTTAAATTATTAAATTTATTTATTTAGTTTATTCATGAATTTTATGTATACACCAAAAGAAGAAATCTGATCGCCACTGAAACCTGATTGCCACTACAGATGGTTGTGAGAGACCATGTGGTTGCTGGGAGTGGAACTCAGGACCTCTGGAAGAGCAACCAGTGTCCTTAACCACTAAGCCATCTCTCCAGCCGACATTTATTTATTTTGTTTATGTGTTGGTGCATGTGTGCTATCGCTTGCCTTTGGAGGTCATAGGATATATGGGAGCCAGGTTGTTTCCTTGCACCACATGGGTTCTGCGTGTGGAACTCAGATCACTAGATCCTTGGGAATGCCTTTACCTGAGTCATCTCATCAGCTACTTGTCAGTTACCTGCTGAAGGATGTTTTGTTGCTTCTGTGTGTTGGCAATTTCAAATAAAAACTGATGTGAACAAATATGGCAGGCTTCTGTATAGGTGTAAGCTTTTTGCATATTTGGATAAATATCAAGGAATATGAATGCTAGACCACATAAGAATGTGTTTAGGGTTTTTGTTACTTAATTTTTTTAAATTTTGTTTTGTAGGTACATATGGTATGCATGCATGTGTGTGCAGATGTGTATTCACATGATATTCAGAGGCCAAAGGACAGCCTTAGGTTGCATTCCTCCTCACATACCATCTGCCTTATTTTTGCAGACAGGTTTTTTCGTTAGGACTTGGAGCTCATTGGGCTGGTTGGGCAGAAAGCCCTGGAGAGTTGCCCTATCTTGCCTTTCCAGCACTGTGACTACAGTTGCAGGCCTTTGAGCTTGTACAGCAAGCAGTTTACCCACTGAGCTAGCCTCCATCTCCTGTATTTAGTTTCAACCATTTTCCAGTGCAGTTGTACCTTTTTCATGTCCACCAGCAGTGAGTGAGGGCATCTGCTCCTCCACCTCCTTGCTGTATCAAGACCTCACTGACCTGGGTCCTGACTGTTCTGAAGCTGGGTGGTAGTACCTCAATGCTGTATCTATTTTCTCTTTCCTAATCACAGCTGATGTAGAACATCTTTTCACATTTCCATCTATGTGATTTCTTTTGGAGAGGTATCTGGTCAGATCTTTTGCCCATATTTTAATTGAGTTGTACATTTTCTTACTGTTGAGTTTTAAAGTTTGTGTACAGGTCTCACACTGTTTTCCTCACCTTCTATGTTTATGTTCTCACTTAGCAGTTTGCAAGTCTGATTTTGTTGCATCTTTATCAGTCCTTAATATTTTCTCTTCTAAAATCATGCCCATCCATGTAAGTATAAAGCAATACTTGTGGTTTAATTTGAATTTCTTATTCTTTTTGTTTTAAGACAGGGTTTCTCTGTATAACAGCTCTTACTGTCCTGGAACTAGCTCTTGTAAACCAGACTGGCAGCAAACTCAAAGAGATCCTTCTGCCTCTGCCACCACTGCCCGGCTAATTTGAATTTCTAATGCTGAGGCTATGAGTATCCTCTCATGTGTTTGTTGGTCACTTGCATGTCTTCTTTCTATGGAGAAATGTTCACTTATAGCCTTTGCCCATTTATTTATTTATTTATTTTTGTTTTTCCCTTTCCTGACAGTTTTGGACATCTTAGCTTTGGACATCTTCATATTGTTTGACTCTTTTTGTTTGATTTTTAAGACAGGATCTCATTATATAGCCCTGGCTGGACAGGAACTCAGAGATCCTCCTGCATCTGCCTGCAAGTGCTGGAATTAAAAGTGTGTGCCTCCATGCACAGCTTATACCATTCTTAAATAACCAAATGCTCTCACAGAATGGCTAATTTTTTTGTGCCAGAATTAGACCTTTATATAGAACAAGAAGAAGTCATATTCTTGTTCAGCTTTTGGCCTTTAGACATAGCATTTTTTTAAGACAGGATTTCATGAAATCCAGGGTGGTCTCAAATTCTATATTGTAGTCAAGGATAGCTTTGAATTCTAGATTCTCCTGCCTTTACATCCGAATTTATAATTTATCTGGATTTATAAATAGGCATGCACCATTATGCCTAGCTCACAGCCTTTAATAGTCTTATAATTAGATTAAGATGGAGATAACACTAGCCTAGGCAAGAAGTAACACCATAGGTTAGAATTATTTAACTCATCTTAGGTATCTGTGAGCCATTTTTATTAAAGTTAACTTCCTGGTTATTATTTAAAGTACTAAATAAACATTTGAACTGTGTTTTAGAAGTGGTGAGACCAGTGTATTTAATTACTTGTTAGGCAGTGGGCCTAACCATTCTGTCGGTAGCCAAATGCTGAAATTTATCTGTAACCACAAGCTCTCTGAAAACTGAACTAGAGAGACACTCTTGGCTAAGATATTAACAGCTAGCAATCTGAGTAAGGTGTGGCAAGTATGGGTGAGTTTATTCTGTTGATTTCAAGATATTGCTTCCTCTGTTCTGGGTCACGACTGAAGACTGAAACTTCCCTCTTCCCAGAATTCTTGTTGCCCTGCGCTTACTTCCTGCCTGGTCAACCTGCCTATACTTCCTGCCTGGCTACTGGCCAATCAGTGTTTATTTAAAATATAAGTGATGGGGTACAAGACCATTGTCCTACAGCATGTAATTTTCTTTTCTTTCTTTCTTTCTTTCTTTTTTTTTTTTTTTAAGATAGGCTCTTGCTATGTTAACTCAAGCTACCTCTAACTTTCTAACCAGTCTGGGTCCAAAGTTGGCATCCTCCTGCCTCGGTCTCTTGAGTACTGGAGTTACATGTATGATCCACCACACCTAACTTATTTCAAAATTTACATTCACTAAATTCCTTTTATGTGATATAATCTAGCTGTCATGGTAACTGGACTGTTAGTTAAGGTAATGAGGTTTTTTTTTTTTGTTTTTTATTTATTTATTTATTTATTTATTTTTCCATACATTGTTTTGTTTTATTTTTTCCATTCAAGAACATAATTAAAGAAATAAAATTTTTTTTCCTTTCTTCCCCTTCTCCCGGTCCCCTCCCACTACCCCCCCACCCCTCCTCCCTGCCCCTTCTTCCTTGAAAGAGGGCATGGTGCTCTGCCCTGTTAGAAGTCCAAGGCCCACCCCCATCCCTCCTGGCCTAGGAAGGAGTGCATTCAAAAAGACTCGGTTCTCAAAAAGTTAATACATGCAGAAGAGATAGGTCCTGGTGTCATTGTTTGTGGGTTCTCCATCTGCCAACTTTCGCCGCCACATTCAGAGAGT